>OY804582.1:71142813-71742813 GCA_963680875.1 Bathymodiolus brooksi
CACAGGTACAACTAGTATCAATCCTACCACAGGTACAACTAGTATTAATCCACCACAGGTACAACTAGCATCAATCCACCACAGGTACAACTAGTATTAATCCACCACAGGTACAACTAGTATCAATCCACCACAGGTACAACTAGTATCAATCCACCACAGGTACAACTAGTATCAATCCACCACAGGTACAACTAGTATCAATCCACCACAGGTACAACTAGTATTAATCCACCACAGGTACAACTAGTATCAATCCACCACAGGTACAACTAGTATCAATCCATCACAGGTACAACTAGTTAATCCACCACAGGTACAACTAGTATCAATCCACCACAGGTACAACTAGTATTAATCCACCACAGGTACAACTAGTATTAATCCACCACAGGTACAACTAGTATCAACCCACCACAGATACAACTAGTATTAATCCACCACAGGTACAACTAGTATCAACCCACCACAGGTACAACTAGTATTAATCCACCACAGGTACAACTAGTATCAATCCACCACAGGTACAACTAGTATTAATCCACCACAGGTACAACTAGTATTAATCCACCACAGGTACAACTAGTATTAATCCACCACAAGTACAACTAGTATTAATCCACCACAGGTACAACTAGTATCAATCCACCACAGATACAACTAGTATTAATCCACCACAGGTACAACTAGTATCAATCCACCACAGGTACAACTAGTATTAATCCACCACAGGTACAACTAGTATCAATCCACCACAGGTACAACTAGTATTAATCCACCACAGGTACAACTAGTATCAATCCACCACAGGTACAACTAGTATTAATCCACCACAGGTACAACTAGTATCAATCCACCACAGGTACAACTAGTATTAATCCACCACAGGTACAACTAGTATCAATCCACCACAGGTACAACTAGTATTAATCCACCACAGGTACAACTAGTATCAATCTCACACAGTACAACTATTAATCCACCAAGGTACAACTAGTATTAATCCACCACAGGTACAACTAGTATCAATCCACCACAGGTACAACTAGTATTAATCCACCACAGGTACAACTAGTATCAATCCACCACAGGTACAACTAGTATTAATCCACCACAGGTACAACTAGTATCAATCCACCACAGGTACAACTAGTATTAATCCACCACAGGTACAACTAGTATCAATCCACCACAGGTACAACTAGTATTAATCCACCACAGGTACAACTAGTATCAATCCACCACAGGTACAACTAGTATCAATCCACCACAGGTACAACTAGTATTAATCCACCACAGGTACAACTAGTATCAATCCACCACAGGTACAACTAGTATTAATCCACCACAGGTACAACTAATATCAATCCACCACAGGTACAACTAGTATTAATCCACCACAGGTACAACTAGTATCAATCCACCACAGGTACAACTAGTATTAATCCACCACAGGTACAACTAGTATCAATCCACCACAGGTACAACTAGTATTAATCCACCACAGGTACAACTAGTATCAATCCACCACAGGTACAACTAGTATTAATCCACCACAGGTACAACTAGTATCAATCCACCACAGGTACAACTAGTATTAATCCACTACAGGTACAACTAGTATCAATCCACCACAGGTACAACTAGTATTAATCCACCACAGGTACAACTAGTATCAATCCACCACAGGTACAACTAGTATTAATCCACCACAGGTACAACTAGTATCAATCCACCACAGGTACAACTAGTATCAATCCACCACAGGTACAACTAGTATCAATCCACCACAGGTACAACTAGTATCAATCCACCACAGGTACAACTAGTATTAATCCACCACAGGTACAACTAATATCAATCCACCACAGGTACAACTAGTATTAATCCACCATAGGTACAACTAGTATCAATCCACCACAGGTACAACTAGTATTAATCCACCACAGGTACAACTAGTATTAATCCACCACAGGTACAACTAGTATCAATCCACCACAGGTACAACTAGTTAATCCACCACAGGTACAACTAGTATCAATCCACCACAGGTACAACTAGTATTAATCCACCACAGGTACAACTAGTATTAATCCACCACAGGTACAACTAGTATCAATCCACCACAGGTACAACTAGTATTAATCCACCACAGGTACAACTAGTATCAATCCACCACAGGTACAACTAGTATTATCCACCACAGGTACAACTAGTATCAATCCACCACAGGTACAACTAGTATCAATCCACCACAGGTACAACTAGTATTAATCCACCACAGGTACAAATAGTATCATTCCACCACAGGTACAACTAGTATCAATCCACCACAGGTACAACTAGTATCAATCCACCACAGGTACAACTAGTATCAATCTACCACAGGTACAACTAGTATTAATCCATCACAGGTACAACTAGTATCAATCCACCACAGGTACAACTAGTATTAATCCACCACAGGTACAACTAGTATCAATCCACCACAGGTACAACTAGTATCAATCCACCACAGGTACAACTAGTATCAATCCACCACAGGTACAACTAGTATCAATCCACCACAGGTACAAGTAGTATTAATCCACCACAGGTACAACTAGTATCAATCCACCACAGGTACAAGTAGTATTAATCCACCACAGGTACAACTAGTATCAATCCACCACAGGTACAAGTAGTATCAATCCACCACAGGTACAACTAGTTAATCCACCACAGGTACAACTAGTATCAATCCACCACAGGTACAACTAGTATTAATCCACCACAGGTACAACTAGTATTAATCCACCACAGGTACAACTAGTATCAACCCACCACAGGTACAACTAGTATTAATCCACCACAGGTACAACTAGTATCAATCCACCACAGGTACAACTAGTATTAATCCACCACAGGTACAACTAGTATTAATCCACCACAGGTACAACTAGTATTAATCCACCACAAGTACAACTAGTATTAATCCACCACAGGTACAACTAGTATCAATCCACCACAGATACAACTAGTATTAATCCACCACAGGTACAACTAGTATCAATCCACCACAGGTACAACTAGTATTAATCCACCACAGGTACAACTAGTATCAATCCACCACAGGTACAACTAGTATTAATCCACCACAGGTACAACTAGTATTAATCCACCACAGGTACAACTAGTATCAACCCACCACAGGTACAACTAGTATTAATCCACCACAGGTACAACTAGTATCAACCCACCACAGGTACAACTAGTATTAATCCACCACAGGTACAACTAGTATCAATCCACCACAGGTACAACTAGTATTAATCCACCACAGGTACAACTAGTATTAATCCACCACAGGTACAACTAGTAGTAATCCACCACAAGTACAACTAGTATTAATCCACCACAGGTACAACTAGTATCAATCCACCACAGATACAACTAGTATTAATCCACCACAGGTACAACTAGTATCAATCCACCACAGGTACAACTAGTATTAATCCACCACAGGTACAACTAGTATCAATCCACCACAGGTACAACTAGTATTAATCCACCACAGGTACAACTAGTATCAATCCACCACAGGTACAACTAGTATGAATCCACCACAGGTACAACTAGTATCAATCCACCACAGGTACAACTAGTATTAATCCACCACAGGTACAACTAGTATCAATCCACCACAGGTACAACTAGTATTAATCCACCACAGGTACAACTAGTATCAATCCACCACAGGTACAACTAGTATTAATCCACCACAGGTACAACTAGTATCAATCTACCACAGGTACAACTAGTATTAATCCACCACAGGTACAACTAGTATCAATCCACCACAGGTACAACTAGTATTAATCCACCACGGGTACAACTAGTATCAATCCACCACAGGTACAACTAGTATTAATCCACCACAGGTACAACTAGTATCAATCCACCACAGGTACAACTAGTATTAATCCACCACAGGTACAACTAGTATCAATCCACCACAGGTACAACTAGTATCAATCCACCACAGGTACAACTAGTATTAATCCACCACAGGTACAACTAGTATCAATCCACCACAGGTACAACTAGTATTAATCCACCACAGGTACAACTAATATCAATCCACCACAGGTACAACTAGTATTAATCCACCATAGGTACAACTAGTATTAATCCACCACAGGTACAACTAGTATTAATCCACCACAGGTACAACTAGTATTAATCCACCACAGGTACAACTAATATCAATCCACCACAGGTACAACTAGTTAATCCACCACAGGTACAACTAGTATCAATCCACCACAGGTACAACTAGTATTAATCCACCACAGGTACAACTAGTATTAATCCACCACAGGTACAACTAGTATCAATCCACCACAGGTACAACTAGTATTAATCCACCACAGGTACAACTAGTATCAATCCACCACAGGTACAACTAGTATTAATCCACCACAGGTACAACTAGTATCAATCCACCACAGGTACAACTAGTATTAATCCACCACAGGTACAACTAGTATCAATCCACCACAGGTACAACTAGTATTAATCCACCACAGGTACAACTAGTATCAATCCACCACAGGTACAACTAGTATCAATCCACCACAGGTACAACTAGTATTAATCCACCACAGGTACAACTAGTATCATTCCACCACAGGTACAACTAGTATCAATCCACCACAGGTACAACTAGTATTAATCCACCACAGGTACAACTAGTATCAATCCACCACAGGTACAACTAGTATTAATCCACCACAGGTACAACTAGTATCAATCCACCACAGGTACAACTAGTATTAATCCACCACAGGTACAACTAGTATCAATCCACCACAGGTACAACTAGTATCAATCCACCACAGGTACAAGTAGTATTAATCCACCACAGGTACAACTAGTATCAATCCACCACAAGTACGACTAGTATTAATCCACCACAGGTACAACTAGTATCAATCCACCACAGGTACAACTAGTATCAATCCACCACAGGTACAACTAGTTAATCCACCACAGGTACAACTAGTATTAATCCACCACAGGTACAACTAGTATCAACCCACCACAGGTACAACTAGTATTAATCCACCACAGGTACAACTAGTATCAATCCACCACAGGTACAACTAGTATTAATCCACCACAGGTACAACTAGTATCAATCCACCACAGGTACAACTAGTATTAATCCACCACAGGTACAACTAGTATTAATCCACCACAGGTACAACTAGTATCAATTCACCACAGGTACAACTAGTATTAATCCACCACAGGTGCAACTAGTATCAATTCACCACAGGTACAACTAGTATTAATCCACCACAGGTGCAACTAGTATCAATCCACCACAGGTGCAACCAGTATCAATCCACCACAGGTACAACTAGTATTAATCCACCACAGGTACAACCAGTATTAATCCACCACAGGTACAACTAGTATTAATCCACCACAGGTACAACAAGTATTAATCCACCACAGGTACAACTAGTATTAATCCACCACAGGTACAGCTAGTATTAATCCACCACAGGTACAACTAGTATTAATCCACCACAGGTACAACTAGTATTAATCCACCACAGGTACAACTAGTATCAATCCACCACAGGTACAACTAGTATTAATCCACCACAGGTACAACTAGTATCAATCCACCACAGGTACAACTAGTATTAATCCACCAGAGGTACAACTAGTATCAATCCACCACAGGTACAACTAGTACCAATCCACCAGAGGTACACCTAGTATCAATCCACCACAGGTACAACTAGTATCAATCCACCACAGGTACAACTAGTATTAATCCACCACAGGTACAACTAGTATCAATCCACCACAGGTACAACTAGTATTAATCCACCACAGGTACAACTAGTATCAATCCACCACAGGTACAACTAGTATCAATCCACCACAGGTACAACTAGTATTAATCCACCGCAGGTACAACTAGTATCAATCCACCACAGGTACAACTAGTATTAATCCACCACAGGTACAACTAGTATCAATCCACCACAGGTACAACTAGTATCAATCCACCACAGGTACAACTAGTATTAATCCACCACAGGTACAACTAGTATCAATCCACCACAGGTACAACTAGTATTAATCCACCACAGGTACAACTAGTATCAATCCACCACAGGTACAACTAGTATTAATCCACCACAGGTACAACTAATATCAATCCACCACAGGTACAACTAGTATTAATCCACCATAGGTACAACTAGTATTAATCCACCACAGGTACAACTAGTATTAATCCACCACAGGTACAACTAGTATTAATCCACCACAGGTACAACTAGTATCAATCCACCACAGGTACAACTAGTTAATCCACCACAGGTACAACTAGTATCAATCCACCACAGGTACAACTAGTATTAATCCACCACAGGTACAACTAGTATTAATCCACCACAGGTACAACTAGTATCAATCCACCACAGGTACAACTAGTATTAATCCACCACAGGTACAACTAGTATCAATCCACCACAGGTACAACTAGTATTAATCCACCACAGGTACAACTAGTATCAATCCACCACAGGTACAACTAGTATCAATCCACCACAGGTACAACTAGTATTAATCCACCACAGGTACAACTAGTATCATTCCACCACAGGTACAACTAGTATCAATCCACCACAGGTACAACTAGTATCAATCCACCACAGGTACAAGTAGTATCAATCCACCACAGGTACAACTAGTATTAATCCACCACAGGTACAACTAGTATCAATCTACCACAGGTACAACTAGTATTAATCCACCACAGGTACAACTAGTATCAATCCACCACAGGTACAACTAGTATTAATCCACCACAGGTACAACTAGTATCAATCCACCACAGGTACAACTAGTATCAATCCACCACAGGTACAACTAGTATTAATCCACCACAGGTACAACTAGTATCAATCCACCACAGGTACAAGTAGTATTAATCCACCACAGGTACAACTAGTATCAATCCACCACAGGTACAAGTAGTATTAATCCACCACAGGTACAACTAGTATCAATCCACCACAGGTACAACTAGTATCAATCCACCACAGGTACAACTAGTTAATCCACCACAGGTACAACTAGTATCAATCCACCACAGGTACAACTAGTATTAATCCACCACAGGTACAACTAGTATTAATCCACCACAGGTACAACTAGTATCAACCCACCACAGGTACAACTAGTATTAATCCACCACAGGTACAACTAGTATCAACCCACCACAGGTACAACTAGTATTAATCCACCACAGGTACAACTAGTATCAATCCACCACAGGTACAACTAGTATTAATCCACCACAGGTACAACTAGTATTAATCCACCACAGGTACAACTAGTATTAATCCACCACAAGTACAACTAGTATTAATCCACCACAGGTACAACTAGTATCAATCCACCACAGATACAACTAGTATTAATCCACCACAGGTACAACTAGTATCAATCCACCACAGGTACAACTAGTATTAATCCACCACAGGTACAACTAGTATCAATCCACCACAGGTACAACTAGTATTAATCCACCACAGGTACAACTAGTATCAATCCACCACAGGTACAACTAGTATTAATCCACCACAGGTACAACTAGTATCAATCCACCACAGGTACAACTAGTATTAATCCACCACAGGTACAACTAGTATCAATCCACCACAGGTACAACTAGTATTAATCCACCACAGGTACAACTAGTATCAATCCACCACAGGTACAACTAGTATTAATCCACCACAGGTACAACTAGTATCAATCTACCACAGGTACAACTAGTATTAATCCACCACAGGTACAACTAGTATCAATCCACCACAGGTACAACTAGTATTAATCCACCACAGGTACAACTAGTATCAATCCACCACAGGTACAACTAGTATTAATCCACCACAGGTACAACTAGTATCAATCCACCACAGGTACAACTAGTATTAATCCACCACAGGTACAACTAGTATCAATCCACCACAGGTACAACTAGTATCAATCCACCACAGGTACAACTAGTATTAATCCACCACAGGTACAACTAGTATCAATCCACCACAGGTACAACTAGTATTAATCCACCACAGGTACAACTAATATCAATCCACCACAGGTACAACTAGTATTAATCCACCATAGGTACAACTAGTATTAATCCACCACAGGTACAACTAGTATTAATCCACCACAGGTACAACTAGTATTAATCCACCACAGGTACAACTAATATCAATCCACCACAGGTACAACTAGTTAATCCACCACAGGTACAACTAGTATCAATCCACCACAGGTACAACTAGTATTAATCCACCACAGGTACAACTAGTATTAATCCACCACAGGTACAACTAGTATCAATCCACCACAGGTACAACTAGTATTAATCCACCACAGGTACAACTAGTATCAATCCACCACAGGTACAACTAGTATTAATCCACCACAGGTACAACTAGTATCAATCCACCACAGGTACAACTAGTATTAATCCACCACAGGTACAACTAGTATCAATCCACCACAGGTACAACTAGTATTAATCCACCACTGGTACAACTAGTATCAATCCACCACGGGTACAACTAGTATCAATCCACCACAGGTACAACTAGTATTAATCCACCACAGGTACAACTAGTATCATTCCACCACAGGTACAACTAGTAGCAATCCACCACAGGTACAACTAGTATCAATCCACCACAGGTACAACTAGTATCAATCCACCACAGGTACAACTAGTATTAATCCACCACAGGTACAACTAGTATCAATCCACCACAGGTACAACTAGTATTAATCCACCACAGGTACAACTAGTATAAATCCACCACAGGTACAACTAGTATCAATCCACCACAGGTACAACTAGTATTAATCCACCACAGGTACAACTAGTATCAATCCACCACAGGTACAAGTAGTATTAATCCACCACAGGTACAACTAGTATCAATCCACCACAAGTACAACTAGTATTAATCCACCACAGGTACAACTAGTATCAATCCACCACAGGTACAACTAGTATCAATCCACCACAGGTACAACTAGTTAATCCACCACAGGTACAACTAGTATTAATCCACCACAGGTACAACTAGTATTAATCCACCACAGGTACAACTAGTATCAACCCACCACAGGTACAACTAGTATTAATCCACCACAGGTACAACTAGTATCAATCCACCACAGGTACAACTAGTATTAATCCACCACAGGTACAACTAGTACCAATCCACCACAGGTACAACTAGTATCAATCCACCACAGGTACAACTAGTATTAATCCACCACAGGTACAACTAGTATCAATTCACCACAGGTACAACTAGTATTAGTCCACCACAGGTGCAACTAGTATCAATTCACCACAGGTACAACTAGTATTAATCCACCACAGGTGCAACTAGTATCAATCCACCACAGGTACAACTAGTATTAATCCACCACAGGTGCAACCAGTATCAATCCACCACAGGTACAACTAGTATTAATCCACCACAGGTACAACCAGTATTAATCCACCACAGGTACAACTAGTATTAATCCACCACAGGTACAACTAGTATTAATCCACCACAGGTACAACTAGTATTAATCCACCACAGGTACAACTAGTATTAATCCACCACAGGTACAACTAGTATTAATCCACCACAGGTACAACTAGTATTAATCCACCACAGGTACAACTAGTATCAATCCACCACAGGTACAACTAGTATTAATCCACCACAGGTACAACTAGTATCAATCCACCACAGGTACAACTAGTATTAATCCACCACAGGTACAACTAGTATTAATCCACCACAGGTACAACTAGTATTAATCCACCACAGGTACAACTAGTATTAATCCACCACAGGTACAACAAGTATTAATCTACCACAGGTACAACTAGTATTAATCCACCACAGGTACAACTAGTATTAATCCACCACAGGTACAACTAGTATCAATCCACCACAGGTACAACTAGTATTAATCCACCACAGGTACAACTAGTATCAATCCACCACAGGTACAACTAGTATTAATCCACCACAGGTACAACTAGTATCAAGACACCACAGCTACAACTAGTATTAATCCACCACAGGTACAACTAGTATTAAGCCACCACAGGTACAACTAATATTAATCCACCACAGGTACAACTAGTATCAATCCACCACAGGTACAACTAGTATTAATCCACCACAGGTGCAACTAGTATCAATCCACCACAGGTACAACTAGTATTAATCCACCACAGGTACAACTAGTATCAATCCACCACAGGTACAACTAGTATTAATCCACCACAGGTACAACTAGTATTAATCCACCACAGGTACAACTAGTATTAATCCACCACAGGTACAACTAGTATTAATCCACCACAGGTACAACTAGTATTAATCCACCACAGGTACAACTAGTATTAATCCACCACAGGTACAACTAGTATTAATCCACCACAGGTACAACTAGTATTAATCCACCACAGGTACAACTAGTATTAATCCACCACAGGTACAACTAGTATCAATCCACCACAGGTACAACTAGTATCCACCACAGGTACAACTAGTATTAATCCACCACAGGTACAACTAGTATTAATCCACCACAGGTACAACTAGTATCAATCCACCACAGGCACAACTAGTATTAATCCACCACAGGTACAACTAGTATCAAGCCACCACAGGTACAACTAGTATTAATCCACCACAGGTACAACTAGTATCAATCCACCACAGGTACAACTAGTATTAATCCACCACAGGTGCAACTAGTATCAATCCACCACAGGTACAACTAGTATTAATCCACCACAGGTGCAACTAGTATCAATCCACCACAGGTACAACTAGTATTAATCCACCACAGGTACAACTAGTATTAATCCACCACAGGTACAACTAGTATTAATCCACCACAGGTACAACTAGTATTAATCCACCACAGGTACAACTAGTATTAATCCACCACAGGTACAACCAGTATTAATCCACCACAGGTACAACTAGTATTAATCCACCACGGGTACAACTAGTATTAATCCACCACAGGTACAACTAGTATTAATCCACCACAGGTACAACTAGTATTAATCCACCACAGGTACAACTAGTATTAATCCACCACAGGTACAACTAGTATTAATCCACCACAGGGATTATCATTGTTCTTACAAACTTAGAACATTGTAAAGTAATCAAGACAATATAATATCATCATTGATTGTTAAATATACTTTATAAACACAGTTATCTGTCAAACTATTCCTATACATTTAGTGAACACTATTTGTAAGTGAAACGAGCAGATCCCGTATTACCCAATGATGAACAAGCTTTGTGGGATAGTGGTGTATTCAATATCGATTTATCTACTGGATTAAGTTATATTGTGTTTTTTTACAACTGTAAAAATTTTTGTTTCCGCGCTCTTGATGAGCACAAACAACTTGATGCATCACAGTTCAGCATTTCAGTAGATGCTAATGGAAATAAAGAACTGCATTACACTGGAAGATTATGTAAAAATGTACAAGGTGGGTTAAACAATAGAAACGTAGATGTGAAACGTATTACCCAGAAAAGTGATCCGTCTAATCCAAGATGTATTGTAAAAGTTTTTGATAAATATTTGCAACATAGGGAAGGCAGGTTTTACAGAAAACCTTTAGTGAATAAAGGTAGTGATAAAAGTATCAGATTCAGTGTTCAATCAATTGGAATCAACACGTTGTCAAACAGAATGAAGGACTTGTTTCAGGCTGCTGGCATTCCCTTGGAAAACAGGAATATTACAAACCACTCTGGTAAAGTAACTTGTTGTACTACTCTGTTCAATGCTGGATTTTCAGATTCAAGTGTGAAGTCCAGGAGCGGGCACAGGTCTGGTGCAGTGGAAACGTATAAACGACCACTTGAAGCGTTACATGATAGTGTCAGTCACGCACTACAGCCTCCAAAACCGACTATCACAGCATGTGATGCTGATAATACAGCAATCTCAGTGAACAAAAATGACAATGATAACAAGGAAAATTATGCAACTGATGAAGATAGTGCATGTACCATGACACTAACAGTGCCTAATGCAATTAAAAAAGTGGTGATTTTCAAGAATGGAAAGAGATATTGCTTGGAAATATAGATGCTATTAATAAAAGTTATTATTTCTTGATATTTTTTAATTTAATTCAACATTTAATCTTTTATTCAGCTGATAATGGTTTGGGGCATTTCACAACAATTATTAACACCATTTAATCTACTGTATATTGTTGTCAGATGGCCCATGGCAATATTTTCCAGCTGTAGACAGTCAGAACAATGGGGAAAATCCATGGTCTTAATGATTAAGTAAGGCAAAATTCTTTTGTCGAGAGTACTTTACTATGTTCTAAATTATATCATGTAAGAAATAAATCCTGTTTTGATTATTTACTAACAAGGCTATCTCAGTTACCGAGGGATCAATTATTTTTGTAAAAAAACGAAGCTTGCTGAGATTGGATGAGAAAAAAAAGTATTTAAGGACGGAGTTGCAATAAAATGAAAAACAAAAATGCCACTCTGTCGGAACAATTCTAAAAATGCCACTCTGTCGGAACAATTCTAAAAATGCCACACTGTCGGAACAATTCTAAAAATGCCACTCTGTCGGAACAATTCTAAAAATGTCACTCTGTCGGAACAATTCTAAAAATGCCACACTGTCGGAACAATTCTAAAAATGCCACTCTGTCGGAACAATTCTAAAAATGTCACTCTGTCGGAACAATTCTAAAAATGCCACTCTGTCGGAACAATTCTAAAAATGTCACTCTGTCGGAACAATTCTAAAAATGCCATTCTGTCGGAACAATTATAAAAATGCCACTCTGTCGGAACAATTCTAATAATGCCACTCTGTCGGAACAATTCTAAAAATGTCACTCTGTCGGAACAATTCTAAAAATGCCACTCTGTCGGAACAATTCTAAAAATGCCACTCTGTCGGAACAATTCTAAGAATGCCACTCTGTCGGAACAATTCTAATAATGCCACTCTGTCGGAACAATTCTAATAATGCCACTCTGTCGGAACAATTCTAAAAATGCCACTCTGTCGGAACAATTCTAAAAATGCCACACTGTCGGAACAATTCTAAAAATGCCACACTGTCGGAACAATTCTAAAAATGCCACTCTGTCGGAACAATTCTAAAATCAAATATCAAAACTGTAGAAAGAGGTAAAATCGATACCCTTAACACACAAATACATGACCCTCATTTTCCTGGCTTGGTACAGGCACTTCAATAAAAAATGGCGAGGTTAAACTTTAGGTAGCATAATCTCACCTAAATAAGAGTAATTGATACTTTTTACTCACGTGTAATATAAACGTTGCTATTAATATAAGCTGGTCTCACATTCTAGTAATCATGAGATTGTCCTATCTTGCATGTGAGAAATATCTGTACCGGGAATGGAGAGATATATCTGTCCCATGAATGTAGAGGAAAATATATTTGTCCTAGGGAAGGAAAGTGATGTCCCAGGAATGGATATATATATATATATATATATATATATATCTGATCAAGGATTGGAGAGATAGATATACTGATCCCAGGAATGAAGAGAATGATATTCAGATATATACATATTCCAAAAATGGAAAACCTTTCCAAGGAATGGAGATAGATTTAGTTTTACCATAGTAGTATATCGTTTAGATTTAGTTTTATCATACTAGTATATCGTTTAGATTTAGTTTTACCATACTAGTATATCGTTTAGATTTAGTTTTACCATACTAGTATATCGTTTAGATTTAGTTTTATCATACTAGTATATCGTTTAGATTTAGTTTTACCATACTAGTATATCGTTTAGATTTAGTTTTACCATACTAGTATATCGTTTAGATTTAGTTTTACCATACTAGTATATCGTTTAGATTTAGTTTTACCATACTAGTATATCGTTTAGATTTAGTTTTACCATACTAGTATATCGTTTAGATTTAGTTTTACCATACTAGTATATCGTTTAGATTTAGTTTTACCATACTAGTATATCGTTTAGATTTAGTTTTACCATACTAGTATATCGTTTAGATTTAGTTTTACCATACTAGTATATCGTTTAGATTTAGTTTTACCATACTAGTATATCGTTTAGATTTAGTTTTACCATACTAGTATATCGTTTAGATTTAGTTTTACCATACTAGTATATCGTTTAGATTTAGTTTTACCATACTAGTATATCGTTTAGATTTAGTTTTACCATACTAGTATATCGTTTAGATTTAGTTTTACCATACTAGTATATCGTTTAGATTTAGTTTTACCATACTAGTATATCGTTTAGATTTAGTTTTACCATACTAGTATATCGTTTAGATTTAGTTTTACCATACTAGTATATCTTTAGATTTAGTTTTACCATACTAGTATATCGTTTAGATTTAGTTTTACCATACTAGTATATCGTTTTGTACAATTGCAATTTGTTTTCATCAGAGGGGATGATGCGGAGAACGATCCAAAATACTTTACTCCAGATAACTGACTCCGTGTCGTTGGGGAGTGACTGCTCTAGATCTCAATACGACATTAGCCTCGGCATAGCACATATGTGTCAGTTGATATGTGAACCCGTACACCACTTTATTTTTCGCAATACCGAAAATATGTATTAGGGAAAGAGCAGACAAAAACAAACGATCCTTTGTAGGTGTCGCAATGTAACCGTGATAAGCTACAAAGCGTCAAGTGTTGAATCTTTTTACAACAAATGGTTTAGACCTTGCGATTAACAACATAAGTCACACGAATATTGTGATGGCTACACCTGGATACTTCACATGTTCGATCTGTTGACGGAAAGACTATAGCTATAGCTGATGGTTTTTGAACAGATACATAATTCTGTTGTTCACAAGAGACACTAGATCTGTAATGCCGTTATAAGACTTTCCGTTGTTCTTTTGAAGTCGTCATTCTACCAAGAGATAACTCTCAAACGGATGCATTTTCAGCATTGTGATTACTGATATTGAATCGTATTTCTGCTCCAAAACTGTTCAAATGAGCTCCCGTTTGATGTTGGTATTCGTTAACTTCATACTTCTATCTGATTTCGTCGAAAACCAAGTTTTCCTTGATGTGAAGTACTTCTGCAATAATGTATCTATCTATAGCGTTGGACGAAGTGGTATATTGTTGAAATACCACTACCGGAAATGATGTTCAGGTTTGATCTGTAGAATACTGAGCACAGATCTAATAGATCAAGTAGTTGGTCAATAATGGAAGGTAGAAAGATGTGATACGGTATTTGAATATTTCGAACTTCTATTGACTTTATGAATCCTGGACAGAACAGAGTAACATTGATAAATAATATATGATGTTTTTCATGATTTCTCCACAATTGTCTAAATCATTTCAGTGCGTTACGTAATTACCATAAAATGAAAAACAAAAATACCACACTGTCTGAACAGTTCCAACAGAACAATCGTAGAAAGAGGGAAAATCGATATCCCTAAGGCAACAACCATTTTCTTATCGGGGGGGGGGGGGAGATTTTTTTGAAAAGAATATTGTAATGCCCTAGCTGACCGAAAAAAAAATTTAGATTTTGCATTGTAGCTGAAAATTTTTTTATGCTGTCACCGGCTAGAAAAAAAAATATTGCGCTGCTGAATTTGAGTAGTCAATGTAAGAAAATGGTTGTTGCCTAACACAAATACATGACCATTCACTTTCCTGGCTTGGTACAGACACTTCAATAAAAAGTGCCGTGGATAAGCTAGTTCTATGGTTCCAAACCCATAAATTCACATAATTTTGGTGTTCTTTTTGTATTGTATTCCGTCTCTGAAGAAGCAATCTTCTTCCAACGAAACTGGGGAGTGTGGAGTGGTGATCATCTCTAAATATAATTGTAGCTACAGCTGTGTTCGTTGTCCAATAGTTGTATCTGACACTTGCTCGATTGGTAATGGAGAGCAAATACCGATGGGAGCAATGACTTCCACCTAGGAGCAACATATCCTTGTTTGAGTAGCTTTTGCACCAGGAGCTGAACTGTCCAGAAAATTATTGCACTGGTCACAAGTTCTATAGAATAACCTACGAGTTGTGAAATGTAAACTTCATACACTAGTGATGCTGGAATATTGCTACTGATGAAAGGCAAGTTGAATAAGATATATGGAACAAGAAGAAATGTCTTGATATTAATGAATTTTCAAAATCATGGATTTATTGGGGGTACAGGCATAATCAAAAACAATAAAAATGTCAAATTGATACCAATATAAGTATGTGTCTGTATCCATAACTGAAATTCTTTCAGAAATTTATGGACATCAGATACACAGAAAACAAGAAAATCACTGAAACCACGTACATGTATTCTTGATCTTACCTTGTATGTACAACTACAAACTAGATATGTGGGAATGACACGTCCCCGCCGTGAATATTAAGGAGGCTCGCAAATTTTTCACCCTTTTTTAATTCCCTCAGTAATAGGCTAAGAGTAACAAATGAATTTCAAAGTTGATCTGTAACTTAAGATTATACACTCTCATACCAAAAATCAAGTCAATACCTCAAATCATAGTGAAATAAAGTGGTGACAACTAAATATTTGACCAAATTTCAAAGTCCAAGGGCCATAACTCGGCCAAAAATCATTGGACCGGAACGAAATGTACACTTGATCTGTAACTCATCATTATACACTCATATACCAAACATCAAGTCAATATCTCCAAGCATAGCGAAAAAAAGTGGTGACAACTAAATATTTAGCCAAATTTCAAAGTCCAAGGGCCATTACTCGGCCAAAAATCATTGGACCGGAACGAAACATACACTTGATCTGTAACTTATCATTATACACCCACATACATGTACCACATATCAAGTCAATATCTCAAAGCATAGCGAAAAAAAGTGGTCCCAACTGTTTCATTTCGGAATTACAGACATGGGTAACACTATATGTCCCAGACACTCCATGTCACAAGTCACTGACAAACTTTATCACATATTGTTGAATCAAGTACACCTCGTCATGAATGGAGTTCGAACTCGCAACTTTAGTAGTGATAGACACAGGTAGTTATAAATCCAACAACCATACCGTCACGGCCTCAATGACCTCTGTTACATGGAGTGATTAGGCTGGCAATAGGCATCATATAAATTTATAAAATATTTCAACATGGAGAGGTTTAAATAAATATAGCACTGAAAGCTTGGCTAGTTTTACTTAGATATTGGACAATATCAACAATATTTCTAGATATGTGTGCACATGGGGGGTAAATATTAAAATGTTCCAGTAATTTTTCATTGATTAAATAGGAGGATATTTCAAAACTGTTCATAAAAAGTAAAATAACAAAAAAAATTACAATTTTAAAAAATCAGATGAAGCTACAAAAATAGAATTAGAAGCATCTTCTATTTGGCTAAAAATACACCGGTTTGAATATTAAAGGAAGTCCAATCCTGTATTCCTTAAAAAAAATACATTTGCATGTCGTAAATTATTTCTTTTTGATATTTTAAGTCTAGAAATCTTTTGAAAATTTGTTCAAATGTTTAACTTGATAAGTATTATATATACCATGGATCTTACAAATTAACTTATTTAAACCAACGAATCCGAAGAATGAGATTTTTTTTTATACTTTTCATCTTGCAACCTTTTATAGTTTCATGTTTGTCTAGGCTAAAAATCAATGTCATTAACTAGTACATATTTCAGTTTCATCACTGAACATTATAAAAAATTTACACAAGAAAAAAATATGAGATGGGTCTAAATCTGGACGGATTTTTATTATATTTCAGTTGCGATGGATTTAATCTCATGGTTCTTCAGAAAAGTTACTCAACAGTGTAGTGTTAATCTGTTATTTTTGTCAATAGATGCCATAAAGATTAAATGGTCCAAATATCACTGACAAATTAATAAATGGTCCAAATATCACTGACAAATTAATAGATGGCCCAAATATCACTGACAAATTAACAAATGATCCAAATATCACTGACAATTTAACAAATGGTCCAAATATCACTGACAAATTGAAAAATGGTCCAAATACCACTGACAAATGGTCAAAATATCATTGACAAATTGTCCCAACATCTCTGTCAAATTAACAAATGGTCCAAATATCACTGACAAACGGTCCCAACATCTCTGCCAAAATAACAAATGGTCCAAATATTGCTGACAAATTAACAAATGGTCCAAATATCACTGACAAATTAACAAGTTCCTGAGATACAACTGCATAAACTTCATAAAGAACTGTATCATCTGTCTGATAATGAATCGTCTTTGTTCTGACTACCGTTGAGATATGATGATTCATGGAACTTGGACTTTGGACTAGATGTTAAATTTCCTATCAACAATGGATCTGTGTTTCTACAAAATATAAAATCAAATAACAAATTATTATCTCCAATAATCAAAATGTTATAAAAAACTGTAAATATAAAAACTTGTAAATATAAAAACCTGTAAATTATAAAAACTTGTAAATATAAAAACCTGTAAATTATAAAAACCTGTAAATATAAAAACTTGTAAATATAAAAACTTGTAAATATGTACCAGTATTTGATCTTCTTTTTCATTTTACAATTTGACTCAAAGTTAAGTGAATGAGTGATTTATTGTTGTTTGACGTTAAAGTGAGCAATTTTTCAGCAAACGAGTTACATTTTGATGAAATGATGATGATTTTAATTTCTCTTTTCACTAGACCAACAATCTTAGTTTGATTTCTATAGTACTAGCTCACTGAAACACCAGTGCACAGGTAAACATCGCTCTACTAGGACCCACTAACCACACTTTGCTCTTACTCCTTAATGCTGCATGCTTAGCGGAGAAGAAGCATCAAATACAAATATAATAGTCTCTGATCAGATAGGGGCTAACATCCTACTATCTATCATACTTGAGGCAAGCATGCTAGTCTTTGGTTTGATGTGATAGGGGCTAACATCCTACTATCTATAGGGGCTAACATCCTACTATCTATGATAGGGGCTAACATCCTACTATCTATGATAGGGGCTAACATCCTACTATCTATCATAGGGGCTAACATCCTACTATCTATGATAGGGGCTAACATCCTACTATCTATAGGGGCTAACATCCTACTATCTATAGGGGCTAACATCCTACTATCTATCATACTTGAGGCAAGCATGCTAGTCTTTGGTTTGATGTGATAGGGGCTAACATCCTACTATCTATAGGGGCTAACATCCTACTATCTATGATAGGGGCTAACATCCTACTAACTATGATAGGGGCTAACATCCTACTATCTATCATAGGGGCTAACATCCTACTATCTATGATAGGGGCTAACATCCTACTATCTATGATAGGGGCTAACATCTTACTATCTATGATAGGGGCTAACATCCTACTATCTATCATAGGGGCTAACATCCTACTATCTATCATAGGGGCTAACATCCTACTATCTATGATAGGGGCTAACATCCTACTATCTATGATAGGGGCTAACATCCTACTATCTATGATAGGGGCTAACATCCTACTATCTATGATAGGGGCTAACATCCTACTATCTATGATAGGGGCTAACATCCTACTATCTATGATAGGGGCTAACATCCTACTATCTATCATAGGGGCTAACATCCTACTATCTATGATAGGGGCTAACATCCTACTATCTATCATAGGGACTAACATACTACTATCTATAGGGGCTAACATCCTACTATCTATAGGGGCTAACATTCTACTATCTATGATAGGGGCTAACATCCTCCTATCTATGATAGGGGCTAACATCCTACTATCTATGATAGGGGCTAACATCCTACTATCTATCATAGGGGCTAACATCCTACTATCTATCATAGGGGCTAACATCCTACTATCTATCATAGGGGCTAACATCCTACTATCTATCATAGGGGCTAACATCCTACTATCTATCATAGGGGCTAACATCCTACTATCTATCATAGGGGCTAACATCCTACTATCTATCATAGGGACTAACATCCTACTATCTATCATAGGGGCTAACATCCTACTATCTATCATAGGGGCTAACATCCTACTATCTATCATAGGGGCTAACATCCTACTATCTATCATAGGGGCTAACATCCTACTATCTATCATAGGGGCTAACATCCTACTATCTATCATAGGGGCTAACATCCTACTATCTATAGGGGCTAACATCCTACTATCTATCATAGGGGCTAACATCCTATTATCTATAGGGGATAACATCCTACTATCTATCATAGGGGCTAACATCCTACTATCTATCATAGGGGCTAACATCCTACTATCTATAGGGGCTAACATCCTACTATCTATAGGGGCTAACATCCTACTATCTATAGGGGCTAACATCCTACTATCTATAGGGGCTAACATCCTACTATCTATGATAGGGGCTAACATTCTACTATCTATCATAGGGGCTAACATCCTACTATCTATCATAGGGGCTAACATCCTACTATCTATAGGGGCTAACATCCTACTATCTATCATAGGGGCTAACATCCTACTATCTATGATAGGGGCTAACATCCTACTATCTATCATAGGGGCTAACATCCTACTATCGATCATAGGGGCTAACATCCTACTATCTATCATAGGGGCTAACATCGTACTCTCTATCATAGGGGTTAACATCCTACTATCTATGATAGGGGCTAACATCCTACTATCTATCATAGGGGCTAACATCCTACTATCTATAGGGGCTAACATCCTACTATCTATCATAGGGGCTAACATCCTATTATCTATCATAGGGTCTAACATCCTACTATCTGTAGGGGCTAACATCCTACTATCTATCATAGGGGCTAACATCCTACTATCTATAGGGGCTAACGTCCTACTATCTATCATAGGGGCTAACATCCTACTATCTATTATAGGGGCTAACATCCTACTATCTATCATAGGGGCTAACATCCTACTATCTATCGGGGATAACATCCTACTATCTATGATAGGGGCTAACATCCTACTATCTATGATAGGGGCTAACATCCTACTATCTATGATAGGGGCTAACAACCTACTATCTATCATAGGGGCTAACATCCTACTATCTATCATAGGGGCTAACATCCTACTATCTATCTATAGGGGCTAACATCCTACTATCTATCATAGCGGTTAACATCCTACTATCTATGATACGGGCTAACATCCTACTATCTATAGGGGCTAACATCCTACTATCTATAGGGGCTAACATCCTACTATCTATAGGGGCTAACATCCTACTATCTATAGGGGCTAACATCCTACTATCTATAGGGGCTAACATCCTACTATCTATCATAGGGGCTAACATCCTACTATCTATCATAGGGGCTAACATCCTACTATCTATCATAGGGGCTAACATCCTACTATCTATCATAGGGGCTAACATCCTACTATCTATCATAGGGGCTAACATCCTACTATCTATAGGGGCTAACATCCTACTATCTATGATAGGGGCTAACATCCTACTATCTATCATAGGGGCTAACATCCTACTATCTATGATAGGGGCTAACATCCTACTATCTATCATAGGGGCTAACATCCTACTATCTATCATAGGGGCTAACATCCTACTATCTATCATAGGGGCTAACATCCTACTATCTATAGGGGCTAACATCCTACTATCTATCATAGGGGCTAACATCCTACTATCTATCATAGGGGCTAACATTCTACTATCTATCATAGGGGCTAACATCCTACTATCTATGATAGGGGCTAACATCCTACTATCTATCATAGGGACTAACATCCTACTATCTATAGGGGCTAACATCCTACTATCTATCATAGGGGCTAACATCCTACTATCTATAGGGGCTAACATCCTACTATCTATAGGGGCTAACATCCTACTATCTATCATAGGGGCTAACATCCTACTATCTATCATAGGGGCTAACATCCTACTATCTATCATAGGGGCTAACATCCTACTATCTATAGGGGCTAACATCCTACTATCTATGATAGGGGCTAACATCCTACTATCTATGATAGGGGCTAACATCCTACTATCTATGATAGGGGCTAACATCCTACTATCTATGATAGGGGCTAACATCCTACTATCTATGATAGGGGCTAACATCCTACTATCTATCATAGGGGCTAACATCCTACTATCTATAGGGGCTAACATCCTACTATCTATCATAGGGGCTAACATCCTACTATCTATCATAGGGGCTAACATCCTACTATCTATCATAGGGGCTAACATCCTACTATCTATAGGGGCTAACATCCTACTATCTATAGGGGCTAACATCCTACTATCTATCATAGGGGCTAACATCCTACTATCTATCATAGGGGCTAACATCCTACTATCTATCATAGGGGCTAACATCCTACTATCTATAGGGGCTAATATCCTACTATCTATAGGGGCTAACATCCTACTATCTATCATAGGGACTAACATCCTACTATCTATAGGGGCTAACATCCTACTATCTATCATAGGGGCTAACATCCTACTATCTATCATACTTAAGGCAAGCAGGCTAACCACTACACATCCAATGTGGTTCTCTCAAAGAAAAGTTATATGTCTTAAAGAGTAGACAAGAAAACAAAAACTGGCAAATATGATATCAATATTAATCAAATTGTTACTTCTGATACTTTTTAAACATCCTTTCACAGTAATAAGCTTCCAATTATAATGATTAAAGATATACTAGTAGATATACCACAACTACCTTTGCAAGATTAAAATAAATTTAAAGTGTTTAAGGGAAATAATAAATGAATGGAGAACCAAGTAATGTTATTGACCTTGATAAATAATGAATTGAAAATAATCTAGGCGCCATGACATTTTTAAAAATACAAAATTAAAATTATATGATTGAAGAGAAAATTAGAGAAATTTAACATGACCATGGAACATTTAACAGAGATTACAATCAAACAAGTTTACAAATACAGAATTATCAACATAAGTTTGTAATCCTCAAACTATTTTAAATGAGGTTTTTATAATGACAAGGGTTCAATATTAGAATAACACAAAAGAAAGAGATAAATATACAGGGGTAAAACCTAACAGCGGTCCAGTAGTCCAAGACCACTCAAATTTGGCATGTGGTCCTGAAAATGTCTTGACAGTAGCCCAACTGGCTAATGAAATTTTGAATATCTAATGTGGAAATTCAGTTGTTGGGTTACTAAAATTGTTATTTTAGGCAGCCCAGTTGGCAAATGTAGCAATAATGTTAAGCTTTGTCCCTGATATAAAATCTCAACATGTCTGTCAATAAATATACAATATACGTACATTGTTGAGCTTTAGAAACAGATAGAAATGTGAGCCTTGGACAAGCTTTTCAAGCCTGTTTCATAGCGAGTGCAAATTAATTCTAAATTTTTGTACATATATTGTGTTTATCCTGCAATATCAAAGAGTCCAAAACACCTGCCAAATGGTCTGAAAATAATTGAAACAAGCTTCGTTCTAATCATTTTCAATGGTGTCATCTGTGACTTCAGAGCTTCTACTGTTACCGTTTCTTTCTGTCGCTCCACATGCATTAGGTACCAGAAATGCTTTATTAGGTTCGAGACTATATAACACTGAAGTTTATTTGACCACCATTATTAGTATTCAAAATCACACAGTCACAAGATAAATGGAATTCAATGTTCAAATAAATAAATCCTTCTTTAATACATGCACAAGAACTGTCAGAAATTTAACAAGAAGGGAGAAGGATGACAAAAGGTCAAGTTTTTTTTGTTGGTTTCCTATACTATACAGGTAACACCACATACATACATTTTTGTTCTGGACATTTTGGCTGATCAGTAAAAGAACAAATAGATAAATGACATGCTGTGAACAGAACAAACAGATAAATGGAAGAACAAGACGGACAATGGCAGAAGCTAAGTGATGGCAAAAGCTCACATGACCCTTTGGGCCAGTGGACAGGTGAGCTACAATTATGACAAGTATAAAAAATACATGTGAGTGTAAATATGTGATAAGTTTGTACTAAAAAAACAAGCAACAAGTACGATATGAATATAATCACAAGAAATATGTCCAATCCATCTGGCGTTACTACCAGCAATGTAAACTAAAATCATAAAATTACAAAACTACAATATTTCTCTGTCTCTGACAAAGGAATGTTAAAAATAGACATAGAGATTCATTATAGTCGCAAGCTGTATACAGTGTCAGAAAGTCTTTTTAGAGTGATTATTGAGTGAGTGATTAATGGTTAATGCCAAATGAGCAATATTTCAGCTAAATCATGGCAGGAACAAGTTACATTCTGATGAGATGATGATGTCCTCTTTGTACTAGACCAACACGCTGAGTCGCATTTAAATAGTGCTAGCTCACTGAAACAATAGTCTGTGGGTACACATGTCACTCCATTCAGACACATTATTCTGATTCCGAGCCAACCAGTCTTTCCTCTTACTCTGTAGTGCTGTGTGCTTAGCAGAGAAGCAACAAATGCCAATTTTATAGTTTTTGGTTTGACCTGACATGGGCTCGAACCTACAATCTACCGCACGTGAGGCAATAACGCTAGTCATTACACTACAGATAAAACAGAGGATTCATATACAATTTAAAATTTACATAATCATCGATTACTTGTGCTTAAAATAAACATTAGTTAAGTTTGTTGTCAGTTTTTATTGTGGAGGAAACAGGTGTATCCAGGTAAAACCAGTGACCTTTCCTAAATCACTTACTTACTTAAAATAATGTAATTGGTATATTCTGATATTTCAAAGTAAAATCATCTCTCTCTTGGTCTAAAACACAACAAGGTTTGAATGAATATAATAATGAGGAATTCACAAAATGTAATCATCCAAAGACCATTCCAATCCAAACTGGTTTTGATTTGAATAAATGGTTTTTGAACAGATAAAGAACCATTCACACCCCATGATATACCTGAAATACTGCTAAAGTTGGCATTAAACAGCAATCAATCAATCAATAACTATTCACAAACAATTTTCAGTACTTTTCTTTATATTACCTAACAGATCTTGTTGATGCATTTAATTCTTGTAACAAACTTTTTCTTTCACTTTGCATTTGTCTTTCTCTCATAGAATGTCTGGCCAACTAAAAAAGACAAGGCACATGTTATTAACTTAATGTCTCTCTGTCATAGAATGTCTGGCCAACTAAAAAAGACAAGGCACATGTTATTAACTTAAAAATCTTATTAGCAGAAAAAGGCTGAATATGTAACATAGGGTATTTTTTTTAAAACTTTTATAAAATGTTTGAAACCATAACAACACAACATCACTCAAAATTTTCCTATTGAACAGATTATGAACGATACAATCTTACCAGTTGATAATGAATTTATCATCAGTCACCTACTAGTAATTTATCGTCAGTCACCTACTAGTAATTTATTGTCAGTCACCTACTAGTAATTTATTGTCAGTCACCTACTAGTAATTTATCATCAGTCACCTACTAGTAATTTATTGTCAGTTACCTACTAGTAATTTATTGTCAGTCACCTACTAGTAATTTATTGTCAGTCACCTACTAGTAATTTATCGTCAGTCACCTACTAGTAATTTATTGTCAGTCACCTACTAGTAATTTATCATCAGTCACCTACTAGTAATTTATTGTCAGTCACCTACTAGTAATTTATCATCAGTCACCTACTAGTAATTTATCGTCAGTCACCTACTAGTAATTTATCATCAGTCACCTACTAGTAATTTATTGTCAGTCACCTACTAGTAATTTATCGTCAGTCACCTACTAGTAATTTATCGTCAGTCACCTACTAGTAATTTATCGTGTCACCTACTAGTAATTTATTGTCAGTCACCTACTAGTAATTTATCGTCAGTCACATACTAGTAATTTATTGTCAGTCATCTACTAGTAATTTATCGTCAGTCACCTACTAGTAATTTATCGTCAGTCACCTACTAGTAATTTATCATCAGTCACCTACTAGTAATTTATCATCAGTCACCTACTAGTAATTTATCGTCAGTCACCTACTAGTAATTTATTGTCAGTCACCTACTAGTAATTTATCGTCAGTCACCTACTAGTAATTTATCATCAGTCACCTACTAGTAATTGTCACCCTTCATCTCCTCTTATCATTTAAATTTGCAAGACCAATTTTATGAAATTATTTTTCATACAGACAACAAGCAATAGCAGGGAACATGTAGTACCATTCCATTTTTAACTACATTCCACTGGTTTTATATCAAACGACAGTATACTTTAAGACTTAATTTTACTCTAAAGTTGATTGTTGTGTACCTATGATAGTCAATATGAAAATGAAGTTCTTTTTGTAGTCGGTAATAAAACCCCTAACACTTACATTACTTTATGCATCCTGTAATCTGAGACAAATATTTACTTCTCTGCAAACAAGAGTTGATAGGTTTAATTGTGTAAATTATTTGTAAAACAGGTCTTGCAGTCATAAAACTTTTGAGTAAGATTTTCATACTCGTACTAAAAAAAACTGTCAATCAGAATGCTGTATCTGATATATACCGTGTTCTGATTGGACCTTTTTTGGAGTATGAGTATGATGCACATCCTCGAATGTTTTATGACTATATGGCCGGGTCTCTATTTGCTAAGACAGATTACCTGTTTAGAAGCTTCTGATGCTCTGCTTTCAGAGTCTCTAACTCTCTCTTCCATTCTTCTAACATTTTTGGCATAATCTGTTATCATTCTCTCAGCCTAAAAATAAATATAATTATTTTTTTGTTTCTGTTATAGTTTGTCAGATCTTGAAACCAATACTGACAGAACAAAGTTATTTATAAATTATTAAATTCTTCTCTTCTTTAGGCGACTATTTGCTGGATAAATTTATAAGAAAATGCTTGTCTTCATTCAGACTTGGCCTTTCATCTGTGTTTTATTCCATTAAACTTGTTACGTGATGAACTACATCTGAAATATCATATAGACTGTTTTACTAACCTATTTATGCTAAAATAGTTAAATAATGTTCTGAGAATCAACTCTATGGCACTAGGATCAGGTAATATATTGTCATGGTAAATTTCATTATATGTCCGAGGGCTGTTGTGGTCATTATCGCATGGTAATTGGATTTACAACTATCTGTGCAATCAGTGCCTATCACCACTAAGCTTTTGAGTTTGAATCCAGCTGATGGAGAGATGTACTTGATACAACATTAAGTTTGTCAGTGACTTGTATGCCTATCACCACTAAGGTTTTGTGTTTGAATCCAGCTGATGGAGAGATTGATACAACATTAAGTTTGTCAGTGACTTGTAACAGTGGTGTTCTCTAGGTACTCTGGTTTACCCAACACAATATAACTGAAATACTATTGAAGGTGGCATTAAACACCATAACCCTTATCCCTCCCCCTTTTCTATCATATTGACTTTACCTCTAATGTTTTTTCTTGATTCTCTCTAAGTAATGCTGTTAACTCATCATTCCTCTTTTTCACATGACTTAATTCTGATCTATTGTCTGTTAATTTTAATTGAAATTTTTCTGTTATGGTCTGACATTCTTCTTTCCATCTAAAATTAGATAATAATTAATTATTAGCCCTACAAAATTTGCTTTAAGTATTAGATTAAAATGATTTTCTATTCATTAAGAAAGAAACAAAAATATTTGCAAGTTGAACAAATGCAGGATTTATTTTCGCAATTTGTCAGTTCAAAGATCTTTTCAAGCTGTTGGGCTTGATATGGGAGTCTTGGGCTGATACCAGGGCCGATATGGAAAATGTCATGTAATAATCTCTTAGTATTTCTAAATTTGATACTAATACATGTTAATTTCAGCATATAGTCAAACCTTGTAATCTCAAAGTATGACAAGTCGTTTCCATGGAGATAATTCAAAGTTTGTAGTAGCTTAAAGCTTAATTTCATCCAAATAAAACCTGCTTTAGTGAGTGAGTGATTGTTGTTTAATGTCACATGAGCAATTTTTCAGCCATATCATGGCGAGAACGAGTTACATTTCGATGAGATGATGATGATGTCTGCTTTGTAGTAGATCAACACAATTAGTTGGATTTTTATAGTGCTAGTTCATTGAAACAAGTTTGCAGGTAGAAATGTCGCTCCACTCTGACACATTATCCTAATTCCAAGCCAACCAGGCTTTGCTTTTACTTCTTCATGCTGCATGCTTAGCAGACAACCTATGATGTACCATAGTTGAGGCAAGCACGCTAACCATTACACCACCAATCCTAATAATCAGGAACGTAGTAACCAGGCAACAAATTGGTAAACCTTGACCTGCCAATTTACTGAAAACAGACTACAATAAAAATTACCTTGCACACATCCTCTGTTGTCCTGTTAATAAATTTCTTAATTCACTAACAGTTTGTCGACTAGCATCTTCAGAACATTGTAATCTTATTTCATACTCTTGTAACTTTTGTTGCTGTTCATGTTCAAAGATTGTCATCTACAAATGTGAAAAGATAAAATTCTTGTACAATTAAAAAAAAAGAAAGATTTTACTTTTTTTGTGCTGGAGAAAAACATTGATTTCATATGCATTTGTCGTTAAATTGCATTTCCCCTTTGATCTGACTGAGTGATATTGTCAGTATCAACTTAGTGACTCTGATAATGGAAATTCTAATGTAAAGTTGTTTAATATTCCTGGTTTGTGATTGGACAATGCTGTCATTTTCACAGTATCAATTCTACGGTTGAAATATCATGAGATATTAGAATTTTAGCTGATTACCGCTTTTTTTTTTTATGTCATCTTATCAATAATGTGGCAATACACATGATTACATCAGAATGGAGATAACTGTATTGTATTTGAAAATTTCACTGCATCAATTGTCGATTTAATGGTGTAATTGTCATGGTATCAATTCCACGGTTGAAATAGCATGAGATATTTTTAGAATTTCAGCTGATTACCGCTTACGTCATCTTGTCAATAATGTGACAATACACATCTATACACATAATTACATTAGAATGGAGATAACTGTATTGTATTTGAATATTTCACGGCATCAATTGTCGATATAAGCAAATATCTGCTTACTGGCTCCGCTAACACCAGTAAACTCAATTTGCGACCATCAAATCTCCAATTGATGCCATGAAATTTTCCAATAAAATACAATTATCTCCTAAATGTGATGTCACATTTTGACCTTTGATACAGATAAATACAATGACGTCTGTTTTGAAGGTCTCAACATACATTATCACTAGTATCACAGCTTGTCCTATCAGACTTGTGCAATACTTGTGATAATGTCTGTTTCGACCTTCAAAACTACTGTTATAAGTGATTAACAATGTTTTTTTAAAACGAGATGACTGAGAAACGTCCTCGAGTTTAAAAAGTATCTTTAATTATTTTATCGGTATTTTGTATTCATAATTAAATAATTTTTGTTGAGATACTGACATTTTTTTAAACACAATTAATATTTTATATCGTTAATCACTTAATTATCAAGAATTTGGTAATGTGACGTCATTATAACGTCATATTAGAAAACAAGATAATACTACGTGCGTCCTTGACAACGCTTGGCGATTAGCGATAATTGGAATCATCTCATGCGCCCACATGATATGAAATATATCGGTTTTAAACATCAAAGGGAAAATAAACAAAATAGCGATAATTCTATATATTAAATGGTTTTACCATTTGGCCTTGTACAGTGAAACCTGCTTAAACCGAACCCATTTCAGACTAAAACTTTTGTTCAAAATAGACAGGTTAAATTCAGTAAAATTTATATTATTAGGACTAAATCTAATGTTCAGTTTACACAGGATTTCAGTTTATTCAGGGTTCAGATTAGATAGGTTAAATTCAGTATAATTGACAATATTAGGACTAAATCTAATGTTCAGTTTACACAGGATTTCAGTTTATTCAGGGTTCGGAATAGACAGGTTAAATTCAGTAAAATTGACAATATTAGGACTAAATCTAATGTTCAGTTTACACAGGATTTCAGTTTATTCAAGGTTTAGGCAGGGCTTAGGTAGGTTTAGACAGGGCTTAGGTAGGTTTAGGCAGGTCTTAGGCAGGGTTTAGACAGGTTTTAGGCAGGATTTAGGCAGGTTTTAGACAGGGCTTAGGCAGGTTTAGGTAGGTTTCACTGTACATCATTTCATTGATTTGTAGTGTTTAGTTAATGTTCCATGATATAGGAATGACCATTTACCTTTGGTGGGGTCTATGTTTTTTTTAAATAACTTTTTGTCACCAAATATTATAGAAACAAATATCTTGACCTGAAAAATGCATAAATAAATAATGTAAGGTCCATGTACCAAATTATGAAAATTAATTGTTGTCACTAAAATAAATTGTGTATTCTTTGATTTGTTAGTTATTCATTTTTTTTTTTTTTAACTTGTATTGATATTTTTTTGCTTCCAATTTTTTATGTAATAACCATGCTCCTGTACCTCTTTGTGACATTTCCTCAGCGCTCCTTCTTTCTCTTTTTCAGCTGCCTGCATTCGTTTCTTTAAATCATCGTTATCATTTTGTAATCTCATTCGGTCGTCATTTAAGAATTCAAATTCTTGTTCCATTCCTGACATTCTCTCTTTTAACTGGGCCAGCTGTGTATCAGTTTGAGATGAAATTTGTTGATTACTATTAAAAAAAATAATAATAATAATTTCATTAAACTCCAAAAGAAAATTTAAACACTGATAGATATATATTATCGTTGATTTGTTTTGCGAGAATGGATTTGTTATTTTGATCAATATTATTTACTTATTATATAGGGACCGTCGTCGTGATCGTATGGTAGTTGGATTTACAACTACCTATACAATCAGTGCCTATCACAACTAAAGTTGTGAGTTCGAATCCCGCTCATGGTGAGTTGTACTCGATACAACATTATGTGATCAAGTTTGTCAGTGACTTGCGACAGATCTGTGGTTTTTCCGTGTACTCCGGTTTCCTCCACAAATAAAACTTAGGCCAAAAAAAATTAATTGTTAGCTTCTTAGGCACCGCCGCGTGTGTGTTTTTACTGCCGCATTGATTGTTTTTACATTTGAAAAAAAAAATTGTGTCCGTTTCCGGTCATTTCCGGTCCGATCCGTAAGTTCGTTGATCGCGATCATTGTCAGTAAAGCGTTTATGTCGAAGGCATGCATGGTTGTTTCCGGTATAAGCTGCCACTGCATTTGAACCAACACTGATTATTACAAAAAAAAAAGAAAGGTGCCTCCCTGCCTCATCAAATTTTTTTAAAATTGGCCCGAGAAGCTAATATTCTTTTTTGTTTGGCCTAATATAACTGAATATTGTTTAAAATGGCGTTAAACACCTTAACCCTTATCCCTTATTATATATTGTATTAATTTGTCACCTATCTACTGTATCATTAGTTTTATAAGATAATTATGTATTTGAGGGCCCCAGAAGATTTGTTTGTACTAACTGTGTTACCTTCTTAAAATAAAGTTTTTATTATTATTTTATCTAATTAAATTTAATTATTGTGTTTTTCATGTTTTAGGGTGACAGAGTGTCACTTATAATTCCAAACACAACATTTAGTTCTAAAGGGGTTTATCTTAGACATGTTTTCACTGTACAAGTAAGATATCAATTATACAGTGAACGGTGAAAACAACACATTGATCTAAACAATGAACACCCTTTCATTATCAATTATACAGTGAACGGTGAAAACAACACATTGATCTAAACAATGAACACCCTTTAAATTCACAAACTTTAGTAGTAATGGGAGCTGATTGTATATCCAACCAAAGATCATAGCAGCAACATTTGAGCAAGTTATGAAAAGAAAGTTTAAACAGTGATGGTCAACAATTCCACCAACACCAACAAAACAAACAATCACCTCTCACCTCAAACCATTGAACATTAAAAAGACAATGAATATGGCAATCCAGGTGATGGCTTAGGACAGTTACAAAAATGTGGCAGTGTTAAACTAGTCAATCAACCCTCCCCCTCTAATAGCTGAAAAATTGCTCGCTGGACGTTAAACACCAATCAATCAATCAATCAATCAATCTAATATTTGGTTTTAATTGATTAATTACCTACAGATGATGGACATTATTATACAATTTTAACAAACATAATTTGTACAGAAATCATCATTACATTTACACAAATTCTTACTTCATATCTGCCTTTTTCAATTGACTTTGTAAATTTTCTAGTTTGACCTCTAAATCATCCCTTGACCTCTCTGCACTGATTGCTCGTCTGTTCATGTCCTCAAAAGAAGCTTTGTCCTTAACTGCTGTTACTTTTAGATCTTGATGAAACTGTAAAGAAAATGTTAGGAAACAATTATATATGACTTAGTATTCAACTCTATTGTTTTCAGATAACATTTAATTCCAAAAACTTTTTTTTCTCGATTTTTAATATTTTACTACAAGACATAAGTTTATGCGTATTTATATTTCTCATAATTTTTGTGTGCTGGCTTCTAAAGCATTGGATATATAGAAGTTGGATATTTCAGTTTTATCGAAGCAATCAGTTTTATTGGTGGAGGTACAAAGAGAAAACCACTGATCTGTCGCAAGTCACTGACAAACTCTATCACACAAAGTTGTATCAAGTACACTTGGCCACGAGCGGGATTCAAATTACAACTTTAGTGGTGATAGGCACTGATTGCAAAGGTAGTTAGAAATCTAAATACCTTATGATCACGACAACGCCTCCCCCCCCTCCCAAATAAAATACTTCAGATTTCAACTTAGAGTTTTAATAATTGTACAAGACTATAATACCTTTTCCAGTTCTGTTTCTACATTTCTTTTATCTCTGATGGCTCTTATGACCTGTTCTTTAAGATCGGCACTTTCCTTAAATAAATCAGAAACAAAACATAATTAGTAGTCAAAGTTAAGTCACATGTAAAAATTCATTCATAATGCCACGTATAAAGGTGAGGGAATTTGAACACCTAAACATACCAAATCAAGAATTATAAATCATAATAAGAAATAAAAAAAATTATGCATGTCCCTAACTTTCCATTTTTTTTCTTTCATATTGATAAAAAATGTACTTTGGGGCCGCTTGTATTGGAAAATAATACAACTAATATACCCCAAATTGATGCCACCTTTATTCTGGGCCCATGATCTTTGTGTTAAAAATTTACAAGAATCAATCAACTAGAACCAAAGTTATCGCCAAAAAAACATTATGTCTAGAGACAGACCCATAACATAATTGCAAATTTTTGTCTTCGTATAAAATGGTCTAAAATTAGTCCTCAATTTTATCTTCAAAGTAAATTTAATACTGTGGCTTCAGTTATTTTTGTTGGTTTCAACGTTAGTGTATTGCCACTAGATTTTGTTCCTTTCCTATTACTTCTATAATGTATTTGTCATTTGTGGGAGCCTGAGTTTGGTATTTTGGCAGTACCCACATATTAGTATCATTGAGTAACTATATAAATGAATACACATTGTTTTAAAGACAACACATTCCCAGTAAATTACCATTTCTCATCATTGAGTGATAAGGAATTCACAGTTCTTTTTTACAACACCATAATCCCAAGTAACTTACCATTTCTAAATTATTCAATTCTTCTGTTAACTTTGTTATTCTTTCATTGCACTGGTTCCTAACAAGATCTACCTAAAAAAACATCAAAACAGAACCAGTAGAAACATGCATAGATTTGGTGATAAGAAATCAACTGGTTCCTCACAAGATCTATCTACAACACATCAAAACAGAACCAGTAGAAACATGCATAGTTTTGGTGATAAGAAATCAACTGATTCCTCACAAGATCTATCTACAACACATCAAAACGGAACCTGTAGAAACGTGTACAGTTTTCATTGATACAAAATCAACTGGTTCTGTGCAAAAGTTACCAAATTCACAAAATTATTTCGTCTGTGTTCATGTATTATGAATAATAATTATCTACAACTTGAGATAAAATGCAAGAATAATTCTTAAATGATTTACATAATTAGCATTCTATACTCTGATTGGGTATAAGCGCTTATGGAGGCGGGGTTTTGTCAATTTATTTTTCGATAGACGATGTTCACCGGACTACTTTTTTCGTAATGTAAACAAAATGGCAGCTTGGATTCCCGATAATAAAAAAAAGATAAAAGAAACAATGTTTATTGTTAATAATCGACAATTATTGTTAGATATGAAATAAAAAAATAAATGCCAATGAAAAAAAAAGCTTGTAATGTTGACATAAAAAAAAAATTCCAGAAAAAATACTTAAGACAACCATCTATCGACTTTGACTTTTGTAATATATTGTCATCCTGTGACGTTGTTTACAAGGGACGCTGATTGACACAAGCTGGTTACTGATTTATTTTAAGATTTTGTGGGCATTTTACTTGTTTGAGTAGCTAAATGCAAAATGCCATCAAATTGGAAAATATCAGTAACTTAATTACATCACCGTCTAGTTATCAATGTAGGAAAACAAGGTTAGTTCATTTTGTTATTCATGGCTGACACCCATCAATGGAATGTATGTGTGCGTACTGGGGATCCCCAAAGGTAAATTTTCAAAACAAATGAAAAAAACAAACTTAGTTACAGAATCATAAGGATTAAGCGCATTTTTTCCGGAGTTTATTGATGTATAACCTGGACCAAGTCACTCACAAACTTACATAAAAGTCCTTCAGACTTTTATTTGCTTGTGAGTGAATTGGTCCAGGTTATACATAAATAAACTCCGGAAAAAATGCATTTAATCCTATAATATTTCTTAATATGATTTTTTTAAAGTATATATACGAACAAAATTAAAGAAATAAATAATTATATTTACCAGCTCTTCAGTGTCTATTCTTAAGGGTTTAGTATTAAAACAGGGAAGTTATATATTTGATGAATGTAGGCTTCCAACTACATGTATATATATCAAGTTCATGAATATTATACATTTATCTCCTTGCATCATGGAGATATGAAGCTTGGTTAACCCAAAGAAAGCCATGTTTCCCGAGGTGTTGTGTGAAATGTATGAATTTACCTCTTGTCTAGTTTTTAATCCAGCTTCGTTAATTAGTTTACTAATGGCACTGAATTTACCTCTTGTCTAGTTTTTAATCCAGCTTCGTTAATTAGTTTACTAATGGCACTGAATTTACCTCTTGTCTAGTTTTTAATCCAGCTTCATTAATTAGTTTACTAATGGCACTGAATTTACCTCTTGTCTAGTTTTTAATCCAGCTTCGTTAATTAGTTTACTAATGGCACTGAATTTACCTCTTGTCTAGTTTTTAATCCAGCTTCATTAATTAGTTTACTAATGGCATTGAATTTACCTCTTGTCTAGTTTTTAATCAAGCTTCGTTAATTAGTTTACTAATGGCACTGAATTTACCTCTTGTCTAGTTTTTAATCCAGCTTTGTTAATTAGTCTACCAATGGCACTGAATTTACCTCTTGTCTAGTTTTTAATCCAGCTTCGTTAATTAGTTTACTAATGGCATTGAATTTACCTCTTGTCTAGTTTTTAATCCAGCTTCATTAATTAGTTTACTAATGGCACTGAATTTACCTCTTGTCTATATTTTAATCCAGCTTCGTTAATTAGTTTACTAATGGCACTGAATTTACCTCTTGTCTAGTTTTTAATCCAGCTTCATTAATTAGTTTACTAATGGCATTGAATTTACCTCTTGTCTAGTTTTTAATCCAGCTTCGTTAATTAGTTTACTAATGGCACTGAATTTACCTCTTGTCTAGTTTTTAATCCAGCTTCGTTAATTAGTCTACTAATGGCACTGAATTTACCTCTTGTCTAGTTTTTAATCCAGCTTCGTTAATTAGTTTACTAATGGCACTGAATTTACCTCTTGTCTAGTTTTTAATCCAGCTTCATTAATTAGTTTATTAATGGCACTGAATTTACCTCTTGTCTAGTTTTTAATCCAGCTTCATTAATTAGTTTACTAATGGCACTGAATTTACCTCTTGTCTAGTTTTTAATCCAGCTTTGTTAATTAGTTTACTAATGGCATTGAATTTACCTCTTGTCTAGTTTTTAATCCAGCTTCGTTAATTAGTCTACTAATGGCACTGAATTTACCTCCTGTCTAGTTTTTAATCCAGCTTCGTTAATTAGTTTACTAATGGCACTGAATATACCTCTTGTCTAGTTTTTAATCCAGCTTCGTTAATTAGTTTACTAATGGCATTGAATTTACCTCTTGTCTAGTTTTTAATCCAGCTTCGTTAATTAGTTTACTAATGGCATTGAATTTACCTCTTGTCTAATTTTTAATCCAGCTTTGTTAATTAGTTTACTAATGGCATTGAATTTACCTCTTGTCTAGTTTTTAATCCAGCTTCGTTAATTAGTCTACTAATGGCACTGAATTTACCTCCTGTCTAGTTTTTAATCCAGCTTCGTTAATTAGTTTACTAATGGCACTGAATATACCTCTTGTCTAGTTTTTAATCCAGCTTCGTTAATTAGTTTACTAATGGCATTGAATTTACCTCCTGTCTAGTTTTTAATCCAGCTTCGTTAATTATTTTACTAATGGCACTGAATTTACCTCTTGTCTAGTTTTTAATCCAGCTTTGTTAATTAGTTTACTAATGGCACTGAATTTACCTCTTGTCTAGTTTTTAATCCAGCTTCAATAATTAGTTTACTAATGGCACTGAATTTACCTCTTGTCTAGTTTTTAATCCAGCTTCGTTAATTAGTTTACTAATGGCACTGAATTTACCTCTTGTCTAGTTTTTAATCCAGCTTCGTTAATTAGTTTACTAATGGCATTGAATTTACCTCTTGTCTAGTTTTTAATCCAGCTTTGTTAATTAGTCTACTAATGGCACTGAATTTACCTCTTGTCTAGTTTTTAATTCAGCTTCGTTAATTAGTTTACTAATGGCACTGAATTTGCCTCATGTCTAGTTTTTAATCCAGCTTCGTTAATTAGTTTACTAATGGCATTGAATATACCTCTTGTCTAGTTTTTAATCCAGTTTCGTTAATTAGTTTACTAATGGCATTGAATTTACCTCTTGTCTAGTTTTTAATCCAGCTTCGTTAATTAGTTTACTAATGGCATTGAATTTACCTCTTGTCTAATTTTTAATCCAGCTTCGTTAATTAGTTTACTAATGGCATTGAATTTACCTCTTGTCTAATTTTTAATCCAGCTTCGTTAATTAGTTTACTAATGGCATTGAATTTACCTCTTGTCTAGTTTTTAATCCAGCTTCGTTAATTAGTCTACTAATGGCATCTTGTAACTTTTCTGCCTCTTCTTCTCTTTGTTTTAAATCTATTTCAGCCTGAAAAAAAAACCCAATGCTTTATTAGTATCATCTATTTGAGAAATGAAATATATTGTTTTCTCCTATTCTTAGCATGTTCTTAATATTTTTAATCACCATGGTAGTTAAATTTTTGCATGAGAATTTGCACCATATTCCTTTCAACAGTCATTAACGTCGGAAATTAACAACTTGAAAATATTTTTGATGCTTTGATCATTGGAGGAGCATATTTTTCTTTCTACTACCAGCTATATTGATCCTAGTTTTTAATAATTATAAAATCACAAAATTAGCTTATATTCTTCGTGATGGAAACAATGATATCATCTGTAACAATAGATTTGATTGGTTATTGTACTCGAGCTAATTATAATAATTTTGAGTGAAGGCTATACAACAAGTTGGAAAATGTATTTTTGGTTGGAAAATTATTAAATTAATTAATGTTTTTCACTTTCTTTTTTTTGTCATTTTGAAAATCCTCCAATCAAAAATCAAGGTTTATAAATCTCTGTTTTAGCATAATAATAATAACTATATGTTATTCAAAATAAAAATTATAAATAGATACTCATAAATTAAACCAGGTAGGGTTAGGGTTATGGTGTTTAACACCACTTTCAGTAATATTTCAGTTATATCGTGGTGGTCAGTTTTGTTGGTGGTGGAAACCAGAGTACCTAGAGAAAAACACCCACCTGCCGCAAGTCACTGACCATGAGTGGGGTTCGAACTCACAACGTTAGTGATATTAAACCAGATAAAACATTGAAATGTAATGAAAACTGACTTGTTCTTTTTCCATCATGGCTTTCTCCACCATTTGTACAGCATCTCTAACTTGTGTTACAGCATCTAACTCTCTCTGCTCCATATCACCACTGAAATAGAATAATCAAATAAAGGGTAAGACATGATCATGATATCATTGCATTTAATGTGAATAAAAATATAACTATATAAACAAAACTTACAGTTTAACCTGCCATTACCTTTTCCAAGCCAGAAACTCAATTCCCATTGGTACTTTTTTTTAGATCTTGTCAGTAAATAACTCTACTATAATGCTTAATGAATTTTCATGCTACGATATAGCTGAAATACTGCTAAAGTTGTCATTAAACACCAATCAATCAATCAACAATGCTTAATGTACTTAAATTTTGTTCTGTAGTTGTTTGTTGCATCTTTTGTAATATAGACAACTTATGTTGTATTAAAAGAACACCAAAAACCCTCTAATGTCAAATTGTTAGCTCTGTCCCTTTTAAATGTCAATAATTAAATATATGAACATTAAGATTACATAGAAATTACTTCTGTAAACATCTAAAATTCAATGATGGCAATATTACAAATATTTCATTTTGCTTCTTCTTTTTTCTTTTTTTTTTAATACAAAAAAACAAATGTTTCCTCCTCCATTCTGTCATCTTTAGAGATAGATACCTTATAATTCCCATTTAAAATTTGCACATACAAAATGTTCGATGAAATATTCTCAGTGAAAAAGAGCAATAATTCATTTACAAAAGGTCCTGTAATTCTGTCAGAACAATATGCAAATCTTCACAAGGTAATAAGCTAGGATGCAAAATTCCCACTAAAAATGTAGGAGGGGGGAGACATCAAGACCATTTAGAATTAACTATGATGACAATATCTCCATCTTAGTTTGTTATATATTAAGTACTTACTATCTTTTCTGTGACTCTTTTATTCTTGATTCCATCCCAGCTTTATCTGTCCTTATTTCTTCTAACTCTCTTGTAACTTGAGACAATCTACAAGATAAAGTCAGTTTGTTATTCAACATATCTTTATCAGAATTTGGACACACAAGATAGAATCATATCAACACATTTAATTGTTGTTGGTGTGAAAAGCAATGTTTAATTTAAGATATTTATACCTGTATCAGGGTCCTATGGCTCCATGGTAGGTAGGTATATAAAAACTATGGCGAAGGAAATTGAATGAAATAGCATGTGAATACACAGAACCATAGCAACTGTGGTAACCGAGGATTGGACTATAAATAGAAATTAATGGGGGAAATGGCTTTTAAGGAATAACTTTTTTTATGAAAAATGATTTTCCTCATTTTCTTGAGAATTTTTTATCCTGTAGATTGAAATATTCAACTGTGTCTTTTAGAAATCAATTATTTGTCTTACAAACTGCTCACCATGGGTTATCCTGACCATTAGATATTTTTTGTTCCTACTGATGACTTACTTGTGATTACTTTCATCTAACAATCGTTTCATCTCCAGTAAGTGACTATCTGACATATAAACTTACTTGTGATTACTTTCATCTAACAATCGTTTCATCTCCTGTAAGTGACTATCTGACATAAACTTACTTGTGATTACTTTCATCTAATAATTGTTTCATCTCTGGTAATTGACTATTTGACATATAAACTTACTTGTGATTACTTTCATCCAATAATCGTTTCATCTCCTGTAAGTGACTATCTGACATATAAACTTATTTGTGATTACTTTCATCTAACAATCGTTTCATCTCCTGTAAGTGACTATCTGACATATAAACTTACTTGTGATTACTTTCATCTAACAATCGCTTCATCTCCTGTAAGTGACTATCTGACATATAAACTTACTTGTGATTACTTTCATCTAATAATTGTTTCATCTCTGGTAAGTGACTATTTGACATATAAACTTACTTGTGATTACTTTCATCCAATAATTGTTTCATATCCTGTAAGTGACTATCTGACATATAAACTTACTTGTGATTACTTATGTCTAACAATCGTTTCATCTCCTGTAAGTGACTATCTGACATATAAACTTACTTGTGATTACTTTCATCTAACAATCGTTTCATCTCCTGTAAGTGACTATCTGACATATAAACTTACTTGTAATTACTTTCATCCAATAATCGTTTCATCTCCAGTAAGTGACTATCTGACATATAAACTTACTTGTGATAACTTTCATCTAACAATCGTTTCATCTCCTATATGTGACTATCTGACATATTAACTTACTTGTGATTACTTATGTCTAACAATCATTTCATCTCCTGTAAGTGACTATCTGACATATAAACTTACTTGTGATTACTTTCATCCAATAATCGTTTCATCTCCAGTAAGTGACTATCTGACATATAAACTTACTTGTGATAACTTTCATCTAACAATCGATTCATCTCCTGTAAGTGACTATCTGACATATTAACTTACTTGTGATTACTTTCATCTAACAATCGTTTCATCTCCTGTAAGTGACTATCTGACATATAAACTTACTTGTGATTACTTTCGTCTAACAATAGTTTCATCTCCTGTAAGTGAATATCTGACATATAAACTTACTTGTGATAATTTTCATCTAACAATCGTTTCATCTCCTGTAAGTGACTATCTGACATATAAACTTACTTGTGATAACTTTCATCTAACAATCGTTTCATCTTCTGTAAGTGACTATCTGACATATAAACTTACTTGTGATTACTTTCATCTAACAATTGTTTCATCTCCTGTAAGTGACTATCTGACATATAAACTTACTTGTGATTACTTTCATCTAACAATCGTTTCATCTCCTGTAAGTGACTATCTGACATATAAACTTACTTGTGATTACTTTCATCTAACAATTGCTTCATCTCTGGTAAGTGACTATCTAACATATAAACTTATTTGTGATTACTTTCATCTAATAATTGTTTCATCTCTGGTAAGTGACTATTTGACATATAAACTTACTTGTGATTACTTTCATCCAATAATCGTTTCATCTCCTGTAAGTGACTATCTGACATATAAACTTACTTGTGATTACTTTCATCTAACAATCATTTCATCTCCTGTAAGTGACTATCTGACATATAAACTTACTTGTGATTACTTTCATCTAACAATCGTTTCATCTCCTGCAAGTGACTATCTGACATATAAACTTACTTGTGATTACTTTCATCTAATAATTGTTTCATCTCTGGTAAGTGACTATTTGACATATAAACTTACTTGTGATTACTTTCATCCAACAATCGTTTCATCTCCTGTAAGTGACTATCTGACATATAAACTTACTTGTGATTACTTATGTCTAACAATCGTTTCATCTCCTGTAAGTGACTATCTGACATATAAACTTACTTGTGATTACTTCCATCTAACAATCGTTTCATCTCCAGTAAGTGACAATCTGACATATAAACTTACTTGTGATAACTTTCATCTAACAATCGTTTCATCTCCAGTAAGTTACTATCTGACATATAAACTTTCATCTAACAATTGTTTCATTTCCTGTAAGTGACTATCTGACATATAAACTTACTTGTGATTACTTTCATCTAACAATCGCTTCATCTCCTGTAAGTGACTATCTGACATATAAACTTACTTGTGATTATTTTTGTCTAACAATCGTTTCATCTCCAGTAAGTGACTATCTGACATATAAACTTACTTGTGATTACTTTCGTCTAACAATTGTTTCATCTCCTGTAAGTGATTATCTGGCATATAAACTTACTTGTGATTACTTTCGTCTAACAATCGTTTCATCTCCTGTAAGTGACTATCTGACATATAAACTTATTTGTGATTACTTTCGTCTAACAATCGTTTCATCTCCTGTAAGTGACTATCTGACATAAACTTACTTGTGATTACTTTTATCTAACAATCGTTTCATCTCCTGTAAGTGACTATCTGACATATAAACTTACTTGTGATTACTTTCATCTAACAATCGTTTCATCTCCTGTAAGTGACTATCTGACATATAAACTTATTTGTAATTACTTTCATCTAATAATTATTTCATCTCCTGTAGGTGACTATCTGACATATAAACTTACTTGTGATTACTTTCATCTAACAATCGTTTCATCTCCTGTAAGTGACTATCTGACATATAAACTTACTTGTGATTACTTTCATCCAATAATCGTTTCATCTCCTGTAAGTGACTATCTGACATTCCCTCCTTCATTATTATGTCTGCTATGTCTTGATCCTAAAGCAGAAGAAAACATGGTCCAAATAAAATCAAATCTACAGAAAAATCATATACCAGTAATACATCAGTGATTCATTCCTAATCACATAATTAGCTAATTCACTGAATAAATACATTGATTAAAAAACAGTTCAGCAACAGAATTTAATCATTGCATTAGCTAAGAATGTGATTAGGAATTAAAAATATAATTAGGGCTAATCATATGATTAGCTTAATCACAAGTTCAACAACGGACCCCAGATGTCTATTGTTAAGTCTACAGAATCAGAGGCTAATAACAGCTGTATTAGCAGGATCATTGGATATATACCCTAGTGATCACTCATGTTAAGTTTGGTTCAAAGTGTTTTCAGAGGAGAAGATCTTCAAATAAATTTTTGTTAATTTTTTCTCAAAATCACCCTTACTGGGTATTTGCATATTTTTGGCAAGATACATTATATTTCAGCAAAGCCTGTGACATATGTCATACCTTTTAATTAAAATGGAACTACTGTTAATATTTCAGCTCATTTTGTGGGAAAATGTGGCTTTATTATGTTTTAAGGTGTGCTATACCCCCTGTGATCTATTTATAGTAACAGCAGTCAGACTTGGGGTCAATTACTTTCAAATGTAATCGATTACATTACAATTACTTTGCAATTTTCATGATCAATTACATTACGATTACATCAATTTTCAAATGTAATCGATTAAATTACAATCACTTTGTAAATGTAATCGATTACATTACTGATTACATTTAATGTCATGACAACCAATACAAATTAGTGTTTTATGTTATTTTATCTCGTGTGCATCTGTCCAATATCTCTTATTTTTTTTAATGTATTTCTTAATCAGAACTATGAATTACAATTCAGTTGTAATGTGATCATTACATGCAATAACAAACAGTACATTGTAAATTATAAACAGCAATTCTCATTTTCCTATTTTTCATAAAATATGTCTTCACTTATTACTATATATGACCAATATTGATTCCATCTTATACTATTAGTAAATATTATAACATACATTTGCACATTTTAATAATATACAGTGCTCCCTCGGTCTATCGCCCCCTGTTTTATCGCCAATCTCGCCTATCGCCAAAATTCTCGTCTGTCCCGATTTCCCCCATTAAAAATCCCCTGTTATACTGCCAAACTCAGCTACCGCCATCCGCCACAGGTTTTCAGACACAAAAGTCGTAAAACCAATTTAAATTCCCCAGTTAGTACCGCCCACAACTACCCTTTGACAGCTGTGTATTAATCGGTAATTATGGAATGTCAAAACTGGTCATCGGACACGGTCATTGATCTCATAGTTGAGGGTCGGAACAGGTGATCAGTTGTTTTGATTAGAATAATTACCTGTATTTACTTTTCTAGTGATTACATTTGTACTTTTAATCCTGAGTAAAATTTGTAATTTAATTAGTTGTCATAAAAATGTCGTGCTTGAAGAGAAAGCGTAATTAATTAGACGACAAACAAAAACGTGCAATTATAAGTTATGCAAAGGAAAATCCAAAATTAACATAACAACATATTGCCGATAATTTGACAATTAAATGGGATCTTCCAATAACCCCACAAATGAAGATGAACTGTGGCTGTCACATGTTTATAATGACCTTAATGTCCCGAGCTACAAATGACGGTTCAAAAATGTCCGATTACAGATTACATTCGATTACATGAAAAATGTAATCGATTACAACCGATTACGATTACAAATTACGATTACCCCATGTCTGACAGCAGTCATGTTGTATGATTGGCAGTCGTTGGATATCTTTTGACAGGATATATATCCTAAGGATGATTCAGGCCAACTGTGGTTTCAGATAAGAAGATTTCTAAAAATAGTTTACAGATTACGGACAAAGACGTATGCCAAGTGATGGCAACAGCTCACATTACTGTCAATATCTGTCCCTCTTCTAATCGTAGTATTGTATGTAAAATAGGTCAAAAAGTGAAGATATGCAGTGAAACCTTTTCTAAATCGAACATTGAATAAACATGAACCCTGTGTAAATAGAACATTGAATAAACCTGAACCCTGTGTAAATAGAACATTGAATAAACCTGAACCCTGTGTAAATAGAACATTGAATAAACCTGAACCCTGTGTAAATAGAACATTGAATAAACCTGAACTCTGTGTAAATAGAACATTGAATAAACCTGAACCCTGTGTAAACAGAACATTGAATAAACCTGAATCCTGTGTAAACAGAACCTTGAATAAACCTGAACCCTGTGTAAATAGAACATTGAATAAACCTGAATCCTGTGTAAACAGAACCTTGAATAAACCTGAACCCTGTGTAAATAGAACATTGAATAAACCTGAACCCTGTGTAAATAGAACATTTAATAAATCTGAACCCTGTGTAAATAGAACATTGAATAAACCTGAACCCTGTGTAAATAGAACATTGAATAAATCTGAACCCTGTGTAAACAGAACATTGAATAAACCTGAACCCTGTGTAAACAGAGCATTGAAAATAAAACCAATGTTAATTTAACCTGTATAAACAGAACATCTGTCTATACTGAATACAATAGTTGATCAATTCCAAAGGAGGTTTTATTTAGACAGATTTCACTGTACATGTCTATTGGAAATGTTCTGATTTATGGCACTTGAAAATGCACACCATGAATTATTCCAAATTATTATGTTTAAGAATTAATCCTGAAATTAAAACTGTTAAAGATATGTACATATATCTTTAATTTAATTCTTTATTTATTTAACGAGGATTGCCGACAGCCAATGACTACGAGCGATTTTCCTCTTTATCCTTGCAAAGACACATTACAGAATTTTCAACAACAGTTAAATTATCACTGTGAGAAGACCTTTAATTAAGGTTACCAGGTTAGTACAAAATAAACAAGGAGCAAAAGTGTGTGTAGCCTGTCCCTCGTTGATGTAATCAAACAAAAAATGATCATAACTCAAGTTGGCATGGATATTTTGGGGGGAAAACATACATTTTTCAAACAATTTGTGTTCTTACAAAGTAAAGTTTATCTACAGAATACATACTTTCCATTGTAACTTTTGTTCAAAATCTTTATTTTCTCTTTTTAATTCCTTCAGTTCTGTGGTAGCTCTTTCTAGTTCTTGTTTAGCTTCTCTGAAATAAAAAAAAACACAACTTAAAATAATTTGTAACCACATGGATATATTTAAGCTTTATTGTAATTTCAACACATTATTATCATAAATATATCTATAGTTTTTGTAAAGTCAATTCAAATGTCACTAAAACATTTATTTGTTAATTCAATATTAGTCTGTTCAATTTTTCAAAAGAATTTTTTGGAGGGATATAATGTCTGAAACAATTAATTTCGAACCCATATTATATTCAGGCATAATTAATCTGAAAATAAATTATGTTTTGGGGTAAAACTTTGAATCAGTGTACAACATCTCGTCATTGAACTCACATTTAATGAGGTTAGGGTTTATGGTGCTTAACACCACTTTCAACAATATTTAGGCTATATTGTCATTTTCATTGGTAGAGGCAACCAAAGTACCCGAAGAAAACCATTGACCTGCTGCAAGGAACTGACAAGCTTTATCACATAATGTTGTATTGAGTACACCTTGCCATGAGTGGAATTCGAACTCACAACTTTAGTGGCACATTTAATGAAAATGAAAAACATTGCATTTTGGCTATGTTTGATTTGGCATTTGTATATTTACTGATACATCTATATAGTACTATTTCATTCATCGTGACCTTTCCATTACCAGCTACTGTAAATTGTCACTTCATTCTTTCAAACTTGGTTTTACTATATTAGACATTTTCATACCTTAAACACAGATAAATTGTTTCCTTGTATAACTTGAAGTAAAACTGTGCCTCATTAGTAATTTACACCTGATAACATACACTACTTGAACTTAAAATAAAAAGGTTTTTACTTCAACAAAAGGTTAGACAAAATATTATAGAATATTACAACAAATTTGAAGAAAAGCATTAAGATTTATTTTTTTTACATTCCTATTGGTGGAAATTTTAAAACTTTTTTCTTTAACTTTCTGTATCTAGACTATGGGAATCATATTGAAATTCAATGTAGGGAAATGTATTTGAATGATTATGGGGAAATTATATATTAATTCCAGATATGACAATAGTATTCCTTTGATATTTAAAATTTCCTATTTTACCGTAAGGAATAATAATTATATGCAAGCGAAGCAAGCTCTTTATGGTAAAAAATGTGTACCTAGGATTTTTTGACAAATTTAATCTTCTTCAATCTTCACATGGCTTCACATACTGATGGATATATTTTTTTTTTGCACATTGTAAACACGTTCCGTGTAACACACTTACACACTCTACTAATGAAGATCTTCTTAACATAAAGCGCAAAGGTGATACTAAATCTCTGACATACTGACAAGAAAAATTTGTTTCTGCACAGAAGTTAACTTTTGAGATCTCGTAAGGAACGAGAGTTCGATTGAATGAAACTAGATTCGACCCTAAAAAAGTCGTCCCCGATATATCTCGGCCCAAAAAATCTCGACACTATTTTGATGCACTGGATGAGCGTGAAATTGCCAGATAATTTTCAGATTCACAAGCATTCATGGCCGTGCCTGTTTCATTACTTTATATTAGGTCTAATGATCCAGAGAATAGCTAGTATGTCCTGAAACAGATATATAATAGTAACAATCTTATCTCCCTTTTGAATAATCCAGATAAGGGAGACAACTGTTTAGTATTACTAATAACTGATGTTTACCTGCCATCTTGTTGTAGCTCCTCTATCTCTCTGTTTAGTACATCTACAGATTCTTGATATTCTGACTGCATCTATGGAAACAACAATAACATGGGAGATAACTCTGTTAATAATATGATATAGGGGAAATAACTCCCACAAACATTGTCTTAATATATACGGGAAATCATTCTGATTTACAAAAAATGTATTCTTGATATTCTGACTGCATCTATGAAAACAACAATACCATGGGAGATAACTGTGTTAATAATAGGGGAGATAACTCCTAAAGACATTGTCTTAATAAATACGGGAAATCATACCGATTTACATAAAAATGATTCTTTTATGATTCCTGTCTAGCATATGTTAGAAATATAAATTAATTATAATTATTGAATGTGTGTAGGTCCATAAATTGTAAAATATCGTTCCAAAGAATAGAGATATAACAATTCAAACATTTTTCAGTTATTTTCAAGTTTGTTTTAAAGATATCAGTCATTCAACTTCCTGGTTTGGAGAAAGTTTTCAGATTCATGTAGAACAAAACACTTATATTTGAAAATTTCTTATACAAATGGAAATCATACTTTCTAATAGTATGATTAAAAAGACACAAGGGTTACGACAGTTTATGTATACTTACTCTGGTAGCTTGATTTTCCACAACTTTCCATTGATGGCTGTCTTTTTCATTCTTAAAAAATACAGATAGTCATTCTGAATTATTCTATAATTTCTTGAACCTTTAAGTAAGACAGGGCTCTACAATGCGACTAAAACACTCGCATTTGCAAGTTATTTTTGTAAAATGCGAGTAAAAATTCTGTATTGATCGCCAGACGGCGAGTTGATATTTTTGGAACATTTTCATTCCATCACTGATCGTATTTTTCATTTTAAAATCCGACTTTGATTTTCCGGTCTTTTAAACCGTACAATTGACTCAGACATAAAAGTTTTAAATCAAGTGCTTGCAATTGACCACGATAAGCAAAAATCAAAGACCGGTTGAATTAACTTATCATAAAGCTGGCCTGTTAATGCAATATCCACGGAAGTATCAAGCCAAAAAAGTGATGAAGTTTCGGGTTCTAAAGGTGGAAAGCACAAATTCCACGATGTCTGGAAGTCAAAGTTTTTGTGGCTCATTTATGATTCCAGTAACAACGTAAATTATGTAGTGTGATGTTTGCAGAAAGACAGGCCCAGATATTGCTGGCAAAACCGAATTTGTTACTGTAAAAAAAGATTAAATGTGAAAGTCTTGTTTTTCTTAAAAGTCCGAAACATGAAAAATGTTTCAATATTGTATCAGCAAAAGCCCATTCCTCAACTAAGCATCTTCTGTCTCATTATGGGCATTACTAATTATGTAGAAATAAATACATATTGGAGTTATAGAGTAAGAATTGGTATCTTTATTAATCTGACAAGTAACATACTTTTGTTGGAGAGAAAATAATGTTTCCTTACTAGCCAGGGGCTAGTGGGAGCTGGTATGAATTGTAGAGCCCTGTAAGATCATATTACTCAATCCTAATTGCACAAAAATCATTAAAATTACAACAAAATATATAAATATTCCGAGTTCAAATACATTACAGCAAAGTATGCAAAACAAATTTTATAAAGTGTTCAGTTTCATCCAAGTGATATATTTTACCCAAAACAAATTGGAACAAAATTATTGGAATCCTCTGGCTTTACATTCATGAAATCTTTTGAGTATGAGTGTACTCATACTTGAAAACCAACCAATTAGAACACTGTATCCAATATATGCAGTGTTCTGATCGGACGATTTTGGAGCATGAGAACAAAATTCTTACTCAAAAGTTTTATAACTATAAGACCAGTTTACTAGTATTTTGAGCAGGAACCAAAGTAATTTTTTAACATTGATCAAATTCACTGATGTAAGCAGTGCAGTACTTATTTACAGAAATTCGTCATAGTTTCAAAATAGTTTTTATTCATACGATTTATTATTCAGCTGTTATTATTGACAAACCTGTAATTCTTTCTGTAATCTATCTATCTCCATCTCAGATTCTCTCCATCTATCCATTGCTGCATCTTTTTCCTATTAAAAATTAATGTACATAATAATAATTATATTTAGCTTGTTTTTAACAATAATTCTACATTCCCATGGACTTAATAAAAACATTACATAAACATGGCCAATTATCTTGATTAATTCTTGATGTAACGCTGGGATTATTCTACAGTTATAGTACAAAATATTTTTATATATTTTTTTCAAATTCTAATAGAGTGTTATTCAAGAATGTAATAGTTATAAATATAAAACTCTATACCATTCTACAAGAGTAAAAAAAATGCTTGGATGCACATATCTTAAATATTAAGGTGCTTCCGTGCTTTAACCGCCACGATACAACTGAAATATTGTTGAAAATGGCATTGAGCACCATAATCCTTATCCTTCTTTGAACAATGTAATAATATTTATTTAAGAAAAGTATACATGTATATTAAACAGGGCTCACGTTAGAGGATGATTTGGGCAAAGAAGTCACCTTGTGAAGGTTGACTTCGCTTTCTCCTTGGTCAAAAGCGCAATTCAAGTCACCTTGTAATTTTGAAGAGTTGCCCTATGTCGCCCACATATTTTCTTCAGGTGTCATTTATGAAAATGTCGATATCGTGTTTATTGAAATCTAACGTATCCGTTAAGTATTTTGAAAGTGATTTTCTTGAAAAGTAATATACGGTTTAAAGAACTTTAATTTCGTTCATCAGAGCTTATGTTTACTATTCATATATGCTCAACTTTAAATAAAACTATTTGTATTTGTTTTTTTGTAAACAAACAACAATGGCACTATTGTTGGCACCATTGTAAAGGGGACGCAATCCGGTACTGTGCTATGGCAAATGTTGACCAAACTTTTTGTACGAAGCTACTTTCAACAAAACGAACTTTTGATTTATTTTTTTTCTCATTTCTTTGACATAAAATCATAGTTCTCATATCTAATATGTTCATATATGCGAAGGTTGGCAATTCAAATTCGTTGAAATGCACGGGGGACGCTTCAGATTTTTATTGATCTGCATTGGTATTTTATACTTGACACTGGGTTAATATAATACGGTCTATCGAACTGTTTATTTACATATAGACATGTGTAAAGGTTAATGCATGTGCAATGAAAAAATAGACTTTGTTGCAATCTTATTTGAGATCTGGCAAATAATAATTACAGCCTTTACTTTCTTCTGCTTTTGACTGACACTAGTGACAGTGTCAATATACATTTGTGCTATATTTTCATTCCCTAGCTATATATAGTTGGATGTTGTGCAAATTGACAGAGACATCTTTCTTCTGCTGAAGATTATACAAATAGGAGTTATTACAATTTGTGTGGCACTAGATCACAGCACAGTAATATTTCAAAAGCGGTGGTGTACATATATAAAATCACTGGTATGCAAGACTCCAATTGTCAAGGTAGACAGAAATAAAAATCTGACATTGAATAGATGTCCTTAAGGTAATTATGAATAAAAACCCAGAACAAATCAGATCAGACAGCTTTTTAACTATATGTATTTGCTAAATTTGGGCAGGGTAAGGTCAGAGGGGTCGTGAAACAATGTTTCGATTAATCGCAATTAATTTCTCCCAGAAGTCTCCCCACTTCTCCTTGTGAGCTCTTTGAAAGAGAAGTCACTTCTCCCTCTAATTTGAAAGTAGTGAGAGCCCCGTTAAATACCTGTAAAGCTGATTCAACCTGCATCTGAAGGTTACTGATTACTTGTTCCTGGTCAGTAACAGGCTCAAAGTCACCTTCCCCATCAATATCAGTACCTAACTGGTTCTCTAGTCGATCTTTCATTTCCTGTACCAGGTCCTTGTTCTCTTTAAATACTTTATCTAATTTTGGTTTCAGCCTGTCTAACTCATCCTGAAATGTAATAGAGTCAATGAAACCATAACATATAAACGTTAGAGAATACCGAATGGGCAATAATAAAAAGGACAATGCAGAGAAACTGGATATATTGGGTACACAAGACACAGGATGAAGACAAACAAAGCAAAAAACACACCAAAATACACAAACAAACACAAATAACGTAAATCAGACATGGCCCCTCCTACAAACAACTGGAGGTAAAGACGAATCAAACATAGCTTTTATGCAGAAATCATAACGGACATCACAACATGGAACCAAAAACGTAAATACACATAAAATGACAACACAAAAAACTAAAAAGATGAGAAACACGGACACCACTAAAAAACTGAGGTGAACATATTAGCCTTGATGAGAAACACAGACACCACTAAAAAACTGGGGTGAACATATTAGCCTTGATGAGCAACACGGACACCACTAAAAACTGGGGTGAACATATTAGCCTTGATGAGTAACACAGACACCACTAAAAAACTGGGGTGAACATATTAGCCTTGATGAGTAACACGGACACCACTAAAAACTGGAGTGAACATATTAGCCTTGATGAGTAACACAGACACCACTAAAAAACTGGGGTGAACATATTAGCCTTGATGAGTAACACAGACACCATTAAAAAACTGGGGTGAACATATTAGCCTTGATGAGCAACACGGACACCACTAAAAACTGGGGTGAACATATTAGCCTTGATGAGCAACACGGAGACCACTAAAAACTGGGGTGAACATATTAGCCTTGATGAGTAACACAGACACCACTAAAAACTGGGGTGAACATATTAGCCTTGATGAGTAACACGGACACCACTAAAAACTGGGGTGAACATATTAGCCTTGATGAGTAACACAGACACCACTAAAAAACTGGGGTGAACATATTAGCCTTGATGAGTAACACAGACACCACTAAAAAACTGGGGTGAACATATTAGCCTTGATGAGCAACACGGAGACCACTAAAAAACTGGGGTGAACATATTAGCCTTGATGAGTAACACAGACACCACTAAAAAACTGGGGTGAACATATTAGCCTTGATGAGCAACACGGAGACCACTAAAAAACTGGGGTGAACATATTAGCCTTGATGAGCAACACGGACACCACTAAAAACTGGGGTGAACATATTAGCCTTGATGAGCAACACGGACACCATTAAAAAACTGGGGTGAACATATTAGCCTTGATGAGAAACACAGACACCATTAAAAAACTGGGGTGAACATATTAGCCTTGATGAGTAACACAGACACCACTAAAAACTGGGGTGAACATATTAGCCTTGATGAGTAACACAGACACCATTAAAAAACTGGGGTGAACATATTAGCCTTGATGAGAAACACAGACACCACTAAAAACTGGGGTGAACATATTAGCCTTGATGAGTAACACAGACACCATTAACCAGAGGCTCTCAAGAGCCTGTATCGTTCACCTGGTAATAAAAAAAAACAATTGGTCCTATGTAAAAACTATGTCCTGCGTCATCTTGGAATTACGATCAACATAAAAAACACAAAGTTTGTAAAGGACCTTCCAATGATTGATGCACAGTTTAGGTTCAATCAGTGCAATAGCTTCAGAGAAGAATATATTTCTGTATTTTCCCCATATGGTTCTGTGTTAATACTATGACCTGTGGTGGCAGCCATCTTGGATTTCCGATCGGCATAAAAAACAGGACCTTCCAATGATCATTCCTGGGCAGTTTGGTTTCAACTGTCCAAGTGGTTTCAGAGAAGAAGCATTTTGAAACATTTTTCCCATAGGGTCCAATGTTAAACTAAGTCCTGCCGTAGCCGCCATTTTGAATTTCATATCAGAATAAAAAACGTATATTTTGTAGAGGACCATTCAATGAACATTCATGTACAGTTTGGCTTTAATCATATTTGTAGTTTCTGAGAAGAAGGCATTTGAACATTTTCCCATAGGGTCCAATGTTAATCTATGTCCTGCGGTGGTGGCCATCTTGGATTTCCGATCGGCATAAAAAACACACACCTTGTAGAGGACCTTCCAATGATCATTCCTGGGCAGTTTGGATTCAATTGTCCAAGTGGTTTCAGAGAAGAAGCGTTTTGAAACATTTTTCCCATAGGGTCCAATGTTAAACTAAGTCCTGCCGTAGCCGCCATTTTGAATTTCATATCGGAACAAAAAACCTAACGTTTGTAGAGGACCATCCAATGAACATTCATGTACAGTTTGGCTTTAATAATATTTGTAGTTTCTGAGAAGAAGGCATTTGAACATTTTCCCATAGGGTCCAATGTTAATCTATGTCCTGCGGTGGTGGCCATCTTGAATTTTCGATCGGCATAAAAAAACAGAAACTTTGTAGAGGACCTTCCAATGATCATTCCTGGGCAGTTTGGATTCAATTGTCCAAGTGGTTTCAGAGAAGAAGCGTTTTGAAACATTTTTCCCATAGGGTCCAATGTTAAACTAAGTCCTGCCGTAGCCGCCATTTTGAATTTCATATCGGAACAAAAAACCTAACGTTTGTAGAGGACCATCCAATGAACATTCATGTACAGTTTGGCTTTAATAATATTTGTAGTTTCTGAGAAGAAGGCATTTGAACATTTTCCCATAGGGTCCAATGTTAATCTATGTATTGTGGTGGCGGCCATCTTGGATTTCCGATCGGCATAAAAAACATAAAATTTGTAGAGGACCTTCCAATGATCATTCCTGGGCAGTTTGGTTTCAACTGTTCTAGTGGTTTCAGAGAAGAAGCGTTTTCAAACATTTCCGCCATAGGGTCCAATGTTAAACTAAGTCCTGCCGTAGCCGCCATTTTGAATTTCATATCGGAACAAAAAACGTATATTTTGTAGAGGACCATCCAATGAACATTCTTGTACAGTTTGGCTTTAATCATATTTGTAGTTTCTGAGAAGAAGGCATTTGAACATTTTCCCATAGGGTCCAATGTTAATCTATGTCCTGCGGTGGTGGCCATCTTGGATTTCCGATCGGCATAAAAAACACACACCTTGTAGAGGACCTTCCAATGATCATTCCTGGGCAGTTTGGTTTTAATTATCCAAGTGGTTTCAGAGAAGAAGCGTTTTGAAACATTTTTCCCATAGGGTCCAATGTTAAACTAAGTCCTGCCGTAGCCGCCATTTTGAATTTTATATCGGAACAAAAAACGCAAAGTTTGTAGAGGACCATCCAATGAACATTCATGTACAGTTTGGCTTTAATCATATTTGTAGTTTCTGAGAAGAAGGCATTTGAACATTTTCCCATAGGGTCCAATGTTAATCTATGTCCTGCGGTGGTGGCCATCTTGGATTTCCGACCGGCATAAAAAACACACACCTTGTAGAGGACCTTCCAATGATCATTCCTGGGCAGTTTGGTTTCAATTATCCAAGTGGTTTCAGAGAAGAAGCGTTTTGAAACATTTTTCCCATAGGGTCCAATGTTAAACTAAGTCCTGCCGTAGCCGCCATTTTGAATTTTATATCGGAACAAAAAACGCAAAGTTTGTAGAGGACCATCCAATGAACATTCATGTACAGTTTGGCTTTAATCATATTTGTAGTTTCTGAGAAGAAGGCATTTGAACATTTTCTCATAGGGTCCAATGTTAATCTATGTATTGCGGTGGTGGCCATCTTGGATTTCCGACCGGCATAAAAAACAGAAACTTTGTAGAGGACCTTCAAATAATCATTCCTGGGCAGTTTGGTTTCAACTGTCCAAGTGGTTTCAGAGATGAAGCATTTTGAAACATTTTTCCCATAGGGTCCAATGTTAAACTAAGTCCTGCCGTAGCCGCCATTTTGAATTTCATACAAAAAACGTATTGTTTGTAGAGAATCATCCAATGAACATTCATGTATAGTTTGGCTTTAATCATATTTGTAGTTTCTGAGAAGAAGGCATTTGAACATTTTCCCATAGGGTCCAATGTTAATCTATGTCCTGCAGTGGCGGCCATCTTGAATTTCCGATCGGCATAAAAAAACAGAAACTTTGTAGAGGACCTTCCAATGATCATTCCTGGGCAGTTTGGTTTCAATTATCCAAGTGGTTTCAGAGAAGAAGCGTTTTGAAACATTTTTCCCATAGGGTCCAATGTTAAACTAAGTCCTGCCGTAGCCGCCATTTTGAATTTCATACCAGAACAAAAAACGTAAAGTTTGTAGAGGACCATCTAATGAACATTCATGTACAGTTTGGCTTTAATCATATTTGTAGTTTCTGAGTAGAAGGCATTTGAATATTTTCCCATAGGGTCCAATGTTAATCTATGTCCTGCGGTGGCGGCCATCTTGGATTTCCGACCGGCATAAAAAACAGAAAATTTGTAGAGGACCTTCCAATGATCATTCCTGGGCAGTTTAGTTTCAACTGTCCAAGTGGTTTCAGAGAAGAAGCGTTTTGAAACATTTTTCCCATAGGGTCCAATGTTAAACTAAGTCCTGCCGTAGCCGCCATTTTGAATTTCATACCAGAACAAAAAACGTAAAGTTTGTAGAGGACCATCTAATGAACATTCATGTACAGTTTGGCTTTAATCATAATTGTAGTTTCTGAGTAGAAGGCATTTGAACATTTTCCCATAGGGTCCAATGTTAATCTATGTATTGCGGTGGTGGCCATCTTGGATTTCCGATCGGCATAAAAAACATAAAATTTGTAGATGACCTTCCAATGATCATTCCTAGGCAGTTTGGTTTCAGAGAAGAAGCGTTTTGAAACATTTTTCCCATAGGGTCCAATGTTAAACTAAGTTCTGCCGTAGCCGCCATTTTGAATTTCATACCAGAACAAAAAACGTAAAGTTTGTAGAGGACCATCTAATGAACATTCATGTACAGTTTGGCTTTAATCATATTTGTAGTTTCTGAGTAGAAGGCATTTGAATATTTTCCCATAGGGTCCAATGTTAATCTATGTCCTGCGGTGGCGGCCATCTTGGATTTCCGACCGGCATAAAAAACACACACCTTGTAGAGGACCTTCCAATGATCATTCCTGGGCAGTTTGGTTTCAACTGTCCAAGTGGTTTCAGAGAAGCATTTTGAAACATTTTTCCCATAGGGTCCAATGTTAAACTAAGTTCTGCCGTAGCCGCCATTTTGAATTTCATATCGGAACAAAAAACCTTAAGATTGTAGAGGACCATCCAATGAACATTCATGTACAGTTTGGCTTTAATCATATTTGTAGTTTCTGAGAAGAAGGCATTTGAACATTTTCCCATAGGGTCCAATGTTAATCTATGTATTGTGGTGGCGGCCATCTTGGATTTCCGATGGGCATAAAAAACATAAAATTTCTAGAGGACCTTCCAATGATCATTCCTAGGCAGTTTGGTTTCAATTATCCAAGTGGTTTCAGAGAAGAAGCGTTTTGAAACATTTTTCCCATAGGGTTCAATGTTAAACTAAGTCCTGCCGTAGCCGCCATTTTGAATTTCATACCGGAACAAAAAACGTAAAGTTTGTAGAGGACCATCTAATGAACATTCATGTACAGTTTGGCTTTAATCATATTTGTAGTTTCTGAGTAGAAGGCATTTGAATATTTTCCCATAGGGTCCAATGTTAATCTATGTCCTGCGGTGGCGGCCATCTTGGATTTCCGACCGGCATAAAAAACAGAAAATTTGTAGAGGACCTTCCAATGATCATTCCTGGGCAGTTTGGTTTCAACTGTCCAAGTTGTTTCAGAGAAGAAGCATTTTGAAACATTTTTCCCATAGGGTCCAATGTTAAACTAAGTCCTGCCGTAGCCGCCATTTTGAATTTCATATCGGAACAAAAAACCTTAAGATTGTAGAGGACCATCCAATGAACATTCATATTCAGTTTGGCTTTAATCATATTTGTAGTTTCTGAGAAGAAGGCATTTGAACATTTTCCCATAGGGTCCAATGTTAATCTATGTCCTGCGGTGGCGGCCATCTTGGATTTCCGACCGGCATAAAAAACAAAAAATTTGTAGAGGACCTTCCAATGATCATTCCTGGGCAGTTTGGTTTCAACTGTCCAAGTGGTTTCAGAGAAGAAGCATTTTGAAACATTTTTCCCATAGGGTCCAATGTTAAACTAAGTCCTGCCGTAGCCGCCATTTTGAATTTCATATCGGAACAAAAAACCTTAAGATTGTAGAGGACCATCCAATGAACATTCATGTACAGTTTGGCTTTAATCATATTTGTAGTTTCTGAGAAGAAGGCATTTGAACATTTTCCCATAGGGTCCAATGTTAATCTATGTCCTGCGATGGCGGCCATCTTGGATTTCCGATCGGCATAAAAAACAGTAACTTGGTAAAGGACATTCCAATGATCATTCCTTTACAGTTTGGGTTCAGTCAGTTCATTAGTTTCGGAGAAGAAGATCTTTGAAATTTCAGCCAATCAGAGCATATTATTGGCCCTGGCAGCCATATTGAATATCCGACTGGAACGAAAAACAGTAACTTTGTAGAGGACCATCCAAGGAACATTCCTGCTAAGTTCGTTTCCAATCGGCCAAGTGGTTTCGGAGAAGAAGCTTGAAATGTGAAAAGTTTACAGACGACAGACGACAGACTACAGACGACAGACGACGGACGCCAAGTGATGGCAATAGTTCACATGGACCTTTGGTCCAGGTGAACTAACAAAAAACCTTAAGATTGTAGAGGACCATCCAATGAACATTCATGTACAGTTTGGCTTTAATAATATTTGTAGTTTCTGAGAAGAAGGCATTTGAACATTTTCCCATAGGGTCCAATGTTAATCTATGTATTGCGGTGGCGGCCATCTTGGATTTCCGACTGGCATAAAAAACATAAAATTTGTAGAGGACCTTCCAATGATCATTCCTGGGCAGTTTGGTTTCAACTGTCCAAGTGGTTTCAGAGAAGAAGCATTTTGAAACATTTTTCCCATAGGGTCCAATGTTAAACTAAGTCCTGCCGTAGCCGCCATTTTGAATTTCATATCGGAACAAAAAACCTTAAGATTGTAGAGGACCATCCAATGAACATTCATGTACAGTTTGGCTTTAATCATATTTGTAGTTTCTGAGAAGAAGGCATTTGAACATTTTCCCATAGGGTCCAATGTTAATCTATGTCCTGCGATGGCGGCCATCTTGGATTTCCGATCGGCATAAAAAACAGTAACTTGGTAAAGGACATTCCAATGATCATTCCTTTACAGTTTGGGTTCAGTCAGTTCATTAGTTTCGGAGAAGAAGATCTTTGAAATTTCAGCCAATCAGAGCATATTATTGGCCCTGGCAGCCATATTGAATATCCGACTGGAACGAAAAACAGTAACTTTGTAGAGGACCATCCAAGGAACATTCCTGCTAAGTTCGTTTCCAATCGGCCAAGTGGTTTCGGAGAAGAAGCTTGAAATGTGAAAAGTTTACAGACGACAGACGACAGACGACGGACGCCAAGTGATGGCAATAGTTCACATGGACCTTTGGTCCAGGTGAACTAAAAACTGGGGTGAACATATTAGCCTTGATGAGTAACACAGACACCATTAAAAAACTGGGGTGAACATATTAGCCTTGATGAGAAACACAGACACCACTAAAAACTGGGGTGAACATATTAGCCTTGATGAGTAACACAGACACCATTAAAAACTGGGGTGAACATATTAGCCTTGATGAGTAACACAGACACCATTACAAACTGGGGTGAACATATTAGCCTTGATGAGTAACACAGACACCATTAAAAACTGGGGTGAACATATTAGCCTTGATGAGTAACACAGACACCACTAAAAAACTGGGGTGAACATATTAGCCTTGATGAGTAACACAGACACCATTAAAAACTGGGGTGAACATATTAGCCTTGATGAGTAACACAGACACCATTAAAAACTGGGGTGAACATATTAGCCTTGATGAGTAACACAGACACCACTAAAAACTGGGGTGAACATATTAGCCTTGATGAGTAACACAGACACCACTAAAAACTGGGGTGAACATATTAGCCTTGATGAGTAACACAGACACCATTAAAAAACTGGGGTGAACATATTAGCCCTGATGAGAAACACAGACACCACTAAAAAACTGGGGTGAACATATTAGCCTTGATGAGCAACACGGAGACCACTAAAAACTGGGGTGAACATATTAGTCTTGATGAGCAACACAGACACCACTAAAAACTGGGGTGAACATATTAGTCTTGATGAGCAACACGGACACCATTAAAAACTGGGGTGAACATATTAGCCTTGATGAGTAACACGGACACCACTAAAAACTGGGGTGAACACATTAGCCTTGATGAGTAACACAGACACCACTAAAAAACTGGGGTGAACATATTAGCCTTGATGAGCAACACAGACACCACTAAAAACTGGGGTGAACATATTAGCCTTGATGAGTAACACAGACACCACTAAAAACTGGGGTGAACATATTAGCCTTGATGAGTAACACGGACACCACTAAAAACTGGGGTGAACATATTAGCCTTGATGAGTAACACAGACACCACTAAAAAACTGGGGTGAACATATTAGCCTTGATGAGCAACACAGACACCATTAAAAAACTGGGGTGAACATATTAGCCTTGATGAGAAACACAGACACCACTAAAAACTGGGGTGAACATATTAGCCTTGATGAGTAACACAGACACCATTACAAACTGGGGTGAACATATTAGCCTTGATGAGTAACACAGACACCATTAAAAACTGGGGTGAACATATTAGCCTTGATGAGTAACACAGACACCACTAAAAAACTGGGGTGAACATATTAGCCTTGATGAGTAACACAGACACCATTAAAAACTGGGGTGAACATATTAGCCTTGATGAGTAACACAGACACCATTAAAAACTGGGGTGAACATATTAGCCTTGATGAGTAACACAGACACCACTAAAAACTGGGGTGAACATATTAGCCTTGATGAGTAACACAGACACCATTAAAAAACTGGGGTGAACATATTAGCCCTGATGAGAAACACAGACACCACTAAAAAACTGGGGTGAACATATTAGCCTTGATGAGCAACACGGAGACCACTAAAAACTGGGGTGAACATATTAGTCTTGATGAGCAACACAGACACCACTAAAAACTGGGGTGAACATATTAGTCTTGATGAGCAACACGGACACCACTAAAAACTGGGGTGAACATATTAGCCTTGATGAGTAACACGGACACCACTACAAACTGGGGTGAACATATTAGCCTTGATGAGTAACACAGACACCACTAAAAAACTGGGGTGAACATATTAGCCTTGATGAGCAACACAGACACCACTAAAAACTGGGGTGAACATATTAGCCTTGATGAGTAACACGGACACCACTAAAAACTGGGGTGAACATATTAGCCTTGATGAGTAACACAGACACCACTAAAAAACTGGGGTGAACATATTAGCCTTGATGAGCAACACAGACACCACTAAAAACTGGGGTGAACATATTAGCCTTGATGAGCAACACAGAGACCACTAAAAAACTGGGGTGAACATATTAGCCTTGATGAGCAACACGGACACCACTAAAAAACTGGGGTGAACATATTAGCCTTGATGAGCAACACAGACACCACTAAAAAACTGGGTTGAACATATTAGCCTTGATGAGTAACACGGACACCACTAAAAAACTGGGGTGAACATATTAGCCTTGATGAGTAACACAGACACCATTAAAAACTGGGGTGAACATATTAGCCTTGATGAGAAACACAGACACCACTAAAAAACTGGGGTGAACATATTAGCCTTGATGAGTAACACAGACACCATTAAAAATTGGGGTGAACATATTAGCCTTGATGAGAAACACAGACACCATTAAAAACTGGGGTGAACATATTAGCCTTGATGAGCAACACAGACACCATTACAAACTGGGGTGAACATATTAGCCTTGATGAGTAACACAGACACCACTAAAAACTGGGGTGAACATATTAGCCTTGATGAGTAACACAGACACCACTAAAAAACTGGGGTGAACATATTAGCCTTGATGAGTAACACAGACACCACTAAAAACTGGGGTGAACATATTAGCCTTGATGAGCAACACAGACACCATTACAAACTGGGGTGAACATATTAGCCTTGATGAGTAACACAGACACCACTAAAGACTGGGGTGAACATATTAGCCTTGATGAGTAACACAGACACCACTAAAAACTGGGGTGAACATATTAGCCTTGATGAGTAACACAGACACCATTAAAAACTGGGGTGAACATATTAGCCTTGATGAGAAACACAGACACCACTAAAAAACTGGGGTGAACATATTAGCCTTGATGAGTAACACAGACACCATTAAAAACTGGGGTGAACATATTAGCCTTGATGAGAAACACAGACACCACTAAAAACTGGGGTGAACATATTAGCCTTGATGAGCAACACAGACACCATTACAAACTGGGGTGAACATATTAGCCTTGATGAGTAACACGGACACCACTAAAAAACTGGGGTGAACATATTAGCCTTGATGAGTAACACAGACACCACTAAAAACTGGGGTGAACATATTAGCCTTGATGAGTAACACAGACACCACTAAAAACTGGGGTGAACATATTAGCCTTGATGAGTAACACGGACACCACTAAAAAACTGGGGTGAACATATTAGCCTTGATGAGCAACACAGACACCACTAAAAAACTGGGGTGAACATATTAGCCTTGATGAGTAACACAGACACCATTAAAAAACTGGGGTGAACATATTAGCCTTGATGAGCAACACAGACACCACTAAAAACTGGGGTGAACATATTAGCCTTGATGAGTAACACAGACACCATTAAAAACTGGGGTGAACATATTAGCCTTGATGAGTAACACAGACACCATTAAAAACTGGGGTGAACATATTAGCCTTGATGAGTAACACGGACACCACTAAAAAACTGGGGTGAACATATTAGCCTTGATGAGCAACACAGACACCACTAAAAACTGGGGTGAACATATTAGCCTTGATGAGCAACACAGACACCACTAAAAACTGGGGTGAACATATTAGTCTTGATGAGTAACACAGACACCACTAAAAAACTGGGGTGAACATATTAGCCTTGATGAGAAACACAGACACCACTAAAAACTGGGGTGAACATATTAGCCTTGATGAGCAACACAGACACCATTAAAAACTGGGGTGAACATATTAGCCTTGATGAGCAACACAGACACCACTAAAAACTGGGGTGAACATATTAGCCTTGATGAGAAACACAGACACCACTAAAAACTGGGGTGAACATATTAGCCTTGATGAGCAACACAGACACCACTAAAAACTGGGGTGAACATATTAGCCTTGATGAGAAACACAGACACCACTAAAAACTGGGGTGAACATATTAGCCTTGATGAGTAACATAGACACCATTAAAAAACTGGGGTGAACATATTAGCCTTGATGAGTAACACGGACACCACTAAAAAACTGGGGTGAACATATTAGCCTTGATGAGTAAAACAGACACCATTAAAAAACTGGGGTGAACATATTAGCCTTGATGAGTAACACAGACACCATTAAAAAACTGGGGTGAACATATTAGCCTTGATGAGTAACACGGACACCACTAAAAACTGGGGTGAACATATTAGCCTTGATGCGTAACACAGACACCACTAAAAACTGGGGTGAACATATTAGCCTTGATGAGTAACACGGACACCACTAAAAACTGGGGTGAACATATTAGCCTTGATGAGTAACACAGACACCACTAAAAAACTGGGGTGAACATATTAGCCTTGATGAGTAACACGGACACCACTAAAAAACTGGGGTGAACATATTAGCCTTGATGAGTAACACAGACACCACTAAAAACTGGGGTGAACATATTAGCCTTGATGAGTAACACGGACACCACTAAAAAACTGGGGTGAACATATTAGCCTTGATGAGTAACACGGACACCACTAAAAACTGGGGTGAACATATTAGCCTTGATGAGTAACACAGACACCACTAAAAACTGGGGTGAACATATTAGCCTTGATGAGTAACACGGACACCACTAAAAACTGGGGTGAACATATTAGCCTTGATGAGTAACACAGACACCACTAAAAAACTGGGGTGAACATATTAGCCTTGATGAGTAACACGGACACCACTAAAAAACTGGGGTGAACATATTAGCCTTGATGAGTAACACAGACACCACTAAAAAACTGGGGTGAACATATTAGCCTTGATGAGTAACACAGACACCACTAAAAACTGGGGTGAACATATTAGCCTTGATGAGTAACACAGACACCACTAAAAAACTGGGGTGAACATATTAGCCTTGATGAGCAACACGGACACCACTAAAAACTGGGGTGAACATATTAGCCTTGATGAGTAACACAGACACCACTAAAAACTGGGGTGAACATATTAGCCTTGATGAGCAACACAGACACCATTACAAACTGGGGTGAACATATTAGCCTTGATGAGCAACACAGACACCATTACAAACTGGGGTGAACATATTAGCCTTGATGAGTAACACAGACACCACTAAAAAACAGGGGTGAACATATTAGCCTTGATGAGCAACACGGACACCACTAAAAAACTGGGGTGAACATATTAGCCTTGATGAGCAACACTGACACCACTAAAAACTGGGGTGAACATATTAGCCTTGATGAGAACACGGACACCACTACAAACTGGGGTGAACATATTAGCCTTGATGAGCAACACGGACACCACTAAAAACTGGGGTGAACATATTAGCCTTGATGAGTAACACAGACACCACTAAAAACTGGGGTGAACATATTAGCCTTGATGAGTAACACGGACACCACTAAAAACTGGGGTGAACATATTAGCCTTGATGAGTAACACAGACACCACTAAAAAACTGGGGTGAACATATTAGCCTTGATGAGTAACACGGACACCACTAAAAAACTGGGTTGAACATATTAGCCTTGATGAGTAACACAGACACCACTAAAAACTGGGGTGAACATATTAGCCTTGATGAGTAACACGGACACCACTAAAAAACTGGGGTGAACATATTAGCCTTGATGAGTAACACGGACACCACTAAAAACTGGGGTGAACATATTAGCCTTGATGAGTAACACAGACACCACTAAAAACTGGGGTGAACATATTAGCCTTGATGAGTAACACGGACACCACTAAAAACTGGGGTGAACATATTAGCCTTGATGAGTAACACAGACACCACTAAAAAACTGGGGTGAACATATTAGCCTTGATGAGTAACACGGACACCACTAAAAAACTGGGGTGAACATATTAGCCTTGATGAGTAACACAGACACCACTAAAAAACTGGGGTGAACATATTAGCCTTGATGAGTAACACAGACACCACTAAAAACTGGGGTGAACATATTAGCCTTGATGAGTAACACAGACACCACTAAAAAACTGGGGTGAACATATTAGCCTTGATGAGCAACACGGACACCACTAAAAACTGGGGTGAACATATTAGCCTTGATGAGTAACACAGACACCACTAAAAACTGGGGTGAACATATTAGCCTTGATGAGCAACACAGACACCATTACAAACTGGGGTGAACATATTAGCCTTGATGAGTAACACAGACACCATTACAAACTGGGGTGAACATATTAGCCTTGATGAGTAACACAGACACCACTAAAAAACAGGGGTGAACATATTAGCCTTGATGAGCAACACGGACACCACTAAAAAACTGGGGTGAACATATTAGCCTTGATGAGCAACACTGACACCACTAAAAACTGGGGTGAACATATTAGCCTTGATGAGTAACACGGACACCACTACAAACTGGGGTGAACATATTAGCCTTGATGAGCAACACAGACACCATTACAAACTGGGGTGAACATATTAGCCTTGATGAGTAACACAGACACCATTACAAACTGGGGTGAACATATTAGCCTTGATGAGTAACACAGACACCACTAAAAAACAGGGGTGAACATATTAGCCTTGATGAGCAACACGGACACCACTAAAAAACTGGGGTGAACATATTAGCCTTGATGAGCAACACTGACACCACTAAAAACTGGGGTGAACATATTAGCCTTGATGAGTAACACGGACACCACTACAAACTGGGGTGAACATATTAGCCTTGATGAGCAACACGGACACCACTAAAAACTGGGGTGAACATATTAGCCTTGATGAGTAACACAGACACCACTAAAAACTGGGGTGAACATATTAGCCTTGATGAGTAACACGGACACCACTAAAAACTGGGGTGAACATATTAGCCTTGATGAGTAACACAGACACCACTAAAAAACTGGGGTGAACATATTAGCCTTGATGAGTAACACGGACACCACTAAAAAACTGGGTTGAACATATTAGCCTTGATGAGTAACACAGACACCACTAAAAACTGGGGTGAACATATTAGCCTTGATGAGTAACACGGACACCACTAAAAAACTGGGGTGAACATATTAGCCTTGATGAGTAACACGGACACCACTAAAAACTGGGGTGAACATATTAGCCTTGATGAGTAACACAGACACCACTAAAAACTGGGGTGAACATATTAGCCTTGATGAGTAACACGGACACCACTAAAAACTGGGGTGAACATATTAGCCTTGATGAGTAACACAGACACCACTAAAAAACTGGGGTGAACATATTAGCCTTGATGAGTAACACGGACACCACTAAAAAACTGGGGTGAACATATTAGCCTTGATGAGTAACACAGACACCACTAAAAAACTGGGGTGAACATATTAGCCTTGATGAGTAACACAGACACCACTAAAAACTGGGGTGAACATATTAGCCTTGATGAGTAACACAGACACCACTAAAAAACTGGGGTGAACATATTAGCCTTGATGAGCAACACGGACACCACTAAAAACTGGGGTGAACATATTAGCCTTGATGAGTAACACAGACACCACTAAAAACTGGGGTGAACATATTAGCCTTGATGAGCAACACAGACACCATTACAAACTGGGGTGAACATATTAGCCTTGATGAGTAACACAGACACCATTACAAACTGGGGTGAACATATTAGCCTTGATGAGTAACACAGACACCACTAAAAAACTGGGGTGAACATATTAGCCTTGATGAGCAACACGGACACCACTAAAAAACTGGGGTGAACATATTAGCCTTGATGAGCAACACGGACACCACTAAAAACTGGGGTGAACATATTAGCCTTGATGAGTAACACGGACACCACTACAAACTGGGGTGAACATATTAGCCTTGATGAGCAACACGGACACCACTAAAAACTGGGGTGAACATATTAGCCTTGATGAGTAACACGGACACCACTACAAACTGGGGTGAACATATTAGCCTTGATGAGCAACACAGACACCACTAAAAACTGGGGTGAACATATTAGCCTTGATGAGCAACACGGACACCACTAAAAACTGGGGTGAACATATTAGCCTTGATGAGAAACACAGACACCACTAAAAACTGGGGTGAACATATTAGCCTTGATGAGTAACACAGACACCACTAAGAAACTGGGGTGAACATATTAGCCTTGATGAGAAACACAGACACCACTAAAAACTGGGGTGAACATATTAGCCTTGATGAGTAACACAGACACCACTAAAAACTGGGGTGAACATATTAGCCTTGATGAGCAACACGGACACCACTAAAAAACTGGGGTGAACATATTAGCCTTGATGAGCAACACGGACACCACTAAAAACTGGGGTGAACATATTAGCCTTGATGAGTAACACAGACACCACTAAAAAACTGGGGTGAACATATTAGCCTTGATGAGAAACTCAGACACCACTAAAAACTGGGGTGAACATATTAGCCTTGATGAGTAACACAGACACCACTAAAAACTGGGGTGAACATATTAGCCCTGATGAGTAACACAGACACCATTAAAAAACTGGGGTGAACATATTAGCCTTGATGAGTAACACAGACACCACTAAAAAACTGGGGTGAACATATTAGCCTTGATGAGTAACACAGACACCACTAAAAAACTGGGGTGAACATATTAGCCTTGATGAGTAACACAGACACCACTAAAAACTGGGGTGAACATATTAGCCTTGATGAGTAACACGGAGACCACTAAAAACTGGGGTGAACATATTAGCCTTGATGAGCAACACGGAGACCACTAAAAACTGGGGTGAACATATTAGCCTTGATGAGCAACACGGAGACCACTAAAAACTGGGGTGAACATATTAGCCTTGATGAGTAACACAGACACCACTAACAACTGGGGTGAACATATTAGCCTTGATGAGTAACACGGACACCACTAAAAACTGGGGTGAACATATTAGCCTTGATGAGCAACACGGAGACCACTAAAAACTGGGGTGAACATATTAGCCTTGATGAGTAACACGGACACCACTAAAAAACTGGGGTGAACATATTAGCCTTGATGAGCAACACAGACACCACTAAAAAACTGGGGTGAACATATTAGCCTTGATGAGTAACACGGACACCACTAAAAAACTGGGGTGAACATATTAGCCTTGATGAGCAACACAGACACCACTAAAAAACTGGGGTGAACATATTAGCCTTGATGAGTAACACGGACACCACTAAAAAACTGGGGTGAACATATTAGCCTTGATGAGCAACACAGACACCATTAAAAAACTGGGGTGAACATATTAGCCTTGATGAGTAACACGGACACCACTAAAAACTGGGGTGAACATATTAGCCTTGATGAGCAACACGGAGACCACTAAAAAACTGAGGTGAACATATTAGCCTTGATGAGAAACACTGACACCACTAAAAAACTGGGGTGAACATATTAGCCTTGATGAGTAACACGGACACCACTAAAAAACTGGGGTGAACATATTAGCCTTGATGAGCAACACAGACACCATTAAAAAACTGGGGTGAACATATTAGCCTTGATGAGTAACACAGACACCACTAAAAAACTGGGGTGAACATATTAGCCTTGATGAGTAACACGGACACCACTAAAAAACTGGGGTGAACATATTAGCCTTGATGAGCAACACAGACACCATTAAAAAACTGGGGTGAACATATTAGCCTTGATGAGTAACACAGACACCACTAAAAACTGGGGTGAACATATTAGCCTTGATGAGTAACACAGACACCACTAAAAACTGGGGTGAACATATTAGCCTTGATGAGTAACACAGACACCACTAAAAACTGGGGTGAACATATTAGCCTTGATGAGTAACACGGACACCACTAAAAAACTGGGGTGAACATATTAGCCTTGATGAGCAACACAGACACCATTAAAAAACTGGGGTGAACATATTAGCCTTGATGAGTAACACAGACACCACTAAAAACTGGGGTGAACATATTAGCCTTGATGAGTAACACAGACACCACTAAAAAACTGGGGTGAACATATTAGCCTTGATGAGCAACACAGACACCACTAAAAACTGGGGTGAACATATTAGCCTTGATGAGCAACACGGACACCACTAAAAACTGGGGTGAACATATTAGCCTTGATGAGCAACACAGACACCACTAAAAACTGGGGTGAACATATTAGCCTTGATGAGCAACACGGACACCACTAAAAACTGGGGTGAACATATTAGCCTTGATGAGCAACACGGACACCACTAAAAACTGGGGTGAACATATTAGCCTTGATGAGAAACACAGACACCACTAAAAACTGGGGTGAACATATTAGCCTTGATCAGCAACACGGACACCACTAAAAACTGGGGTGAACATATTAGCCTTGATGAGTAACACAGACACCACTAAAAACTGGGGTGAACATATTAGCCTTGATGAGTAACACAGACACCACTAAAAACTGGGGTGAACATATTAGCCTTGATGAGTAACACAGACACCATTAAAAAACTGGGGTGAACATATTAGCCTTGATGAGCAACACAGACACCACTAAAAACTGGGGTGAACATATTAGCCTTGATGAGCAACACGGACACCACTAAAAACTGGGGTGAACATATTAGCCTTGATGAGAAACACAGACACCACTAAAAACTGGGGTGAACATATTAGCCTTGATGAGCAACACGGACACCACTAAAAACTGGGGTGAACATATTAGCCTTGATGAGTAACACAGACACCACTAAAAACTGGGGTGAACATATTAGCCTTGATGAGTAACACAGACACCACTAAAAAACTGGGGTGAACATATTAGCCTTGATGAGTAACACAGACACCACTAAAAACTGGGGTGAACATATTAGCCTTGATGAGTAACACAGACACCATTAAAAAACTGGGGTGAACATATTAGCCTTGATGAGCAACACAGACACCACTAAAAAACTGGGGTGAACATATTAGCCTTGATGAGAAACACAGACACCACTAAAAACTGGGGTGAACATATTAGCCTTGATGAGTAACACAGACACCACTAAAAACTGGGGTGAACATATTAGCCTTGATGAGCAACACAGACACCACTAAAAACTGGGGTGAACATATTAGCCTTGATGAGCAACACGGACACCACTAAAAACTGGGGTGAACATATTAGCCTTGATGAGCAACACAGACACCACTAAAAAACTGGGGTGAACATATTAGCCTTGATGAGCAACACGGACACCACTAAAAAACTGGGGTGAACATATTAGCCTTGATGAGTAACACGGACACCACTAAAACACTGGGGTGAACATATTAGCCTTGATGAGTAACACGGACACCACTAAAAACTGGGGTGAACATATTAGCCTTGATGAGTAACACAGACACCACTAAAAAACTGGGGTGAACATATTAGCCTTGATGAGTAACACAGACACCACTAAAAACTGGGGTGAACATATTAGCCTTGATGAGCAACACGGACACCACTAAAAACTGGGGTGAACATATTAGCCTTGATGAGAAACACAGACACCACTAAAAACTGGGGTGAACATATTAGCCTTGATGAGCAACACGGACACCACTAAAAAACTGGGGTGAACATATTAGCCTTGATGAGAAACACAGACACCACTAAAAACTGGGGTGAACATATTAGCCTTGATGAGTAACACAGACACCACTAAAAACTGGGGTGAACATATTAGCCTTGATGAGTAACACAGACACCATTAAAAAACTGGGGTGAACATATTAGCCTTGATGAGCAACACGGAGACCATTAAAAAACTGGGGTGAACATATTAGCCTTGATGAGTAACACAGACACCACTAAAAACTGGGGTGAACATATTAGCCTTGATGAGTAACACAGACACCACTAAAAACTGGGGTGAACATATTAGCCTTGATGAGTAACACGGACACCACTAAAAACTGGGGTGAACATATTAGTCTTGATGAGTAACACAGACACCACTAAAAAACTGGGGTGAACATATTAGCCTTGATGAGTAACACAGACACCACTAAAAAACTGAGGTGAACATATTAGCCTTGATGAGTAACACGGACACCACTAAAAAACTGGGGTGAACATATTAGCCTTGATGAGTAACACAGACACCACTAAAAACTGGGGTGAACATATTAGCCTTGATGAGTAACACAGACACCACTAAAAACTGGGGTGAACATATTAGCCTTGATGAGCAACACGGAGACCACTAAAAACTGGGGTGAACATATTAGCCTTGATGAGCAACACGGAGACCACTAAAAACTGGGGTGAACATATTAGCCTTGATGAGTAACACAGACACCACTAAAAACTGGGGTGAACATATTAGCCTTGATGAGTAACACAGACACCATTAAAAAACTGGGGTGAACATATTAGCCTTGATGAGTAACACAGACACCACTAAAAAACTGGGGTGAACATATTAGCCTTGATGAGCAACACAGACACCATTAAAAAACTGGGGTGAACATATTAGCCTTGATGAGCAACACGGAGACCACTAAAAACTGGGGTGAACATATTAGCCTTGATGAGTAACACGGACACCACTAAAAACTGGGGTGAACATATTAGCCTTGATGAGCAACACGGAGACCACTAAAAACTGGGGTGAACATATTAGCCTTGATGAGTAACACGGACACCACTAAAAAACTGGGGTGAACATATTAGCCTTGATGAGCAACACAGACACCACTAAAAAACTGGGGTGAACATATTAGCCTTGATGAGTAACACAGACACCACTAAAAACTGGGGTGAACATATTAGCCTTGATGAGTAACACAGACACCATTAAAAAACTGGGGTGAACATATTAGCCTTGATGAGTAACACGGACACCACTAAAAAACTGGGGTGAACATATTAGCCTTGATGAGTAACACGGACACCACTAAAAAACTGGGGTGAACATATTAGCCTTGATGAGCAACACAGACACCACTAAAAAACTGGGGTGAACATATTAGCCTTGATGAGTAACACAGACACCATTAAAAAACTGGGGTGAACATATTAGCCTTGATGAGTAACACGGACACCACTAAAAAACTGGGGTGAACATATTAGCCTTGATGAGTAACACGGACACCACTAAAAAACTGGGGTGAACATATTAGCCTTGATGAGCAACACAGACACCATTAAAAAACTGGGGTGAACATATTAGCCTTGATGAGTAACACGGACACCACTAAAAACTGGGGTGAACATATTAGCCTTGATGAGCAACACGGAGACCACTAAAAAACTGAGGTGAACATATTAGCCTTGATGAGAAACACTGACACCACTAAAAAACTGGGGTGAACATATTAGCCTTGATGAGTAACACGGACACCACTAAAAAACTGGGGTGAACATATTAGCCTTGATGAGTAACACGGACACCACTAAAAAACTGGGGTGAACATATTAGCCTTGATGAGCAACACAGACACCATTAAAAAAACTGGGGTGAACATATTAGCCTTGATGAGTAACACAGACACCACTAAAAACTGGGGTGAACATATTAGCCTTGATGAGCAACACAGACACCACTAAAAACTGGGGTGAACATATTAGCCTTGATGAGCAACACGGACACCACTAAAAACTGGGGTGAACATATTTGCCTTGATGAGTAACACAGACACCACTAAAAACTGGGGTGAACATATTAGCCTTGATGAGCAACACAGACACCACTAAAAACTGGGGTGAACATATTAGCCTTGATGAGTAACACGGACACCACTAAAAACTGGGGTGAACATATTAGCCTTGATGAGCAACACAGACACCACTAAAAACTGGGGTGAACATATTAGCCTTGATGAGCAACACGGACACCACTAAAAACTGGGGTGAACATATTAGCCTTGATGAGCAACACAGACACCACTAAAAAACTGGGGTGAACATATTAGCCTTGATGAGCAACACGGACACCACTAAAAAACTGGGGTGAACATATTAGCCTTGATGAGTAACACGGACACCACTAAAACACTGGGGTGAACATATTAGCCTTGATGAGTAACACGGACACCACTAAAAACTGGGGTGAACATATTAGCCTTGATGAGTAACACAGACACCACTAAAAAACTGGGGTGAACATATTAGCCTTGATGAGTAACACAGACACCACTAAAAACTGGGGTGAACATATTAGCCTTGATGAGCAACACGGACACCACTAAAAACTGGGGTGAACATATTAGCCTTGATGAGTAACACAGACACCACTAAAAACTGGGGTGAACATATTAGCCTTGATGAGCAACACGGACACCACTAAAAAACTGGGGTGAACATATTAGCCTTGATGAGTAACACAGACACCACTAAAAAACTGGGGTGAACATATTAGCCTTGATGAGTAACACAGACACCACTAAAAACTGGGGTGAACATATTAGCCTTGATGAGTAACACAGACACCACTAAAAACTGGGGTGAACATATTAGCCTTGATGAGTAACACAGACACCACTAAAAACTGGGGTGAACATATTAGCCTTGATGAGCAACACGGAGACCACTAAAAAACTGGGGTGAACATATTAGCCTTGATGAGTAACACAGACACCACTAAAAACTGGGGTGAACATATTAGCCTTGATGAGTAACACAGACACCACTAAAAACTGGGGTGAACATATTAGCCTTGATGAGCAACACGGACACCACTAAAAACTGGGGTGAACATATTAGCCTTGATGAGTAACACGGACACCACTAAAAACTGGGGTGAACATATTAGCCTTGATGAGCAACACGGAGACCACTAAAAACTGGGGTGAACATATTAGCCTTGATGAGCAACACGGAGACCACTAAAAACTGGGGTGAACATATTAGCCTTGATGAGTAACACAGACACCACTAAAAACTGGGGTGAACATATTAGCCTTGATGAGTAACACAGACACCATTAAAAAACTGGGGTGAACATATTAGCCTTGATGAGTAACACAGACATCACTAAAAAACTGGGGTGAACATATTAGCCTTGATGAGCAACACAGACACCATTAAAAAACTGGGGTGAACATATTAGCCTTGATGAGTAACACGGACACCACTAAAAAACTGGGGTGAACATATTAGCCTTGATGAGTAACACAGACACCACTAAAAACTGGGGTGAACATATTAGCCTTGATGAGCAACACGGAGACCACTAAAAAACTGAGGTGAACATATTAGCCTTGATGAGAAACACTGACACCACTAAAAAACTGGGGTGAACATATTAGCCTTGATGAGTAACACGGACACCACTAAAAAACTGGGGTGAACATATTAGCCTTGATGAGCAACACAGACACCATTAAAAAACTGGGGTGAACATATTAGCCTTGATGAGTAACACAGACACCACTAAAAAACTGGGGTGAACATATTAGCCTTGATGAGTAACACGGACACCACTAAAAAACTGGGGTGAACATATTAGCCTTGATGAGCAACACAGACACCATTAAAAAACTGGGGTGAACATATTAGCCTTGATGAGTAACACAGACACCACTAAAAACTGGGGTGAACATATTAGCCTTGATGAGTAACACAGACACCACTAAAAACTGGGGTGAACATATTAGCCTTGATGAGTAACACAGACACCACTAAAAACTGGGGTGAACATATTAGCCTTGATGAGTAACACGGACACCACTAAAAAACTGGGGTGAACATATTAGCCTTGATGAGCAACACAGACACCATTAAAAAACTGGGGTGAACATATTAGCCTTGATGAGTAACACAGACACCACTAAAAACTGGGGTGAACATATTAGCCTTGATGAGTAACACAGACACCACTAAAAAACTGGGGTGAACATATTAGCCTTGATGAGCAACACAGACACCACTAAAAACTGGGGTGAACATATTAGCCTTGATGAGCAACACGGACACCACTAAAAACTGGGGTGAACATATTAGCCTTGATGAGCAACACAGACACCACTAAAAACTGGGGTGAACATATTAGCCTTGATGAGCAACACGGACACCACTAAAAACTGGGGTGAACATATTAGCCTTGATGAGCAACACGGACACCACTAAAAACTGGGGTGAACATATTAGCCTTGATGAGAAACACAGACACCACTAAAAACTGGGGTGAACATATTAGCCTTGATGAGCAACACGGACACCACTAAAAACTGGGGTGAACATATTAGCCTTGATGAGTAACACAGACACCACTAAAAACTGGGGTGAACATATTAGCCTTGATGAGTAACACAGACACCACTAAAAACTGGGGTGAACATATTAGCCTTGATGAGTAACACAGACACCATTAAAAAACTGGGGTGAACATATTAGCCTTGATGAGCAACACAGACACCACTAAAAACTGGGGTGAACATATTAGCCTTGATGAGCAACACGGACACCACTAAAAACTGGGGTGAACATATTAGCCTTGATGAGAAACACAGACACCACTAAAAACTGGGGTGAACATATTAGCCTTGATGAGCAACACGGACACCACTAAAAACTGGGGTGAACATATTAGCCTTGATGAGTAACACAGACACCACTAAAAACTGGGGTGAACATATTAGCCTTGATGAGTAACACAGACACCACTAAAAAACTGGGGTGAACATATTAGCCTTGATGAGTAACACAGACACCACTAAAAACTGGGGTGAACATATTAGCCTTGATGAGTAACACAGACACCATTAAAAAACTGGGGTGAACATATTAGCCTTGATGAGCAACACAGACACCACTAAAAAACTGGGGTGAACATATTAGCCTTGATGAGAAACACAGACACCACTAAAAACTGGGGTGAACATATTAGCCTTGATGAGTAACACAGACACCACTAAAAACTGGGGTGAACATATTAGCCTTGATGAGCAACACAGACACCACTAAAAACTGGGGTGAACATATTAGCCTTGATGAGCAACACGGACACCACTAAAAACTGGGGTGAACATATTAGCCTTGATGAGCAACACAGACACCACTAAAAAACTGGGGTGAACATATTAGCCTTGATGAGCAACACGGACACCACTAAAAAACTGGGGTGAACATATTAGCCTTGATGAGTAACACGGACACCACTAAAACACTGGGGTGAACATATTAGCCTTGATGAGTAACACGGACACCACTAAAAACTGGGGTGAACATATTAGCCTTGATGAGTAACACAGACACCACTAAAAAACTGGGGTGAACATATTAGCCTTGATGAGTAACACAGACACCACTAAAAACTGGGGTGAACATATTAGCCTTGATGAGCAACACGGACACCACTAAAAACTGGGGTGAACATATTAGCCTTGATGAGAAACACAGACACCACTAAAAACTGGGGTGAACATATTAGCCTTGATGAGCAACACGGACACCACTAAAAAACTGGGGTGAACATATTAGCCTTGATGAGTAACACAGACACCACTAAAAACTGGGGTGAACATATTAGCCTTGATGAGTAACACAGACACCATTAAAAAACTGGGGTGAACATATTAGCCTTGATGAGCAACACGGAGACCATTAAAAAACTGGGGTGAACATATTAGCCTTGATGAGTAACACAGACACCACTAAAAACTGGGGTGAACATATTAGCCTTGATGAGTAACACAGACACCACTAAAAACTGGGGTGAACATATTAGCCTTGATGAGTAACACGGACACCACTAAAAACTGGGGTGAACATATTAGTCTTGATGAGTAACACAGACACCACTAAAAAACTGGGGTGAACATATTAGCCTTGATGAGTAACACAGACACCACTAAAAAACTGAGGTGAACATATTAGCCTTGATGAGTAACACGGACACCACTAAAAAACTGGGGTGAACATATTAGCCTTGATGAGTAACACAGACACCACTAAAAACTGGGGTGAACATATTAGCCTTGATGAGTAACACAGACACCACTAAAAACTGGGGTGAACATATTAGCCTTGATGAGCAACACGGAGACCACTAAAAACTGGGGTGAACATATTAGCCTTGATGAGCAACACGGAGACCACTAAAAACTGGGGTGAACATATTAGCCTTGATGAGTAACACAGACACCACTAAAAACTGGGGTGAACATATTAGCCTTGATGAGTAACACAGACACCATTAAAAAACTGGGGTGAACATATTAGCCTTGATGAGTAACACAGACACCACTAAAAAACTGGGGTGAACATATTAGCCTTGATGAGCAACACAGACACCATTAAAAAACTGGGGTGAACATATTAGCCTTGATGAGCAACACGGAGACCACTAAAAACTGGGGTGAACATATTAGCCTTGATGAGCAACACAGACACCACTAAAAACTGGGGTGAACATATTAGCCTTGATGAGCAACACGGACACCACTAAAAACTGGGGTGAACATATTAGCCTTGATGAGCAACACAGACACCACTAAAAAACTGGGGTGAACATATTAGCCTTGATGAGCAACACGGACACCACTAAAAAACTGGGGTGAACATATTAGCCTTGATGAGTAACACGGACACCACTAAAACACTGGGGTGAACATATTAGCCTTGATGAGTAACACGGACACCACTAAAAACTGGGGTGAACATATTAGCCTTGATGAGTAACACAGACACCACTAAAAAACTGGGGTGAACATATTAGCCTTGATGAGTAACACAGACACCACTAAAAACTGGGGTGAACATATTAGCCTTGATGAGCAACACGGACACCACTAAAAACTGGGGTGAACATATTAGCCTTGATGAGTAACACAGACACCACTAAAAACTGGGGTGAACATATTAGCCTTGATGAGCAACACGGACACCACTAAAAAACTGGGGTGAACATATTAGCCTTGATGAGTAACACAGACACCACTAAAAAACTGGGGTGAACATATTAGCCTTGATGAGTAACACAGACACCACTAAAAACTGGGGTGAACATATTAGCCTTGATGAGTAACACAGACACCACTAAAAACTGGGGTGAACATATTAGCCTTGATGAGTAACACAGACACCACTAAAAACTGGGGTGAACATATTAGCCTTGATGAGCAACACGGAGACCACTAAAAAACTGGGGTGAACATATTAGCCTTGATGAGTAACACAGACACCACTAAAAACTGGGGTGAACATATTAGCCTTGATGAGTAACACAGACACCACTAAAAACTGGGGTGAACATATTAGCCTTGATGAGCAACACGGACACCACTAAAAACTGGGGTGAACATATTAGCCTTGATGAGTAACACGGACACCACTAAAAACTGGGGTGAACATATTAGCCTTGATGAGCAACACGGAGACCACTAAAAACTGGGGTGAACATATTAGCCTTGATGAGCAACACGGAGACCACTAAAAACTGGGGTGAACATATTAGCCTTGATGAGTAACACAGACACCACTAAAAACTGGGGTGAACATATTAGCCTTGATGAGTAACACAGACACCATTAAAAAACTGGGGTGAACATATTAGCCTTGATGAGTAACACAGACATCACTAAAAAACTGGGGTGAACATATTAGCCTTGATGAGCAACACAGACACCATTAAAAAACTGGGGTGAACATATTAGCCTTGATGAGTAACACGGACACCACTAAAAAACTGGGGTGAACATATTAGCCTTGATGAGTAACACAGACACCACTAAAAACTGGGGTGAACATATTAGCCTTGATGAGCAACACGGAGACCACTAAAAAACTGAGGTGAACATATTAGCCTTGATGAGAAACACTGACACCACTAAAAAACTGGGGTGAACATATTAGCCTTGATGAGTAACACGGACACCACTAAAAAACTGGGGTGAACATATTAGCCTTGATGAGCAACACAGACACCATTAAAAAACTGGGGTGAACATATTAGCCTTGATGAGTAACACAGACACCACTAAAAAACTGGGGTGAACATATTAGCCTTGATGAGTAACACGGACACCACTAAAAAACTGGGGTGAACATATTAGCCTTGATGAGCAACACAGACACCATTAAAAAACTGGGGTGAACATATTAGCCTTGATGAGTAACACAGACACCACTAAAAACTGGGGTGAACATATTAGCCTTGATGAGTAACACAGACACCACTAAAAACTGGGGTGAACATATTAGCCTTGATGAGTAACACAGACACCACTAAAAACTGGGGTGAACATATTAGCCTTGATGAGTAACACGGACACCACTAAAAAACTGGGGTGAACATATTAGCCTTGATGAGCAACACAGACACCATTAAAAAACTGGGGTGAACATATTAGCCTTGATGAGTAACACAGACACCACTAAAAACTGGGGTGAACATATTAGCCTTGATGAGTAACACAGACACCACTAAAAAACTGGGGTGAACATATTAGCCTTGATGAGCAACACAGACACCACTAAAAACTGGGGTGAACATATTAGCCTTGATGAGCAACACGGACACCACTAAAAACTGGGGTGAACATATTAGCCTTGATGAGCAACACAGACACCACTAAAAACTGGGGTGAACATATTAGCCTTGATGAGCAACACGGACACCACTAAAAACTGGGGTGAACATATTAGCCTTGATGAGCAACACGGACACCACTAAAAACTGGGGTGAACATATTAGCCTTGATGAGAAACACAGACACCACTAAAAACTGGGGTGAACATATTAGCCTTGATGAGCAACACGGACACCACTAAAAACTGGGGTGAACATATTAGCCTTGATGAGTAACACAGACACCACTAAAAACTGGGGTGAACATATTAGCCTTGATGAGTAACACAGACACCACTAAAAACTGGGGTGAACATATTAGCCTTGATGAGTAACACAGACACCATTAAAAAACTGGGGTGAACATATTAGCCTTGATGAGCAACACAGACACCACTAAAAACTGGGGTGAACATATTAGCCTTGATGAGCAACACGGACACCACTAAAAACTGGGGTGAACATATTAGCCTTGATGAGAAACACAGACACCACTAAAAACTGGGGTGAACATATTAGCCTTGATGAGCAACACGGACACCACTAAAAACTGGGGTGAACATATTAGCCTTGATGAGTAACACAGACACCACTAAAAACTGGGGTGAACATATTAGCCTTGATGAGTAACACAGACACCACTAAAAAACTGGGGTGAACATATTAGCCTTGATGAGTAACACAGACACCACTAAAAACTGGGGTGAACATATTAGCCTTGATGAGTAACACAGACACCATTAAAAAACTGGGGTGAACATATTAGCCTTGATGAGCAACACAGACACCACTAAAAAACTGGGGTGAACATATTAGCCTTGATGAGAAACACAGACACCACTAAAAACTGGGGTGAACATATTAGCCTTGATGAGTAACACAGACACCACTAAAAACTGGGGTGAACATATTAGCCTTGATGAGCAACACAGACACCACTAAAAACTGGGGTGAACATATTAGCCTTGATGAGCAACACGGACACCACTAAAAACTGGGGTGAACATATTAGCCTTGATGAGCAACACAGACACCACTAAAAAACTGGGGTGAACATATTAGCCTTGATGAGCAACACGGACACCACTAAAAAACTGGGGTGAACATATTAGCCTTGATGAGTAACACGGACACCACTAAAACACTGGGGTGAACATATTAGCCTTGATGAGTAACACGGACACCACTAAAAACTGGGGTGAACATATTAGCCTTGATGAGTAACACAGACACCACTAAAAAACTGGGGTGAACATATTAGCCTTGATGAGTAACACAGACACCACTAAAAACTGGGGTGAACATATTAGCCTTGATGAGCAACACGGACACCACTAAAAACTGGGGTGAACATATTAGCCTTGATGAGAAACACAGACACCACTAAAAACTGGGGTGAACATATTAGCCTTGATGAGCAACACGGACACCACTAAAAAACTGGGGTGAACATATTAGCCTTGATGAGTAACACAGACACCACTAAAAACTGGGGTGAACATATTAGCCTTGATGAGTAACACAGACACCATTAAAAAACTGGGGTGAACATATTAGCCTTGATGAGCAACACGGAGACCATTAAAAAACTGGGGTGAACATATTAGCCTTGATGAGTAACACAGACACCACTAAAAACTGGGGTGAACATATTAGCCTTGATGAGTAACACAGACACCACTAAAAACTGGGGTGAACATATTAGCCTTGATGAGTAACACGGACACCACTAAAAACTGGGGTGAACATATTAGTCTTGATGAGTAACACAGACACCACTAAAAAACTGGGGTGAACATATTAGCCTTGATGAGTAACACAGACACCACTAAAAAACTGAGGTGAACATATTAGCCTTGATGAGTAACACGGACACCACTAAAAAACTGGGGTGAACATATTAGCCTTGATGAGTAACACAGACACCACTAAAAACTGGGGTGAACATATTAGCCTTGATGAGTAACACAGACACCACTAAAAACTGGGGTGAACATATTAGCCTTGATGAGCAACACGGAGACCACTAAAAACTGGGGTGAACATATTAGCCTTGATGAGCAACACGGAGACCACTAAAAACTGGGGTGAACATATTAGCCTTGATGAGTAACACAGACACCACTAAAAACTGGGGTGAACATATTAGCCTTGATGAGTAACACAGACACCATTAAAAAACTGGGGTGAACATATTAGCCTTGATGAGTAACACAGACACCACTAAAAAACTGGGGTGAACATATTAGCCTTGATGAGCAACACAGACACCATTAAAAAACTGGGGTGAACATATTAGCCTTGATGAGCAACACGGAGACCACTAAAAACTGGGGTGAACATATTAGCCTTGATGAGTAACACGGACACCACTAAAAACTGGGGTGAACATATTAGCCTTGATGAGCAACACGGAGACCACTAAAAACTGGGGTGAACATATTAGCCTTGATGAGTAACACGGACACCACTAAAAAACTGGGGTGAACATATTAGCCTTGATGAGCAACACAGACACCACTAAAAAACTGGGGTGAACATATTAGCCTTGATGAGTAACACAGACACCACTAAAAACTGGGGTGAACATATTAGCCTTGATGAGTAACACAGACACCATTAAAAAACTGGGGTGAACATATTAGCCTTGATGAGTAACACGGACACCACTAAAAAACTGGGGTGAACATATTAGCCTTGATGAGTAACACGGACACCACTAAAAAACTGGGGTGAACATATTAGCCTTGATGAGCAACACAGACACCACTAAAAAACTGGGGTGAACATATTAGCCTTGATGAGTAACACAGACACCATTAAAAAACTGGGGTGAACATATTAGCCTTGATGAGTAACACGGACACCACTAAAAAACTGGGGTGAACATATTAGCCTTGATGAGTAACACGGACACCACTAAAAAACTGGGGTGAACATATTAGCCTTGATGAGCAACACAGACACCATTAAAAAACTGGGGTGAACATATTAGCCTTGATGAGTAACACGGACACCACTAAAAACTGGGGTGAACATATTAGCCTTGATGAGCAACACGGAGACCACTAAAAAACTGAGGTGAACATATTAGCCTTGATGAGAAACACTGACACCACTAAAAAACTGGGGTGAACATATTAGCCTTGATGAGTAACACGGACACCACTAAAAAACTGGGGTGAACATATTAGCCTTGATGAGTAACACGGACACCACTAAAAAACTGGGGTGAACATATTAGCCTTGATGAGCAACACAGACACCATTAAAAAAACTGGGGTGAACATATTAGCCTTGATGAGTAACACAGACACCACTAAAAACTGGGGTGAACATATTAGCCTTGATGAGCAACACAGACACCACTAAAAACTGGGGTGAACATATTAGCCTTGATGAGCAACACGGACACCACTAAAAACTGGGGTGAACATATTTGCCTTGATGAGCAACACAGACACCACTAAAAACTGGGGTGAACATATTAGCCTTGATGAGCAACACAGACACCACTAAAAACTGGGGTGAACATATTAGCCTTGATGAGTAACACGGACACCACTAAAAACTGGGGTGAACATATTAGCCTTGATGAGCAACACAGACACCACTAAAAACTGGGGTGAACATATTAGCCTTGATGAGCAACACGGACACCACTAAAAACTGGGGTGAACATATTAGCCTTGATGAGCAACACAGACACCACTAAAAAACTGGGGTGAACATATTAGCCTTGATGAGCAACACGGACACCACTAAAAAACTGGGGTGAACATATTAGCCTTGATGAGTAACACGGACACCACTAAAACACTGGGGTGAACATATTAGCCTTGATGAGTAACACGGACACCACTAAAAACTGGGGTGAACATATTAGCCTTGATGAGTAACACAGACACCACTAAAAAACTGGGGTGAACATATTAGCCTTGATGAGTAACACAGACACCACTAAAAACTGGGGTGAACATATTAGCCTTGATGAGCAACACGGACACCACTAAAAACTGGGGTGAACATATTAGCCTTGATGAGTAACACAGACACCACTAAAAACTGGGGTGAACATATTAGCCTTGATGAGCAACACGGACACCACTAAAAAACTGGGGTGAACATATTAGCCTTGATGAGTAACACAGACACCACTAAAAAACTGGGGTGAACATATTAGCCTTGATGAGTAACACAGACACCACTAAAAACTGGGGTGAACATATTAGCCTTGATGAGTAACACAGACACCACTAAAAACTGGGGTGAACATATTAGCCTTGATGAGTAACACAGACACCACTAAAAACTGGGGTGAACATATTAGCCTTGATGAGCAACACGGAGACCACTAAAAAACTGGGGTGAACATATTAGCCTTGATGAGTAACACAGACACCACTAAAAACTGGGGTGAACATATTAGCCTTGATGAGTAACACAGACACCACTAAAAACTGGGGTGAACATATTAGCCTTGATGAGCAACACGGACACCACTAAAAACTGGGGTGAACATATTGGCCTTGATGAGTAACACGGACACCACTAAAAACTGGGGTGAACATATTAGCCTTGATGAGCAACACGGAGACCACTAAAAACTGGGGTGAACATATTAGCCTTGATGAGCAACACGGAGACCACTAAAAACTGGGGTGAACATATTAGCCTTGATGAGTAACACAGACACCACTAAAAACTGGGGTGAACATATTAGCCTTGATGAGTAACACAGACACCATTAAAAAACTGGGGTGAACATATTAGCCTTGATGAGTAACACAGACATCACTAAAAAACTGGGGTGAACATATTAGCCTTGATGAGCAACACAGACACCATTAAAAAACTGGGGTGAACATATTAGCCTTGATGAGTAACACGGACACCACTAAAAAACTGGGGTGAACATATTAGCCTTGATGAGTAACACAGACACCATTAAAAAACTGGGGTGAACATATTAGCCTTGATGAGTAACACGGACACCACTAAAAACTGGGGTGAACATATTAGCCTTGATGAGCAACACGGAGACCACTAAAAAACTGAGGTGAACATATTAGCCTTGATGAGAAACACTGACACCACTAAAAAACTGGGGTGAACATATTAGCCTTGATGAGTAACACAGACACCACTAAAAAAACTGGGGTGAACATATTAGCCTTGATGAGTAACACGGACACCACTAAAAAACTGGGGTGAACATATTAGCCTTGATGAGCAACACAGACACCATTATAAAACTGGGGTGAACATATTAGCCTTGATGAGTAACACAGACACCACTAAAAAACTGGGGTGAACATATTAGCCTTGATGAGTAACACAGACACCACTAAAAACTGGGGTGAACATATTAGCCTTGATGAGTAACACGGACACCACTAAAAAACTGGGGTGAACATATTAGCCTTGATGAGCAACACAGACACCATTAAAAAACTGGGGTGAACATATTAGCCTTGATGAGTAACACAGAGACCACTAAAAAACTGGGGTGAACATATTAGCCTTGATGAGTAACACGGACACCACTAAAAAACTGGGGTGAACATATTAGCCTTGATGAGTAACACGGACACCACTAAAAACTGGGGTGAACATATTAGCCTTGATGAGTAACACGGACACCACTAAAAAACTGGGGTGAACATATTAGCCTTGATGAGCAACACAGACACCACTAAAAAACTGGGGTGAACATATTAGCCTTGATGAGTAACACAGACACCATTAAAAAACTGGGGTGAACATATTAGCCTTGATGAGTAACACGGACACCACTAAAAAACTGGGGTGAACATATTAGCCTTGATGAGCAACACAGACACCACTAAAAAACTGGGGTGAACATATTAGCCTTGATGAGTAACACGGACACCACTAAAAAACTGGGGTGAACATATTAGCCTTGATGAGCAACACAGACACCATTAAAAAACTGGGGTGAACATATTAGCCTTGATGAGTAACACGGACACCACTAAAAACTGGGGTGAACATATTAGCCTTGATGAGCAACACGGAGACCACTAAAAAACTGAGGTGAACATATTAGCCTTGATGAGAAACACTGACACCACTAAAAAACTGGGGTGAACATATTAGCCTTGATGAGTAACACGGACACCACTAAAAAACTGGGGTGAACATATTAGCGTTGATGAGTAACACGGACACCACTAAAAAACTGGGGTGAACATATTAGCCTTGATGAGCAACACAGACACCATTAAAAAAACTGGGGTGAACATATTAGCCTTGATGAGTAACACAGACACCACTAAAAACTGGGGTGAACATATTAGCCTTGATGAGCAACACGGACACCACTAAAAACTGGGGTGAACATATTAGCCTTGATGAGCAACACAGACACCACTAAAAACTGGGGTGAACATATTAGCCTTGATGAGCAACACAGACACCACTAAAAACTGGGGTGAACATATTAGCCTTGATGAGTAACACGGACACCACTAAAAACTGGGGTGAACATATTAGCCTTGATGAGCAACACAGACACCACTAAAAACTGGGGTGAACATATTAGCCTTGATGAGCAACACGGACACCACTAAAAACTGGGGTGAACATATTAGCCTTGATGAGCAACACAGACACCACTAAAAAACTGGGGTGAACATATTAGCCTTGATGAGCAACACGGACACCACTAAAAAACTGGGGTGAACATATTAGCCTTGATGAGTAACACGGACACCACTAAAAAACTGGGGTGAACATATTAGCCTTGATGAGTAACACAGACACCACTAAAAACTGGGGTGAACATATTAACCTTGATGAGTAACACAGACACCACTAAAAAACTGGGGTGAACATATTAGCCTTGATGAGTAACACAGACACCCCTAAAAACTGGGGTGAACATATTAGCCTTGATGAGCAACACGGACACCACTAAAAACTGGGGTGAACATATTAGCATTGATGAGTAACACAGACACCACTAAAAACTGGGGTGAACATATTAGCCTTGATGAGCAACACGGACACCACTAAAAAACTGGGGTGAACATATTAGCCTTGATGAGTAACACAGACACCACTAAAAAACTGGGGTGAACATATTAGCCTTGATGAGTAACACAGACACCCCTAAAAACTGGGGTGAACATATTAGCCTTGATGAGTAACACAGACACCACTAAAAACTGGGGTGAACATATTAGCCTTGATGAGTAACACAGACACCACTAAAAACTGGGGTGAACATATTAGCCTTGATGAGCAACACGGAGACCACTAAAAAACTGGGGTGAACATATTAGCCTTGATGAGTAACACAGACACCACTAAAAACTGGGGTGAACATATTAGCCTTGATGAGTAACACAGACACCACTAAAACTGGGGTGAACATATTAGCCTTGATGAGCAACACGGACACCACTAAAAACTGGGGTGAACATATTAGCCTTGATGAGTAACACAGACACCACTAAAAAAACTGGGGTGAACATATTAGCCTTGATGAGTAACACGGACACCACTAAAAAACTGGGGTGAACATATTAGCCTTGATGAGCAACACAGACACCATTAAAAAACTGGGGTGAACATATTAGCCTTGATGAGTAACACAGACACCACTAAAAAACTGGGGTGAACATATTAGCCTTGATGAGTAACACAGACACCACTAAAAACTGGGGTGAACATATTAGCCTTGATGAGTAACACGGACACCACTAAAAAACTGGGGTGAACATATTAGCCTTGATTAGCAACACAGACACCATTAAAAAACTGGGGTGAACATATTAGCCTTGATGAGTAACACAGACACCACTAAAAAACTGGGGTGAACATATTAGCCTTGATGAGTAACACGGACACCACTAAAAAACTGGGGTGAACATATTAGCCTTGATGAGTAACACGGACACCACTAAAAACTGGGGTGAACATATTAGCCTTGATGAGTAACACGGACACCACTAAAAAACTGGGGTGAACATATTAGCCTTGATGAGCAACACAGACACCACTAAAAAACTGGGGTGAACATATTAGCCTTGATGAGTAACACAGACACCATTAAAAAACTGGGGTGAACATATTAGCCTTGATGAGTAACACGGACACCACTAAAAAACTGGGGTGAACATATTAGCCTTGATGAGCAACACAGACACCACTAAAAAACTGGGGTGAACATATTAGCCTTGATGAGTAACACGGACACCACTAAAAAACTGGGGTGAACATATTAGCCTTGATGAGCAACACAGACACCATTAAAAAACTGGGGTGAACATATTAGCCTTGATGAGTAACACGGACACCACTAAAAACTGGGGTGAACATATTAGCCTTGATGAGCAACACGGAGACCACTAAAAAACTGAGGTGAACATATTAGCCTTGATGAGAAACACTGACACCACTAAAAAACTGGGGTGAACATATTAGCCTTGATGAGTAACACGGACACCACTAAAAAACTGGGGTGAACATATTAGCGTTGATGAGTAACACGGACACCACTAAAAAACTGGGGTGAACATATTAGCCTTGATGAGCAACACAGACACCATTAAAAAAACTGGGGTGAACATATTAGCCTTGATGAGTAACACAGACACCACTAAAAACTGGGGTGAACATATTAGCCTTGATGAGCAACACAGACACCACTAAAAACTGGGGTGAACATATTAGCCTTGATGAGCAACACGGACACCACTAAAAACTGGGGTGAACATATTAGCCTTGATGAGCAACACAGACACCACTAAAAACTGGGGTGAACATATTAGCCTTGATGAGCAACACAGACACCACTAAAAACTGGGGTGAACATATTAGCCTTGATGAGTAACACGGACACCACTAAAAACTGGGGTGAACATATTAGCCTTGATGAGCAACACAGACACCACTAAAAACTGGGGTGAACATATTAGCCTTGATGAGCAACACGGACACCACTAAAAACTGGGGTGAACATATTAGCCTTGATGAGCAACACAGACACCACTAAAAAACTGGGGTGAACATATTAGCCTTGATGAGCAACACGGACACCACTAAAAAACTGGGGTGAACATATTAGCCTTGATGAGTAACACGGACACCACTAAAAAACTGGGGTGAACATATTAGCCTTGATGAGTAACACAGACACCACTAAAAACTGGGGTGAACATATTAACCTTGATGAGTAACACAGACACCACTAAAAAACTGGGGTGAACATATTAGCCTTGATGAGTAACACAGACACCCCTAAAAACTGGGGTGAACATATTAGCCTTGATGAGCAACACGGACACCACTAAAAACTGGGGTGAACATATTAGCATTGATGAGTAACACAGACACCACTAAAAACTGGGGTGAACATATTAGCCTTGATGAGCAACACGGACACCACTAAAAAACTGGGGTGAACATATTAGCCTTGATGAGTAACACAGACACCACTAAAAAACTGGGGTGAACATATTAGCCTTGATGAGTAACACAGACACCACTAAAAACTGGGGTGAACATATTAGCCTTGATGAGTAACACAGACACCACTAAAAACTGGGGTGAACATATTAGCCTTGATGAGTAACACAGACACCACTAAAAACTGGGGTGAACATATTAGCCTTGATGAGCAACACGGTGACCACTAAAAAACTGGGGTGAACATATTAGCCTTGATGAGTAACACAGACACCACTAAAAACTGGGGTGAACATATTAGCCTTGATGAGTAACACAGACACCACTAAAAACTGGGGTGAACATATTAGCCTTGATGAGCAACACGGACACCACTAAAAACTGGGGTGAACATATTAGCCTTGATGAGTAACACGGACACCACTAAAAACTGGGGTGAACATATTAGCCTTGATGAGCAACACGGAGACCACTAAAAACTGGGGTGAACATATTAGCCTTGATGAGCAACACGGAGACCACTAAAAACTGGGGTGAACATATTAGCCTTGATGAGTAACACAGACACCACTAAAAACTGGGGTGAACATATTAGCCTTGATGAGTAACACAGACACCATTAAAAAACGGGGGTGAACATATTAGCCTTGATGAGTAACACAGACACCACTAAAAAACTGGGGTGAACATATTAGCCTTGATGAGCAACACAGACACCATTAAAAAACTGGGGTGAACATATTAGCCTTGATGAGTAAAAAGGACACCACTAAAAAACTGGGGTGAACATATTAGCCTTGATGAGTAACACAGACACCATTAAAAAACTGGGGTGAACATATTAGCCTTGATGAGTAACACGGACACCACTAAAAACTGGGGTGAACATATTAGCCTTGATGAGCAACACGGAGACCACTAAAAAACTGAGGTGAACATATTAGCCTTGATGAGAAACACTGACACCACTAAAAAACTGGGGTGAACATATTAGCCTTGATGAGTAACACAGACACCACTAAAAAAACTGGGGTGAACATATTAGCCTTGATGAGTAACACGGACACCACTAAAAAACTGGGGTGAACATATTAGCCTTGATGAGCAACACAGACACCATTAAAAAACTGGGGTGAACATATTAGCCTTGATGAGTAACACAGACACCACTAAAAAACTGGGGTGAACATATTAGCCTTGATGAGTAACACGGACACCACTAAAAACTGGGGTGAACATATTAGCCTTGATGAGTAAAACAGACACCACTAAAAAACTGGGGTGAACATATTAGCCTTGATGAGCAACACAGACACCATTAAAAAACTGGGGTGAACATATTAGCCTTGATGAGTAACACAGACACCACTAAAAAACTGGGGTGAACATATTAGCCTTGATGAGTAACACGGACACCACTAAAAAACTGGGGTGAACATATTAGCCTTGATGAGTAACACGGACACCACTAAAAACTGGGGTGAACATATTAGCCTTGATGAGCAACACAGACACCATTAAAAAACTGGGGTGAACATATTAGCCTTGATGAGCAACACAGACACCATTAAAAAACTGGGGTGAACATATTAGCCTTGATGAGTAACACAGACACCACTAAAAAACTGGGGTGAACATATTAGCCTTGATGAGCAACACAGACACCATTAAAAAACTGGGGTGAACATATTAGCCTTGATGAGTAACACAGACACCACTAAAAAACTGGGGTGAACATATTAGCCTTGATGAGCAACACGGAGACCACTAAAAAACTGGGGTGAACATATTAGCCTTGATGAGCAATACAGACACCACTAAAAAACTGGGGTGAACATATTAGCCTTGATGAGTAACACGGACACCACTAAAAAACTGGGGTGAACATATTAGCCTTGATGAGCAACACAGACACCATTAAAAAACTGGGGTGAACATATTAGCCTTGATGAGTAACACAGACACCATTAAAAAACTGGGGTGAACATATTAGCCTTGATGAGTAACACGGACACCACTAAAAACTGGGGTGAACATATTAGCCTTGATGAGCAACACAGACACCACTAAAAACTGGGGTGAACATATTAGCCTTGATGAGTAACACAGACACCATTAAAAACTGGGGTGAACATATTAGCCTTGATGAGCAACACAGACACCACTAAAAACTGGGGTGAACATATTAGCCTTGATGAGCAACACAGACACCACTAAAAACTGGGGTGAACATATTAGCCTTGATGAGAAACACAGACACCACTAAAAACTGGGGTGAACATATTAGCCTTGATGAGTAACACAGACACCACTAAAAAACTGGGGTGAACATATTAGCCTTGATGAGTAACACGGACACCACTAAAAACTGGGGTGAACATATTAGCCTTGATGAGTAACACGGACACCACTAAAAACTGGGGTGAACATATTAGCCTTGATGAGCAACACAGACACCACTAAAAACTGGGGTGAACATATTAGCCTTGATGAGTAACACGGACACCACTAAAAACTGGGGTGAACATATTAGCCTTGATGAGTAACACAGACACCACTAAAAACTGGGGTGAACATATTAGCCTTGATGAGCAACACAGACACCACTAAAAACTGGGGTGAACATATTAGCCTTGATGAGCAACACGGACACCACTAAAAACTGGGGTGAACATATTAGCCTTGATGAGCAACACGGACACCACTAAAAACTGGGGTGAACATATTAGCCTTGATGAGTAACACAGACACCACTAAAAACTGGGGTGAACATATTAGCCTTGATGAGTAACACAGACACCACTAAAAAACTGGGGTGAACATATTAGCCTTGATGAGTAACACGGACACCACTAAAAACTGGGGTGAACATATTAGCCTTGATGAGTAACACGGACACCACTAAAAACTGGGGTGAACATATTAGCCTTGATGAGTAACACAGACACCACTAAAAACTGGGGTGAACATATTAGCCTTGATGAGTAACACGGACACCACTAAAAACTGGGGTGAACATATTAGCCTTGATGAGTAACACAGACACCACTAAAAACTGGGGTGAACATATTAGCCTTGATGAGCAACACGGACACCACTAAAAACTGGGGTGAACATATTAGCCTTGATGAGCAACACGGACACCACTAAAAACTGGGGTGAACTTATTAGCCTTGATGAGTAACACAGACACCACTAAAAACTGGGGTGAACATATTAGCCTTGATGAGTAACACAGACACCACTAAAAACTGGGGTGAACATATTAGCCTTGATGAGCAACACAGACACCACTAAAAAACTGGGGTGAACATATTAGCCTTGATGAGTAACACGGACACCACTAAAAACTGGGGTGAACATATTAGCCTTGATGAGTAACACGGACACCACTAAAAACTGGGGTGAACATATTAGCCTTGATGAGTAACACAGACATCACTAAAAACTGGGGTGAACATATTAGCCTTGATGAGTAACACGGACACCACTAAAAACTGGGGTGAACATATTAGCCTTGATGAGTAACACAGACACCACTAAAAACTGGGGTGAACATATTAGCCTTGATGAGCAACACAGACACCACTAAAAACTGGGGTGAACATATTAGCCTTGATGAGCAACACGGACACCACTAAAAACTGGGGTGAACATATTAGCCTTGATGAGCAACACGGACACCACTAAAAACTGGGGTGAACATATTAGCCTTGATGAGTAACACAGACACCACTAAAAACTGGGGTGAACATATTAGCCTTGATGAGTAACACAGACACCACTAAAAAACTGGGGTGAACATATTAGCCTTGATGAGTAACACGGACACCACTAAAAACTGGGGTGAACATATTAGCCTTGATGAGTAACACGGACACCACTAAAAACTGGGGTGAACATATTAGCCTTGATGAGTAACACAGACACCACTAAAAACTGGGGTGAACATATTAGCCTTGATGAGTAACACGGACACCACTAAAAACTGGGGTGAACATATTAGCCTTGATGAGTAACACAGACACCACTAAAAACTGGGGTGAACATATTAGCCTTGATGAGCAACACGGACACCACTAAAAACTGGGGTGAACATATTAGCCTTGATGAGCAACACGGACACCACTAAAAACTGGGGTGAACATATTAGCCTTGATGAGTAACACAGACACCACTAAAAACTGGGGTGAACATATTAGCCTTGATGAGTAACACAGACACCACTAAAAACTGGGGTGAACATATTAGCCTTGATGAGCAACACGGACACCACTAAAAAACTGGGGTGAACATATTAGCCTTGATGAGTAACACAGACACCACTAAAAACTGGGGTGAACATATTAGCCTTGATGAGTAACACAGACACCACTAAAAAACTGGGGTGAACATATTAGCCTTGATGAGCAACACAGACACCATTACAAACTGGGGTGAACATATTAGCCTTGATGAGCAACACGGACACCACTAAAAACTGGGGTGAACATATTAGCCTTGATGAGTAACACTGACACCACTAAAAACTGGGGTGAACATATTAGCCTTGATGAGAAACACGGAGACCACTAAAAAACTGGGGTGAACATATTAGCCTTGATGAGTAACACAGACACCACTAAAAACTGGGGTGAACATATTAGCCTTGATGAGCAACACGGAGACCACTAAAAAACTGGGGTGAACATATTAGCCTTGATGAGTAACACAGACACCATTAAAAACTGGGGTGAACATATTAGCCTTGATGAGTAACACAGACACCACTAAAAACTGGGGTGAACATATTAGCCTTGATGAGCAACACGGACACCACTAAAAACTGGGGTGAACATATTAGCCTTGATGAGTAACACGGACACCACTAAAAACTGGGGTGAACATATTAGCCTTGATGAGCAACACGGAGACCACTAAAAACTGGGGTGAACATATTAGCCTTGATGAGCAACACGGAGACCACTAAAAACTGGGGTGAACATATTAGCCTTGATGAGTAACACAGACACCACTAAAAACTGGGGTGAACATATTAGCCTTGATGAGTAACACAGACACCATTAAAAAACGGGGGTGAACATATTAGCCTTGATGAGTAACACAGACACCACTAAAAAACGGGGGTGAACATATTAGCCTTGATGAGCAACACAGACACCATTAAAAAACTGGGGTGAACATATTAGCCTTGATGAGTAACACGGACACCACTAAAAAACTGGGGTGAACATATTAGCCTTGATGAGTAACACAGACACCATTAAAAAACTGGGGTGAACATATTAGCCTTGATGAGTAACACGGACACCACTAAAAACTGGGGTGAACATATTAGCCTTGATGAGCAACACGGAGACCACTAAAAAACTGAGGTGAACATATTAGCCTTGATGAGAAACACTGACACCACTAAAAAACTGGGGTGAACATATTAGCCTTGATGAGTAACACAGACACCACTAAAAAAACTGGGGTGAACATATTAGCCTTGATGAGTAACACGGACACCACTAAAAAACTAGGGTGAACATATTAGCCTTGATGAGCAACACAGACACCATTAAAAAACTGGGGTGAACATATTAGCCTTGATGAGTAACACAGACACCATTAAAAAACTGGGGTGAACATATTAGCCTTGATGAGTAACACGGACACCACTAAAAACTGGGGTGAACATATTAGCCTTGATGAGTAACACAGACACCACTAAAAAACTGGGGTGAACATATTAGCCTTGATGAGCAACACAGACACCATTAAAAAACTGGGGTGAACATATTAGCCTTGATGAGTAACACAGACACCACTAAAAAACTGGGGTGAACATATTAGCCTTGATGAGTAACACGGACACCACTAAAAAACTGGGGTGAACATATTAGCCTTGATGAGTAACACGGACACCACTAAAAACTGGGGTGAACATATTAGCCTTGATGAGCAACACAGACACCATTAAAAAACTGGGGTGAACATATTAGCCTTGATGAGCAACACAGACACCATTAAAAAACTGGGGTGAACATATTAGCCTTGATGAGTAACACGGACACCACTAAAAACTGGGGTGAACATATTAGCCTTGATGAGCAACACAGACACCACTAAAAACTGGGGTGAACATATTAGCCTTGATGAGTAACACGGACACCACTAAAAACTGGGGTGAACATATTAGCCTTGATGAGTAACACAGACACCACTAAAAACTGGGGTGAACATATTAGCCTTGATGAGTAACACGGACACCACTAAAAACTGGGGTGAACATATTAGCCTTGATGAGTAACACAGACACCACTAAAAACTGGGGTGAACATATTAGCCTTGATGAGCAACACAGACACCACTAAAAACTGGGGTGAACATATTAGCCTTGATGAGCAACACGGACACCACTAAAAACTGGGGTGAACATATTAGCCTTGATGAGCAACACGGACACCACTAAAAACTGGGGTGAACATATTAGCCTTGATGAGTAACACAGACACCACTAAAAACTGGGGTGAACATATTAGCCTTGATGAGTAACACAGACACCACTAAAAAACTGGGGTGAACATATTAGCCTTGATGAGTAACACGGACACCACTAAAAACTGGGGTGAACATATTAGCCTTGATGAGTAACACGGACACCACTAAAAACTGGGGTGAACATATTAGCCTTGATGAGTAACACAGACACCACTAAAAACTGGGGTGAACATATTAGCCTTGATGAGTAACACGGACACCACTAAAAACTGGGGTGAACATATTAGCCTTGATGAGTAACACAGACACCACTAAAAACTGGGGTGAACATATTAGCCTTGATGAGCAACACGGACACCACTAAAAACTGGGGTGAACATATTAGCCTTGATGAGCAACACGGACACCACTAAAAACTGGGGTGAACATATTAGCCTTGATGAGTAACACAGACACCACTAAAAACTGGGGTGAACATATTAGCCTTGATGAGTAACACAGACACCACTAAAAACTGGGGTGAACATATTAGCCTTGATGAGCAACACGGACACCACTAAAAAACTGGGGTGAACATATTAGCCTTGATGAGTAACACAGACACCACTAAAAACTGGGGTGAACATATTAGCCTTGATGAGTAACACAGACACCACTAAAAAACTGGGGTGAACATATTAGCCTTGATGAGCAACACAGACACCATTACAAACTGGGGTGAACATATTAGCCTTGATGAGCAACACGGACACCACTAAAAACTGGGGTGAACATATTAGCCTTGATGAGTAACACTGACACCACTAAAAACTGGGGTGAACATATTAGCCTTGATGAGAAACACGGAGACCACTAAAAAACTGGGGTGAACATATTAGCCTTGATGAGTAACACAGACACCACTAAAAACTGGGGTGAACATATTAGCCTTGATGAGCAACACGGAGACCACTAAAAAACTGGGGTGAACATATTAGCCTTGATGAGTAACACAGACACCATTAAAAACTGGGGTGAACATATTAGCCTTGATGAGTAACACAGACACCACTAAAAACTGGGGTGAACATATTAGCCTTGATGAGCAACACGGACACCACTAAAAACTGGGGTGAACATATTAGCCTTGATGAGTAACACGGACACCACTAAAAACTGGGGTGAACATATTAGCCTTGATGAGCAACACGGAGACCACTAAAAACTGGGGTGAACATATTAGCCTTGATGAGCAACACGGAGACCACTAAAAACTGGGGTGAACATATTAGCCTTGATGAGTAACACAGACACCACTAAAAACTGGGGTGAACATATTAGCCTTGATGAGTAACACAGACACCATTAAAAAACGGGGGTGAACATATTAGCCTTGATGAGTAACACAGACACCACTAAAAAACTGGGGTGAACATATTAGCCTTGATGAGCAACACAGACACCATTAAAAAACTGGGGTGAACATATTAGCCTTGATGAGTAACACGGACACCACTAAAAAACTGGGGTGAACATATTAGCCTTGATGAGTAACACAGACACCATTAAAAAACTGGGGTGAACATATTAGCCTTGATGAGTAACACGGACACCACTAAAAACTGGGGTGAACATATTAGCCTTGATGAGCAACACGGAGACCACTAAAAAACTGAGGTGAACATATTAGCCTTGATGAGAAACACTGACACCACTAAAAAACTGGGGTGAACATATTAGCCTTGATGAGTAACACAGACACCACTAAAAAAACTGGGGTGAACATATTAGCCTTGATGAGTAACACGGACACCACTAAAAAACTGGGGTGAACATATTAGCCTTGATGAGCAACACAGACACCATTAAAAAACTGGGGTGAACATATTAGCCTTGATGAGTAACACAGACACCACTAAAAAACTGGGGTGAACATATTAGCCTTGATGAGTAACACGGACACCACTAAAAACTGGGGTGAACATATTAGCCTTGATGAGTAACACAGACACCACTAAAAAACTGGGGTGAACATATTAGCCTTGATGAGCAACACAGACACCATTAAAAAACTGGGGTGAACATATTAGCCTTGATGAGTAACACAGACACCACTAAAAAACTGGGGTGAACATATTAGACTTGATGAGTAACACGGACACCACTAAAAAACTGGGGGTGAACATATTAGCCTTGATGAGTAACACGGACACCACTAAAAACTGGGGTGAACATATTAGCCTTGATGAGCAACACAGACACCATTAAAAAACTGGGGTGAACATATTAGCCTTGATGAGCAACACAGACACCATTAAAAAACTGAGGTGAACATATTAGCCTTGATGAGTAACACGGACACCACTAAAAACTGGGGTGAACATATTAGCCTTGATGAGCAACACAGACACCACTAAAAACTGGGGTGAACATATTAGCCTTGATGAGTAACACAGACACCATTAAAAACTGGGGTGAACATATTAGCCTTGATGAGCAACACAGACACCACTAAAAACTGGGGTGAACATATTAGCCTTGATGAGCAACACAGACACCACTAAAAACTGGGGTGAACATATTAGCCTTGATGAGAAACACAGACACCACTAAAAACTGGGGTGAACATATTAGCCTTGATGAGTAACACAGACACCACTAAAAAACTGGGGTGAACATATTAGCCTTGATGAGTAACACGGACACCACTAAAAACTGTGGTGAACATATTAGCCTTGATGAGTAACACGGACACCACTAAAAACTGGGGTGAACATATTAGCCTTGATGAGTAACACAGACACCACTAAAAACTGGGGTGAACATATTAGCCTTGATGAGTAACACGGACACCACTAAAAACTGGGGTGAACATATTAGCCTTGATGAGTAACACAGACACCACTAAAAACTGGGGTGAACATATTAGCCTTGATGAGCAACACAGACACCACTAAAAACTGGGGTGAACATATTAGCCTTGATGAGCAACACGGACACCACTAAAAACTGGGGTGAACATATTAGCCTTGATGAGCAACACGGACACCACTAAAAACTGGGGTGAACATATTAGCCTTGATGAGTAACACAGACACCACTAAAAACTGGGGTGAACATATTAGCCTTGATGAGTAACACAGACACCACTAAAAAACTGGGGTGAACATATTAGCCTTGATGAGTAACACGGACACCACTAAAAACTGGGGTGAACATATTAGCCTTGATGAGTAACACGGACACCACTAAAAACTGGGGTGAACATATTAGCCTTGATGAGTAACACAGACACCACTAAAAACTGGGGTGAACATATTAGCCTTGATGAGTAACACGGACACCACTAAAAACTGGGGTGAACATATTAGCCTTGATGAGTAACACAGACACCACTAAAAACTGGGGTGAACATATTAGCCTTGATGAGCAACACGGACACCACTAAAAACTGGGGTGAACATATTAGCCTTGATGAGCAACACGGACACCACTAAAAACTGGGGTGAACATATTAGCCTTGATGAGTAACACAGACACCACTAAAAACTGGGGTGAACATATTAGCCTTGATGAGTAACACAGACACCACTAAAAACTGGGGTGAACATATTAGCCTTGATGAGCAACACAGACACCACTAAAAAACTGGGGTGAACATATTAGCCTTGATGAGTAACACAGACACCACTAAAAACTGGGGTGAACATATTAGCCTTGATGAGTAACACGGACACCACTAAAAACTGGGGTGAACATATTAGCCTTGATGAGTAACACAGACACCACTAAAAACTGGGGTGAACATATTAGCCTTGATGAGTAACACGGACACCACTAAAAACTGGGGTGAACATATTAGCCTTGATGAGTAACACAGACACCACTAAAAACTGGGGTGAACATATTAGCCTTGATGAGCAACACAGACACCACTAAAAACTGGGGTGAACATATTAGCCTTGATGAGCAACACGGACACCACTAAAAACTGGGGTGAACATATTAGCCTTGATGAGCAACACAGACACCACTAAAAACTGGGGTGAACATATTAGCCTTGATGAGTAACACAGACACCACTAAAAACTGGGGTGAACATATTAGCCTTGATGAGTAACACAGACACTACTAAAAAACTGGGGTGAACATATTAGCCTTGATGAGTAACACAGACACCACTAAAAACTGGGGTGAACATATTAGCCTTGATGAGTAACACGGACACCACTAAAAACTGGGGTGAACATATTAGCCTTGATGAGTAACACAGACACCACTAAAAACTGGGGTGAACATATTAGCCTTGATGAGTAACACGGACACCACTAAAAACTGGGGTGAACATATTAGCCTTGATGAGTAACACAGACACCACTAAAAACTGGGGTGAACATATTAGCCTTGATGAGCAACACGGACACCACTAAAAACTGGGGTGAACATATTAGCCTTGATGAGCAACACGGACACCACTAAAAACTGGGGTGAACATATTAGCCTTGATGAGTAACACAGACACCACTAAAAACTGGGGTGAACATATTAGCCTTGATGAGTAACACAGACACCACTAAAAACTGGGGTGAACATATTAGCCTTGATGAGCAACACGGACACCACTAAAAAACTGGGGTGAACATATTAGCCTTGATGAGTAACACAGACACCACTAAAAACTGGGGTGAACATATTAGCCTTGATGAGTAACACAGACACCACTAAAAAACTGGGGTGAACATATTAGCCTTGATGAGCAACACAGACACCATTACAAACTGGGGTGAACATATTAGCCTTGATGAGCAACACGGACACCACTAAAAACTGGGGTGAACATATTAGCCTTGATGAGTAACACTGACACCACTAAAAACTGGGGTGAACATATTAGCCTTGATGAGAAACACGGAGACCACTAAAAAACTGGGGTGAACATATTAGCCTTGATGAGTAACACAGACACCACTAAAAACTGGGGTGAACATATTAGCCTTGATGAGCAACACGGTGACCACTAAAAAACTGGGGTGAACATATTAGCCTTGATGAGTAACACAGACACCACTAAAAACTGGGGTAAACATATTAGCCTTGATGAGTAACACAGACACCACTAAAAACTGGGGTGAACATATTAGCCTTGATGAGCAACACGGACACCACTAAAAACTGGGGTGAACATATTAGCCTTGATGAGTAACACGGACACCACTAAAAACTGGGGTGAACATATTAGCCTTGATGAGCAACACGGAGACCACTAAAAACTGGGGTGAACATATTAGCCTTGATGAGCAACACGGAGACCACTAAAAACTGGGGTGAACATATTAGCCTTGATGAGTAACACAGACACCACTAAAAACTGGGGTGAACATATTAGCCTTGATGAGTAACACAGACACCATTAAAAAACGGGGGTGAACATATTAGCCTTGATGAGTAACACAGACACCACTAAAAAACTGGGGTGAACATATTAGCCTTGATGAGCAACACAGACACCATTAAAAAACTGGGGTGAACATATTAGCCTTGATGAGTAACACGGACACCACTAAAAAACTGGGGTGAACATATTAGCCTTGATGAGTAACACAGACACCATTAAAAAACTGGGGTGAACATATTAGCCTTGATGAGTAACACGGACACCACTAAAAACTGGGGTGAACATATTAGCCTTGATGAGCAACACGGAGACCACTAAAAAACTGAGGTGAACATATTAGCCTTGATGAGAAACACTGACACCACTAAAAAACTGGGGTGAACATATTAGCCTTGATGAGTAACACAGACACCACTAAAAAAACTGGGGTGAACATATTAGCCTTGATGAGTAACACGGACACCACTAAAAAACTGGGGTGAACATATTAGCCTTGATGAGCAACACAGACACCATTAAAAAACTGGGGTGAACATATTAGCCTTGATGAGTAACACAGACACCACTAAAAAACTGGGGTGAACATATTAGCCTTGATGAGTAACACGGACACCACTAAAAACTGGGGTGAACATATTAGCCTTGATGAGTAACACAGACACCACTAAAAAACTGGGGTGAACATATTAGCCTTGATGAGCAACACGGACACCACTAAAAACTGGGGTGAACATATTAGCCTTGATGAGTAACACGGACACCACTAAAAACTGGGGTGAACATATTAGCCTTGATGAGCAACACGGAGACCACTAAAAACTGGGGTGAACATATTAGCCTTGATGAGCAACACGGAGACCACTAAAAACTGGGGTGAACATATTAGCCTTGATGAGTAACACAGACACCACTAAAAACTGGGGTGAACATATTAGCCTTGATGAGTAACACAGACACCATTAAAAAACGGGGGTGAACATATTAGCCTTGATGAGTAACACAGACACCACTAAAAAACTGGGGTGAACATATTAGCCTTGATGAGCAACACAGACACCATTAAAAAACTGGGGTGAACATATTAGCCTTGATGAGTAACACAGACACCATTAAAAAACTGGGGTGAACATATTAGCCTTGATGAGTAACACGGACACCACTAAAAACTGGGGTGAACATATTAGCCTTGATGAGCAACACGGAGACCACTAAAAAACTGAGGTGAACATATTAGCCTTGATGAGAAACACTGACACCACTAAAAAACTGGGGTGAACATATTAGCCTTGATGAGTAACACAGACACCACTAAAAAAACTGGGGTGAACATATTAGCCTTGATGAGTAACACGGACACCACTAAAAAACTGGGGTGAACATATTAACCTTGATGAGCAACACAGACACCATTAAAAAACTGGGGTGAACATATTAGCCTTGATGAGTAACACAGACACCACTAAAAAACTGGGGTGAACATATTAGCCTTGATGAGTAACACGGACACCACTAAAAACTGGGGTGAACATATTAGCCTTGATGAGTAACACAGACACCACTAAAAAACTGGGGTGAACATATTAGCCTTGATGAGCAACACAGACACCATTAAAAAACTGGGGTGAACATATTAGCCTTGATGAGTAACACAGACACCACTAAAAAACTGGGGTGAACATATTAGCCTTGATGAGTAACACGGACACCACTAAAAAACTGGGGTGAACATATTAGCCTTGATGAGTAACACGGACACCACTAAAAACTGGGGTGAACATATTAGCCTTGATGAGCAACACAGACACCATTAAAAAACTGGGGTGAACATATTAGCCTTGATGAGCAACACAGACACCATTAAAAAACTGGGGTGAACATATTAGCCTTGATGAGTAACACAGACACCACTAAAAAACTGGGGTGAACATATTAGCCTTGATGAGCAACACAGACACCATTAAAAAACTGGGGTGAACATATTAGCCTTGATGAGTAACACAGACACCACTAAAAAACTGGGGTGAACATATTAGCCTTGATGAGCAACACGGAGACCACTAAAAAACTGGGGTGAACATATTAGCCTTGATGAGCAATACAGACACCACTAAAAAACTGGGGTGAACATATTAGCCTTGATGAGTAACACGGACACCACTAAAAAACTGGGGTGAACATATTAGCCTTGATGAGCAACACAGACACCATTAAAAAACTGGGGTGAACATATTAGCCTTGATGAGTAACACAGACACCATTAAAAAACTGGGGTGAACATATTAGCCTTGATGAGTAACACGGACACCACTAAAAACTGGGGTGAACATATTAGCCTTGATGAGCAACACAGACACCACTAAAAACTGGGGTGAACATATTAGCCTTGATGAGTAACACAGACACCATTAAAAACTGGGGTGAACATATTAGCCTTGATGAGCAACACAGACACCACTAAAAACTGGGGTGAACATATTAGCCTTGATGAGCAACACAGACACCACTAAAAACTGGGGTGAACATATTAGCCTTGATGAGAAACACAGACACCACTAAAAACTGGGGTGAACATATTAGACTTGATGAGTAACACAGACACCACTAAAAAACTGGGGTGAACATATTAGCCTTGATGAGTAACACGGACACCACTAAAAACTGGGGTGAACATATTAGCCTTGATGAGTAACACGGACACCACTAAAAACTGGGGTGAACATATTAGCCTTGATGAGTAACACAGACACCACTAAAAACTGGGGTGAACATATTAGCCTTGATGAGTAACACGGACACCACTAAAAAACTGGGGTGAACATATTAGCCTTGATGAGTAACACAGACACCACTAAAAAAACTGGGGTGAACATATTAGCCTTGATGAGTAACACGGACACCACTAAAAAACTGGGGTGAACATATTAGCCTTGATGAGCAACACAGACACCATTAAAAAACTGGGGTGAACATATTAGCCTTGATGAGTAACACAGACACCACTAAAAAACTGGGGTGAACATATTAGCCTTGATGAGTAACACGGACACCACTAAAAACTGGGGTGAACATATTAGCCTTGATGAGTAACACAGACACCACTAAAAAACTGGGGTGAACATATTAGCCTTGATGAGCAACACAGACACCATTAAAAAACTGGGGTGAACATATTAGCCTTGATGAGTAACACAGACACCACTAAAAAACTGGGGTGAACATATTAGCCTTGATGAGTAACACGGACACCATTAAAAAACTGGGGTGAACATATTAGCCTTGATGAGTAACACGGACACCACTAAAAACTGGGGTGAACATATTAGCCTTGATGAGCAACACGGAGACCACTAAAAAACTGAGGTGAACATATTAGCCTTGATGAGAAACACTGACACCACTAAAAAACTGGGGTGAACATATTAGCCTTGATGAGTAACACGGACACCACTAAAAAACTGGGGTGAACATATTAGCCTTGATGAGCAACACAGACACCATTAAAAAACTGGGGTGAACATATTAGCCTTGATGAGTAACACAGACACCACTAAAAAACTGGGGTGAACATATTAGCCTTGATGAGTAACACGGACACCACTAAAAAACTGGGGTGAACATATTAGCCTTGATGAGCAACACAGACACCATTAAAAAACTGGGGTGAACATATTAGCCTTGATGAGTAACACAGACACCACTAAAAAACTGGGGTGAACATATTAGCCTTGATGAGTAACACGGACACCACTAAAAAACTGGGGTGAACATATTAGCCTTGATGAGTAACACGGACACCACTAAAAACTGGGGTGAACATATTAGCCTTGATGAGCAACACAGACACCATTAAAAAACTGGGGTGAACATATTAGCCTTGATGAGCAACACAGACACCATTAAAAAACTGGGGTGAACATATTAGCCTTGATGAGTAACACAGACACCACTAAAAAACTGGGGTGAACATATTAGCCTTGATGAGCAACACAGACACCATTAAAAAACTGGGGTGAACATATTAGCCTTGATGAGTAACACAGACACCACTAAAAACTGGGGTGAACATATTAGCCTTGATGAGTAACACAGACACCACTAAAAAACTGGGGTGAACATATTAGCCTTGATGAGCAACACAGACACCATTAAAAAACTGGGGTGAACATATTAGCCTTGATGAGTAACACAGACACCACTAAAAACTGGGGTGAACATATTAGCCTTGATGAGTAACACGGACACCACTAAAAAACTGGGGTGAACATATTAGCCTTGATGAGCAACACAGACACCATTAAAAAACTGGGGTGAACATATTAGCCTTGATGAGTAACACAGACACCACTAAAAAACTGGGGTGAACATATTAGCCTTGATGAGTAACACAGACACCATTAAAAAACTGGGGTGAACATATTAGTCTTGATGAGCAACAGACACCACTAAAAACTGGGGTGAACATATTAGCCTTGATGAGCAACACAGACACCACTAAAAACTGGGGTGAACATATTAGCCTTGATGAGTAACACAGACACCACTAAAAACTGGGGTGAACATATTAGCCTTGATGAGAAACACAGACACCACTAAAAAACTGGGGTGAACATATTAGCCTTGATGAGAAACACAGACACCACTAAAAACTGGGGTGAACATATTAGCCTTGATGAGCAACACGGACACCACTAAAAAACTGGGGTGAACATATTAGCCTTGATGAGTAACACAGACACCACTAAAAACTGGGGTGAACATATTAGCCTTGATGAGTAACACAGACACCACTAAAAAACTGGGGTGAACATATTAGCCTTGATGAGCAACACAGACACCATTACAAACTGGGGTGAACATATTAGCCTTGATGAGCAACACGGACACCACTAAAAACTGGGGTGAACATATTAGCCTTGATGAGTAACACTGACACCACTAAAAACTGGGGTGAACATATTAGCCTTGATGAGAAACACAGAGACCACTAAAAAACTGGGGTAAACATATTAGCCTTGATGAGTAACACGGACACCACTAAAAACTGGGGTGAACATATTAGCCTTGATGAGTAACACAGACACCACTAAAAACTGGGGTGAACATATTAGCCTTGATGAGCAACACGGAGACCACTAAAAAACTGGGGTGAACATATTAGCCTTGATGAGTAACATGGACACCACTAAAAACTGGGGTGAACATATTAGCCTTGATGAGCAACACGGAGACCACTAAAAAACTGGGGTGAACATATTAGCCTTGATGAGCAACACGGAGACCACTAAAAAACTGAGGTGAACATATTAGCCTTGATGAGAAACACTGACACCACTAAAAAACTGGGGTGAACATATTAGCCTTGATGAGTAACACGGACACCACTAAAAAACTGGGGTGAACATATTAGCCTTGATGAGCAACACAGACACCATTAAAAAACTGGGGTGAACATATTAGCCTTGATGAGTAACACAGACACCACTAAAAAACTGGGGTGAACATATTAGCCTTGATGAGTAACACGGACACCACTAAAAAACTGGGGTGAACATATTAGCCTTGATGAGCAACACAGACACCATTAAAAAACTGGGGTGAACATATTAGCCTTGATGAGTAACACAGACACCACTAAAAAACTGGGGTGAACATATTAGCCTTGATGAGTAACACGGACACCACTAAAAAACTGGGGTGAACATATTAGCCTTGATGAGTAACACGGACACCACTAAAAACTGGGGTGAACATATTAGCCTTGATGAGCAACACAGACACCATTAAAAAACTGGGGTGAACATATTAGCCTTGATGAGCAACACAGACACCATTAAAAAACTGGGGTGAACATATTAGCCTTGATGAGTAACACAGACACCACTAAAAAACTGGGGTGAACATATTAGCCTTGATGAGCAACACAGACACCATTAAAAAACTGGGGTGAACATATTAGCCTTGATGAGTAACACAGACACCACTAAAAACTGGGGTGAACATATTAGCCTTGATGAGTAACACAGACACCACTAAAAAACTGGGGTGAACATATTAGCCTTGATGAGCAACACAGACACCATTAAAAAACTGGGGTGAACATATTAGCCTTGATGAGTAACACAGACACCACTAAAAACTGGGGTGAACATATTAGCCTTGATGAGTAACACGGACACCACTAAAAAACTGGGGTGAACATATTAGCCTTGATGAGCAACACAGACACCATTAAAAAACTGGGGTGAACATATTAGCCTTGATGAGTAACACAGACACCACTAAAAAACTGGGGTGAACATATTAGCCTTGATGAGTAACACAGACACCATTAAAAAACTGGGGTGAACATATTAGTCTTGATGAGCAACAGACACCACTAAAAACTGGGGTGAACATATTAGCCTTGATGAGCAACACAGACACCACTAAAAACTGGGGTGAACATATTAGCCTTGATGAGTAACACAGACACCACTAAAAACTGGGGTGAACATATTAGCCTTGATGAGAAACACAGACACCACTAAAAACTGGGGTGAACATATTAGCCTTGATGAGCAACACGGACACCACTAAAAAACTGGGGTGAACATATTAGCCTTGATGAGTAACACAGACACCACTAAAAACTGGGGTGAACATATTAGCCTTGATGAGTAACACAGACACCACTAAAAAACTGGGGTGAACATATTAGCCTTGATGAGCAACACAGACACCATTACAAACTGGGGTGAACATATTAGCCTTGATGAGCAACACGGACACCACTAAAAACTGGGGTGAACATATTAGCCTTGATGAGTAACACTGACACCACTAAAAACTGGGGTGAACATATTAGCCTTGATGAGAAACACAGAGACCACTAAAAAACTGGGGTAAACATATTAGCCTTGATGAGTAACACGGACACCACTAAAAACTGGGGTGAACATATTAGCCTTGATGAGTAACACAGACACCACTAAAAACTGGGGTGAACATATTAGCCTTGATGAGCAACACGGAGACCACTAAAAAACTGGGGTGAACATATTAGCCTTGATGAGTAACATGGACACCACTAAAAACTGGGGTGAACATATTAGCCTTGATGAGCAACACGGAGACCACTAAAAAACTGGGGTGAACATATTAGCCTTGATGAGTAACACAGACACCACTAAAAACTGGGGTGAACATATTAGCCTTGATGAGTAACACGGACACCACTAAAAACTGGGGTGAACATATTAGCCTTGATGAGTAACACGGAGACCACTAAAAAACTGGGGTGAACATATTAGCCTTGATGAGTAACACGGACACCACTAAAAACTGGGGTGAACATATTAGCCTTGATGAGTAACACAGACACCACTAAAAACTGGGGTGAACATATTAGCCTTGATGAGTAACACAGACACCACTAAAAACTGGGGTGAACATATTAGCCTTGATGAGCAACACAGACACCACTAAAAACTGGGGTGAACATATTAGCCTTGATGAGTAACACAGACACCATTAAAAAACTGGGGTGAACATATTAGCCTTGATGAGAAACACAGACACCACTAAAAAACTGGGGTGAACATATTAGCCTTGATGAGCAACACGGACACCACTAAAAACTGGGGTGAACATATTAGCCTTGATGAGCAACACGGACACCACTAAAAACTGGGGTGAACATATTAGCCTTGATGAGCAACACAGACACCACTAAAAACTGGGGTGAACATATTAGCCTTGATGAGCAACACGGACACCACTAAAAACTGGGGTGAACATATTAGCCTTGATGAGCAACACAGACACCACTAAAAAACTGGGGTGAACATATTAGCCTTGATGAGAAACACGGACACCACTAAAAAACTGAGGTGAACATATTAGCCTTGATGAGCAACACAGACACCACTAAAAACTGGGGTGAACATATTAGCCTTGATGAGTAACACGGACACCACTAAAAAACTGGGGTGAACATATTAGCCTTGATGAGCAACACGGACACCACTAAAAAACTGGGGTGAACATATTAGCCTTGATGAGTAACACAGACACCACTAAAAACTGGGGTGAACATATTAGCCTTGATGAGCAACACAGACACCATTAAAAAACTGGGGTGAACATATTAGCCTTGATGAGAAACACTGACACCACTAAAAACTGGGGTGAACATATTAGCCTTGATGAGTAACACGGACACCACTAAAAAACTGGGGTGAACATATTAGCCTTGATGAGTAACACAGACACCACTAAAAACTGGGGTGAACATATTAGCCTTGATGAGTAACACGGACACCACTAAAAACTGGGGTGAACATATTAGCCTTGATGAGTAACACTGACACCACTAAAAACTGGGGTGAACATATTAGCCTTGATGAGTAACACGGACACCACTAAAAAACTGGGGTGAACATATTAGCCTTGATGAGTAACACGGACACCACTAAAAACTGGGGTGAACATATTAGCCTTGATGAGTAACACGGACACCACTAAAAACTGGGGTGAACATATTAGCCTTGATGAGTAACACAGACACCACTAAAAAACTGGGGTGAACATATTAGCCTTGATGAGTAACACGGACACCACTAAAAACTGGGATGAACATATTAGCCTTGATGAGTAACACAGACACCACTAAAAACTGGGGTGAACATATTAGCCTTGATGAGTAACACGGACACCACTAAAAAACTGGGGTGAACATATTAGCCTTGATGAGTAACACAGACACCACTAAAAACTGGGGTGAACATATTAGCCTTGATGAGTAACACGGACACCACTAAAAACTGGGGTGAACATATTAGCCTTGATGAGTAACACTGACACCACTAAAAACTGGGGTGAACATATTAGCCTTGATGAGTAACACGGACACCACTAAAAACTGGGGTGAACATATTAGCCTTGATGAGCAACACGGACACCACTAAAAAACTGGGGTGAACATATTAGCCTTGATGAGCAACACGGACACCACTAAAAACTGGGGTGAACATATTAGCCTTGATGAGTAACACGGACACCACTAAAAACTGGGGTGAACATATTAGCCTTGATGAGTAACACAGACACCACTAAAAACTGGGGTGAACATATTAGCCTTGATGAGTAACAAGGACACCACTAAAAAACTGAGGTGAACATATTAGCCTTGATGAGTAACACGGACACCACTAAAAAACTGGGGTGAACATATTAGCCTTGATGAGCAACACGGACACCACTAAAAAACTGGGGTGAACATATTAGCCTTGATGAGCAACACGGACACCACTAAAAAACTGGGTGAACATATTAGCCTTATATCTATTGGTGAGCCCCCTTTTTTTTTAGCTTATATAAAGACCCATGACATGAACTATTGTCATTTACAATGCTTGTATTATAAGTGAGCTCCATGTTAGCTTACTTGAAGTACCATTAGAACTATTGTCATCACTCTGAATCTATAATTGTCTTCATTTTTGATGCTACCTTTTTACATCGTGGAGAAAAAGAATATGGATGAATATGAACATGAGAAATAATCCAATCTTAAACTTAGACACAAATTAAAGTAAAGGAACAACATCACTTTTATTACTGTTCTATATTTCATAGCTACAGTAGGGTCTTCAACAATGAGCAAAACTCATAGCATACAATGAGTGTGAAATGGCACCTAACCTGCAGTTGAGTGATACACTTTACTTCTGTTGATAACCTGACTATCCCATAATACATTTAAAGTGAGGTGATATTTGAATTTACTCCACCTCACAACTTACCCGCAGTAGCTCTTTTTCCTTTAACAGGGTTTGAAACTGTTGGTCATATTCAGCAATCAGAGGTGATAAAATGCTGAAAATTTCAAAATAAAAATCTAGCAGGAATAATGTTACTGGTAATTCAATAAATAGTAACAAGAAATTTGGTTTATTAATAGAACAAGTTTGATTGGATAGTATTTAAAGTATCAACCAATCCCATTTCATGTTTCTATTTTCTATCAAAGTTCTAATTCAAAAACTAAGGAATATGATAACAAGCCAATCTTGTTTCATGTTACTTGTTATTTCAGACCTCATCTGTATCAGCTTTTAACTGCATCGGTGGCGTAATGGTTAGCGTGCTTGCCTCGAGTGCGGTAGATCATGGGTTCGAGCCCCGGTTGGGTAAAACCAAAAACTATAAAATTGGTATTTGTTGCTTCAGTGCTAAGCACACAGCATTAAGGAGAAAGAGCAAAGACTGTTTAGCTCGGAATCAGATTAATGTGTAGCCGAGAGGAGCGACTTGTTTACCCGCGGACTGTTGTTTCAGTGAGTTAGCACTATAAAAATCCAACTCAACGTGTTGGTCTAGAACAAAGCGGACCTCATCATCATCTCATTGAAAATTAACTTGTTCTCACCATGATATAGCTGAAAAATTGCTGAATTGGCGTTAAACAACAATCACTCACTAACTCTAAAAAAAAAAATGGGAGACAACTCCAGATGGATAAAAGCCAATTTTTATTTTACTGTTGTAATGACTGAGAGAAGGAATGGACACATACATATGTATTGTTTTATCATTGATCTACAAAGAAACCAAAAGGATGGAATTTAAAACCCTAATTCTAAAGAGTAAAGGGTTCTATAATCAGCCCTGTGGTTTCATGGCAGTTTAATATCACAATTAAACAATACAATTAATTAACTAATCAACAAATCATGATAATGACCAAAAATACAGAAAATATAATTTTCATAAATCTATCTTCCTGTCAGGGACTATTCAAGCAAACAAAATTTGGTTCAGAAAAAAATAGTCCTGTGAGTGAATTCATGAATAATCTTCTTATTGCTGATATCAATAAAAAAATATATTCTGTGATGAACAATTTAGATTTTTCATTTTTTAAGATCTGTCTGGGATTGCACTATTCCTCTAGAAAAAAAGTAAATGGTAAACTGGAAATACATATATCAAACAGCATAATAAAATTAGAAAGTAAAAATGGTCATGTCTACCATTACAATCATAACAGATAATAAAAATACAAATCTAAAAGGTTTACGTTTTATCTGTCAGCCAGGGTGCAATAGGTTCATCTTCATCCAATCCTCCTTGCTGTAATGAAAAAAAAACATTATAAAAACATTGAATTGTTTATTCTGCTATTTTCACCTATTCCATTGCTCAAACTGTTCACTATATGATACAGTTAAACGGTTTATTAAATAGGTGTAAAGCAACCGGTACCTATTCAAAAAAATTTGGTACAAGATTTGTTTGCATCCAAGGTTATTATCAAAACAGACTTTTTGCATTTGTTTAAACACATGAAAAATTTTCAATTGTTATACACATGAATATGAAACTAAACATCTTATTTCTTCCAATCTGTAAATAATTTGTCATATAATACATATGATCTTGTTATTTAAGAACACATTTCAATAAACAAAATATACTCACTTCATCTGCAATACTGTCAGCAGAAACATTTCTATACTTTTGAAGCTGAACAGTTAGGCGCTTAACTAAAAGAAAAAAAAAAGTCAATTAAAATTCATTTTTAACATGAAAGGTTATATATCTATTCAAATTAAAGTTGATTTAAAAGCAAATCTCTACAGGTCTTTTGTAGTTTTTTATATTTATTGTCATTGGAGATCTAAAGGGGGGAAGGGTGTGATTCGATTAACCGGTTTAACCCAGCCACATTTTTGTATCTGTCCCAAGCCTTAACCTCAATTTCCAATGGTATATTACATGGTATTTTTTCCAATGGTATATTACATGGTCTTTTTTTGTGTTCAATGATTGAAATGAGAGGTGTTTGTTTTGTAATATTGGTGGAATTGTGGACAGTCATTGCTTAAACTTAGATACAGTTCTATTTATTTTGCTGTTCTTTATCTCAGAGTTGCTGTAGTCTTTAATGAGTATAGCCCATAGCCCAAGTTGGGCACAAGATGCTTGTATATGTAGCTATAAATTATCCCATTAATAGAAACTTTGGTTTGTATGACTATCTTCAGCTAAAGAAGACAGTTTTACTTGTAGAAGTCACTATCAGTAATGTTATATAATAAATATTTCTCTGACCCAAAACAATCTCTTCATTGCATATTTAATACTCTTTAATTACTATTATTTTTAATTGTATAATCTGGGGGTTTAAATATCTAGTACAGATATACATATAATATAAATATTACCATAGGTTAGTACAGGTAAACAGATCAATCATAATTTCATCCTGGTTGCAAATAACATAAAATATTAATCAGACTTGGATGTGGACCATGAAAATTTAAAGTGTTCCAATGTTTTTTTTTATAGTGCTAGCTCACTGATACAATAGTCTGTGGGTAGACATGTCGCTCCACTCTGACAAATTATCCTGATTCAGAGCCAACCAGTCTTTGCCTTTACTTCTTAATGGTATATGTTTCTGTTTCTGCCATGATTGCCGCCTTCATCATATTGAAGATTATGCAATTTTGATTTTTGTGCGGCTGAGAAGCAATAAATACCAATTTTACAGTCTTTGATTTGCCACGACCTGGGACCTGAACCCATGAAATGACAGGGTTTAGTTATTGTTGTTCAATGCCAAATGAATTTTTTTTCAGCTATATCATAGCAAGAACAAGCTACATTCAATGAAATGCAGATGTCCGTGTTGTTCTCAACCAACACGCTGCCTGGGTTGGATTTTAATAGTGCTAGCTCACTGAAACAACAGTCCACAGGTAGACATGTCTCTCCACTCAGACACATTATTCTGATTTCGAGTCAACCAGTCTTTGCTCCTACTCCTTAATGCTGCATGTTTAGTAGAGAAGCACAAAACGCCACCAATGCAGTCTGTGCCAAAAACATTTTGACAAACTAGCCCAAACAGCATTTTAGAAAATTTGTTTCTATTTGGTTAAGCAAATTTTATGCAATTTCTACGAGCCCAAACCAAATTTTACTCGACTGGGGCATAGAGCTAGTGCCAGTAGTGGTTTTTGACACAGACTGCAAACACGGTTTGAAATGACAAGTACAGGGTTGCACACAAGGTTTCAAGCTAAGGCTAAGCATTCTAGATACTAGTAGTTCTCATATTTCATCTGACATTTTACATATCAATGAATCAAAAAGAGTATTTATTATTACTATCATTAATAGCCAACACCAGGCCCACAAGCACAGGTCTGAACTTGTGACCCGCCCATTAAACTAACCCTGATCTTTCAAAAAATCAACTTCATCGTCTTCCATGATTATACAGGTGGATAACTTAATATATAGCACGGCAAGTGAATGGTAAAATATTCAATGCAAATGTCTATTAAAGTAGATATCAATGGAAATTTGAAGTGATTGGGAATGCAGGTGCTTGTTGTCCACCATTACTGTTTACATGCAGGATCGCAGAAAATATATAAAACAAATAAATAATTCATTTGATAATTATTTAACAAATAAAAATAATTTGTACTCAGATACATTACACAAAAGATATATATTAACATTGACTTGCTAAGTGCACAATAAAAAACGACTATGTTTATGTAAGGTGCATTTGAAATTCCACTAATCTTATCCTGGGGTCACCAATAGCAAATTAAAATGCCCATCCATATTTTCTATTATTGGTACCTAAAAGATCCCCCCTTGTGACTTGATTTTTATATTTGGATTGAAAATATACATAAATATTCTCAAGGATGGTAAGTGAAGAAAATGGTGACATCAGAAAAGAATAATAGTCAATACAAAGCATTCGTATAGTGTAGTTTCGAACGCAGATTTGGAATTATTTTTAGATTGGTCACATGACATTACAAGATGGAGGAGGTGGATAAAATTGTTATCCACTCTCTGAATGTAATCGGATGGTATAAACTAATTCTTTACTATTTTCCAAACATTTAATGACTTAAGACAGCAACTTAAATATCCCAAAGAAACTGCCATATTGAATATGTTATAAATTGCTTTACTTAAAAGAAGGCTTAAGAAGCTACATGTCCAAAAATTGTAATAATGACTGGACATGTGATCAAAGACAAAGTCAAGAATAAAGGTGTTACTCTACGAGACCAGTGTATTGCAATATTGTCTGGTGAATGTAATCCCTCCTTTTCATTTTAATTGTGATGTCAGTCGGGATGTAATCATGAAGATGAAATTGATAGTCCACACAAGGATCCACTATATCACATCTTCACAAGTCAAGTGTTTTTATCTGCTTGTGTTCACCATCTGTTTGTGGGGAGAACAAGCAGATCGAAAACACTTCGACTTGGGAAGATGCAGTATCCATAATGCAGACATTTACATAGGTTATAGTCCATTTGGCGACTCTGAAAATAGGGGAAAAAAATTATTAAAAATCAGATTTAATTTTGTATTTTTTTCTTTATAGATATTTCATCTTGTATATTATATACAAACTTGAGCAAATATTTACAGACTTTTTAGACTCAAAATAAAAAAAGTTACCTATTAAACTCCTATTTTGAAAAAATATTTAAAACATAGGAGGGTATTTTTTTTTTTAATTTGAGTCCCCAAAATCTGAAAATATTTGCTAGAGTTCGTTTATATGATAGACTCAGATCGACGTCCACTCCTCAAATCGGCATCCACTGACGTCATTATCTCAAATCACAGTCCAATTTTAGGATATTCTCAAATCTGCGTCCTTTCCAAACTCTCATATCTATAGGCCCGTTTACACGATCAAAGTTTGCCATCAAAAATAATTGTAATGACAGTTGTGTTTTTTTTAATCTGTTTTTTTTTGTGTTTTTTTATATTTTGTGTGTTTTTTAAGCATTTTCCCAGAGGTAGAATCTACTTTGGCGGAGCACGGAAGTCAGATATTGTAATAAACAAAGTGCATGACCCATTTTATTTTGTTACCATGCTGATATGACAACAAAAGGGTTAGGTTTAGGGTTAAGGTTAGGGTAATGGTTAGGGTTAGGGTTAAGGTCAGGGTTAGGGTTAGGTTTAGTGTTAGGGTTAGATTAAGTTAGGATTAAGGCTAGGATTAAGGCTAGGGTTAGGGTCCACAGAAGTAGAAGTACTCCTAAGCACAATAGGATTTTATCTACAGTAACTATTAACTACATAGGCATTTTTGTCATCAAGAACCCCTCATCTGGAATCTGGTCTTGTCCCTTCTCCATCATTGCTTCAAAAACATTCCCTAACTGGTGTGACGTCATTTGAAATATACGTCAGTGACGTCATTGGACGTCGATTTGAGAAAAAGGAAAACTGCCATATATTTGATAATTGGACGCTGATTTGAGGATTGGACGTTGATTAGAGACTGGACGTTGATCTGAGTCTTACATATATATATAGTATACAAGATGAAATGTCTATAAAGAAAAAAATACAAAATTAAACCTGATTTTCATAAATATTTTTTTTTTACAATTTTCAGAGGACTATACAAAATGTAAAATATCAAGATATAGCTCCCAAACCAATTTTACAAATAAACAGCAATAAAATGTCTTTGTTCTTGGATTACTTGGTCCCTGCTTTGTTACTACAACATGAGAATATGGGTGTATTTACTAACATGAAAATATGGGTGTATTTACTAGCATGAGAATATGGGTGTATTTACTAACATGAGAATATGGGTGTATTTACTAACATGAGAATGTGGGTGTATTTACTAACATGAAAATGTGGGTGTATTTACTAACATGAGAATATGGGTGTATTTACTAACATGAGAATATGGGTGTATTTACTAACATGAGAATGTGGGTATATTTACTAACATGAAAATATGGGTGTATTTACTAACATGAGAATATGGGTGTATTTACTAATATGAGAATGTAGGTGTATTTACTAATGTGAGAATGTGGGTGTATTTACTAACATGAGAATGTGGGTGTATTTACTAACATGAGAATATGGGTGTATTTACTAACATGAAAATATGGGTGTATTTACTAACATGAGAATATGGGTGTATTTACTAACATGAGAATGTGGGTGTATTTACTAACATGAAAATATGGGTGTATTTACTAACATGAGAATATGGGTGTATTTACTAACATGAGAATATGGGTGTATTTACTAACATGAGAATGTGGGTGTATTTACTAACATGAAAATATGGGTGTATTTACTAACATGAGAATATGGGTGTATTTACTAATATGAGAATGTGGGTGTATTTACTAATGTGAGAATGTGGGTGTATTTACTAACATGAGAATATGGGTGTATTTACTAACATGAGAATATGGGTGTATTTACTAACATGAGAATGTGGGTGTATTTACTAACATGAAAATATGGGTGTATTTACTAACATGAGAATGTGGGTGTATTTACTAACATGAGAATATGGGTGTATTTACTAACATGAGAATGTGGGTGTATTTACTAACATGAAAATATGGGTGTATTTACTAACATGAGAATGTGGGTGTATTTACTAACATGAGAATATGGGTGTATTTACTAACATGAGAATGTGGGTGTATTTACTAACATGAGAATATGGGTGTATTTACTAATATGAGAATGTGGGTGTATTTACTAACATGAGAATGTGGGTGTATTTACTAACATGAGAATATGGGTGTATTTACTAACATGAGAATATGGGTGTATTTACTAACATGAGAATATGGGTGTATTTACTAGCATGAGAATATGGGTGTATTTACTAATATGAGAATGTGGGTGTATTTACTAACGTGAGAATGTGGGTGTATTTACTAACATGAGAATATGGGTGTATTTACTAACATGAGAATATGGGTGTATTTACTAATATGAGAATATGGGTGTATTTACTAACATGAGAATGTTGGTGTATTTACTAACATGAAAATATGGGTGTATTTACTAACATGAGAATGTGGGTGTATTTACTAACATGAAAATATGGGTGTATTTACTAACATGAGAATGTGGGTGTATTTACTAACATGAGAATATGGGTGTATTTACTAACATGAGAATGTGGGTGTATTTACTAACATGAAAATATGGGTGTATTTACTAACATGAGAATGTGTGTGTATTTACTAACATGAGAATATGGGTGTATTTACTAACATGAGAATATGGGTGTATTTACTAATATGAGAATGTGGGTGTATTTACTAACATGAGAATATGGGTGTATTTACTAACATGAGAATATGGGTGTATTTACTAACATGAGAATATGGGTGTATTTACTAACATGAGAATATGGGTGTATTTACTAGCATGAAAATATGGGTGTATTTACTAATATGAGAATGTGGGTGTATTTACTAACGTGAGAATGTGGGTGTATTTACTAACATGAGAATATGGGTGTATTTACTAACATGAGAATATGGGTGTATTTACTAATATGAGAATATGGGTGTATTTACTAACATGAGAATGTTGGTGTATTTAGTAACATGAAAATATGGGTGTATTTACTAACATGAGAATGTGGGTGTATTTACTAACATGAAAATATGGGTGTATTTACTAACATGAGAATGTGGGTGTATTAACTAACATGAAAATATGGGTGTATTTACTAACATGAGAATATGGGTGTATTTACTAACATGAAAATATGGGTGTATTTACTATTATGAGAATGTGGGTGTATTTACTAACATGAAAATATGGGTGTATTTACTAACATGAGAATGTGGGTGTATTTACTAACATGAAAATATGGGTGTATTTACTAACATGAGAATATGGGTGTATTTACTAATATGAGAATGTGGGTGTATTTACTAACGTGAGAATGTGGGTGTATTTACTAACGTGAGAATATGGGTGTATTTACTAACATGAGAATATGGGTGTATTTACTAACATGAGAATATGGGTGTATTTACTAACATGAGAATGTGGGTGTATTTACTAACATGAAAATATGGGTGTATTTACTAACATGAGAATGTGGGTGTATTTACTAACATGAGAATATGGGTGTATTTACTAACATGAGAATGTGGGTGTATTTACTAACATGAAAATATGGGTGTATTTACTAACATGAGAATGTGGGTGTATTTACTAACATGAGAATATGGGTGTATTTACTAACATGAGAATGTGGGTGTATTTACTAACATGAGAATATGGGTGTATTTACTAATATGAGAATGTGGGTGTATTTACTAACATGAGAATGTGGGTGTATTTACTAACATGAGAATATGGGTGTATTTACTAACATGAGAATATGGGTGTATTTACTAACATGAGAATATGGGTGTATTTACTAGCATGAGAATATGGGTGTATTTACTAATATGAGAATGTGGGTGTATTTACTAACGTGAGAATGTGGGTGTATTTACTAACATGAGAATATGGGTGTATTTACTAACATGAGAATATGGGTGTATTTACTAATATGAGAATATGGGTGTATTTACTAACATGAGAATGTTGGTGTATTTAGTAACATGAAAATATGGGTGTATTTACTAACATGAGAATGTGGGTGTATTTACTAACATGAAAATATGGGTGTATTTACTAACATGAGAATGTGGGTGTATTTACTAACATGAAAATATGGGTGTATTTACTAACATGAGAATGTTGGTGTATTTACTAACATGAAAATATGGGTGTATTTACTAACATGAGAATGTGGGTGTATTTACTAACATGAGAATATGGGTGTATTTACTAACATGAGAATGTTGGTGTATTTACTAACATGAAAATATGGGTGTATTTACTAACATGAGAATGTGTGTGTATTTACTAACATGAGAATATGGGTGTATTTACTAACATGAAAATATGGGTGTATTTACTAACAATACCCAGATGAAATATATACTGGCTTACTTTTTTTCATATGCATAATGCCAATTACATGAAAGAAATGAATTCCAATGAAGAAATTTTTCAACTTGAAATAAAATCAAAGAAGTTTCATCAGAGGGGAAGTTTTCATCAGGAAATAAGTTAAAGCACAGTTCCTATTGTTCATTGATTGCTCAACAATAGGAATTTGATTTCTCAACAATAGGAACTTTAAACTTTTTCTGACCAACACCAATGTGACTTCTAGGAGTTTAGATACCAGTTGGTCAATATTCATTGACCAATTGGTAAATACATTCATTAAATGGTACAGGAAATGCACCAGAAAATTGTGTGACTGACAGGGTTAAGAAAAAAAAGCATCCAAACATATGTCAGTTTGACTTTTCCTGTAAAATTCACTATATTCTTATTTGCATCATTATTATAGATAGAAATGTATGTTTCCAATATTGAGGGGTGTCGTTGCTATGTGGATTTACATTGACCTATATTATGTAATCAGTGCCTATTGTAACTAAAGTTGTGACATTTTCAGTTGAATTATCAATACATAATTTGACAAATATTTACTGGAATGTGATCAGGTTGATTAATATTGTCTTTTAATATTTGTTCAGTGACTTAGATGAAGATATACAAAATTTGAGGCAGTTCAGCACAGAACTTATTGTATCATCTGCTGTACGTTGTCTTAAAGTAATTAACAGTGATGTGGACCTACCAAACACATTACCTAGTGCCATGTCTGCTAGGTTCAGAACGGGAACAAGTCTGGCATCCATTATTCAGGTTTGTGAAGTGAATTTTCCAATTGAATTATTGTGATGTTGCAAAGTCATGAACGTGCTGTCTGTGTGTCTAGTTTCAAGGTTACATCCATCATAAAACTTCTGAAATAGTGTAAGAATATAAATACAGACATAGTACAGAAGCTCCCCTCTTATATACATGGTACAGCAGCTCCCCTCTTATATACATGGTACAGCAACTCCCCTCTTATATACATGGTACAGCAGCTCCCCTCTTATATACATGGTACAGCAACTCCCCTCTTATATACATGGTACAGCAGCTCCCCTCTTATATACATGGTACAGCAGCTCCCCTCTTATATACATGGTACAGCAACTCCCCTCTTATATACATGGTACAGCAGCTCCCCTCTTATATACATGGTACAGCAACTCCCCTCTTATATAAATGGTACAGCAGCTCCCCTCTTATATACATGGTACAGCAGCTCCCCTCTTATATACATGTTACAGAAGCTCCCCTCTTATATACATGGTACAGCAGCTCCCCTCTTATATACATGGTACAGCAACTCCCCTCTTATATACATGGTACAGCAACTCCCCTCTTATATGCATGTTACAGAAGCTCCCCTCTTATATACATGGTACAGCAGCTCCCCTCTTATATACATGGTACAGCAACTCCCCTCTTATATACATGGTACAGCAACTCCCCTCTTATATACATAGTACAGCAACTCCCTACATAGTACAGCAACTCCCCTCTTATATACATGGTACAGCAACTCCCCTCTTATATACATGTTACAGAAGCTCCCCTCTTATATACATGGTACAGCAGCTCCCCTCTTATATACATGGTACAGCAACTCCCCTCTTATATACATGGTACAGCAACTCCCCTCTTATATACATGGTACAGCAACTCCCCTCTTATATACATAGTACAGCAGCTCCCCTCTTATATACATAGTACAGCAGCTCCCCTCTTATATACATGGTACAGCAGCTCCCCTCTTATATACATGGTACAGCAGCTCCCCTCTTATATACATGGTACAGCAGCTCCCCTCTTATATACATGGTACAGCAACTCCCCTCTTATATACATGGTACAGCAGCTCCCCTCTTATATACATGGTACAGCAACTCCCCTCTTATATACATAGTACAGCAACTCCCCTCTTATATACATAGTACAGCAGCTCCCCTCTTATATACATGGTACAGCAACTCCCCTCTTATATACATGGTACAGCAACTCCCCTCTTATAAACATGGTACAGCAGCTCCCCTCTTATATACATGGTACAGCAACTCCCCTCTTATATACATGGTACAGCAGCTCCCCTCTTATATACATGGTACAGCAGCTCCCCTCTTATATACATAGTACAGCAGCTCCCCTCTTATATACATGTTACAGAAGCTCCCCTCTTATATACATGATACAGCAGCTCCCCTCTTATATACATGGTACAGCAACTCCCCTCTTATATACATGGTACCGCAGCTCCCCTCTTATATACATGGTACAGCAGCTCCTCTCTTATATACATAGTACAGCAACTCCCCTCTTATATACATGGTACAGCAGCTCCCCTCTTATATACATGGTACAGCAACTCCCCTCTTATATACATGGTACAGCAGCTCCCCTCTTATATACATGGTACAGCAGCTCCCCTCTTATATGGCCTCTCTCACCATGTAATACACAAGGTTAGTAAAATGCTGCTAAGAAAAGTCTTTTATATGACCATGTAATACACAAGGTTAGTAAAATGCTGCTAAGAAAAGTCTTTTATATGACCATGTAATACACAAGGTTAGTAAAATGCTGCTTATAGAAAAGTCTTTTATATGACCATGTAATACACAAGGTTAGTAAAATGCTGCTAAGAAAAGTCTTTTATATGACCATGTAATACACAAGGTTAGTAAAATGCTGCTTATAGAAAAGTCTTTTATATGACCATGTAATACACAAGGTTAGTAAAATGCTGCTAAGAAAAGTCTTTTATATGACCATGTAATACACAAGGTTAGTAAAATGCTGCTAAGAAAAGTCTTTTATATGACCATGTAATACACAAGGTTAGTAAAATATTGCTAAGAAAAGTTTGAAGATACTCAAGTGGTAATCAGAGGCAGTAATTTGAAGGACAGACAAATACAATGGACAAAGAACTTAGGACAAAAAGACAAACAATGGTCAAAGGACTTGGGACAAAAAGACAAACAATGGTCAAAGGACTTAGGACAAAAAGACAAACAATGGTCAAAGGACTTAGGACAAAAAGACAAACAATGGTCAAAGGACTTAGGACAAAAAGACAAACAATGGTCAAAGGACTTAGGACAAAAAGACAAACAATGATCAACAAAATACTACATAGAAAACTAAAGATTGAGCAACACAAACCTCACTAAACTAAAACAAAGTGGATGATTTCAGGTGCTATGGATGGGGAAACAGTTTTTACTCCACTAGTGCATGCATAAACCCCTCATCAGAGGCCACTCCTCTTTTAAGTCTACATTTTGTATGTGGTGGTCTTATAAGAGAAGAACTACTGTAGGTATTAACGGTCTCTAGTCTTGGCTAGAGGATGTGCCATGTCCATATATTCAGTCTGTCTCTTATGTCACAGCACTAGAATCAAATCAAAGGTAAAAATATTTTTTACAAAAATTCAACATTAAATGCAGTCCAACCTGTATATTAAGGACACTGAAGGAAACCTGAAATGTACCCTTTATTAACAGTTGTTCTTTTTATACAGGTTCAAAATATATTTACTTTTCATTAATTAGAGAAAATATATCTATCTTTTTGGACAGTGACTTTGTATATACAGGTGCCCTTTAAAGTGACTTTGTATATACAGGTGCCCTTTAAAGTGGCTTTGTATATACAGGTGCCCTTTAAAGTGACTTTGACTGAAATCCATCATATACCAATAATTTGACAGCCAATGGAAGGAAATATATAAAAAAAACATCCATTTTTGTACACCACTTCTAGAAGATATGTCTTGTCTGAGTTATATTTGCAACTCCACTTTCAACGGTCACACCCACGGTCACAATTTCTGGTTGTTACAATTACATCATTTTTACAGTGACCATCTACTATTGTCATTTTTAATTCCACATGTATTTACACAGATATACAACTTTAAACAAATACCAATAATGTTTCTCTTACTTCTCAAAAATTAAAACAGACTAATAGTCCTATATGCAAAAATGATATACCAGGTATTTGATTTCGTTTAATGCCAAGTTAGCTATTTCTCAACTATGTCATGGCAAGAAGAAGTTGCATTTCTATATCTGTTTTGTACTAGACCAATACGCTTGGTTTGATTTGATGGTGCTAACTCAGTTAAACTCACTGAAACAACTGTGAACTAGTAGACATGTCACCCCACATATTATACTGATTCCAAACAAACCAGTCATTGGTCTTACTCTTTAATACTGAGTGTATGAAGAGTAGCAGCAAATACGAATTTGATAGTCTTTGGTTTGACCTGATTGTTTGACCTGACTGGGTTCATTTTTAGTAATCATATGGTGAAGTTAGATATTGCCTTGGATTTATCAATTGAAAGTAATATTTATTCCTTATTTTACAGGAAATAAGATATTTTATTTTTGGTTATTTTTTACAGGAACTGGGATACAAAGGAGAAATTGGGTATCAGACATTTTTATACTCGAGTGAAACAGAAATAAGAAAAGTGTTTATGTTTCTTATTGATAAGCTTCCTAAAGATACAGTAGAAACTACAGATGAACCACTAGGTATGATACTCTCTCTCTCTATCAGACAGGGGAAATGGGTGGCCTATCACCTCTGATGTGACCCACTCTGCAGATGATCAGAAGCTAAATGTGCATCACATGTGTTGATGATCATTTATGACCTATGTATTCTTCATTTTCGTCTATCACATGACATCAATAAAATTGGTATTTGTCACTTCTTTACCTAGCACACAGCATTAAGGGTGTCAAACCAAATACTATGATTTTTTTTTTTTTTTTTTAATTTCAGATCATTTTATTCAAAAACCCTGCTATATAATTACCCTATGTAGCCCAGGGGAGCTAAAATGAAACTTGCAAACATACATGTACATTTAATTTAACAACATATATATCATCATTTTGTCTTCACGCAAAAGAATTTGGGTTATCAATAATTTTTTTCTTTTTTTCTTTTCTTTTTTTTCTTTTTTTTTTTAACTTTATTTTTTATAACAAATATTACTGTAGCAAATAGAAAAACTAATTATAACGATTTGAGAACGGTATCACTAAATAAAACTAACCGCAGTTACCTGATAAATCGAACACACCTTATTGTTTTGAGCGTAGTTTTACGACAGCAGCGTGGCTATTTATTCTTACATACATTTTCCTATTTTCATTCTTGGGACCTACAATTATCATCAGTTTGTGTTATTCATTCAAATGGAATTATAGGGAAAATGCAGTTGGATTAATAAATAACATATACACTATAGGGTCTACATATTAACAGACAGCTTTGTAAGTAAGAAATAATCAATATATGTGTCAATACAACAATGTACTAGAAAGGAGTGTGTATCTGGTCATTTACAACACCGTGACGCAGATAAATTAATTCATATGGAAACAGTTAGATACAAAACATATTTGTCATTTCTGTATAGATATTATTTCCCGTTTTACTTTTGGCAAGAGAAAATATGAATGAAATTTCGCTTTTAATTAAGTTGATAATTTTCAATTTAGTAATTTTTTTCTTTTGGTATTTAGCAACATTTCGTTCTATGAAATTGATATTTGTTGCTTCTCCGCTAAGCACGCAGCATTTAGGAGAAAGAGCAAAGACTGCTTGGCTCAGAATCAGAATAATGTATCAGAATGGAGTGACATGTCTACCCGTGGACTGTTGTTTCAGTGAGCTAGCACTATAAAAATCCAACTAAGCATGTTGGTCTAGTACAAAGTGGACATCGTCATTATCTCATTGAATGTAACTTGTTCTCCCCATGATATAACTGAAAAATTGCTAACTTGATGTTAAACTACAATCACTCACTCACTAGAGAAAGCTAGAGTTTCCACAAATTGATAATAGAATAAAAAACAGAATGAAAAGTGAAAAACAATATTTAAATTATTATGTTGAATATGAATGTTTATAAGATGGGTATATGATGAACAATTAAGAATGATTTCATTGTAATTTCACTTTAACAGGTGCTTCAGTATTACTACAAAGAACAATATCTGCCTCAGTAGCCAGACATTTAGAATCCCCATGGGTACCTCCTTTTCTGAAGAACAAAAGTATCACTTGGCGAGGAAAACCTCCAGTGTGGCAAAAAGAGGTAAGAAAAGACTCATTATTTGTAAGAAAATATGTGTAAGATTAAACCTCTATTTTCGGGAAAAACATTTTTGTGGTTTTTTTTTCATTTTTATTTGATAAATATTTTTCGTGTGATATGTGGAGAAATGGTTTTGTTAATGAAAGTCATGTCAGGGAAGTGAGAACACTTCGTATTAACCTTATAAATGTTGTATATATATATGTTCTAGTTGTGACCATCAGCAAATGGAAGTCAAATAATTATTTTTTTTCATAAATCAACTGATTTAAAGGCAAACAATCACATAAAAAGTAATTATATGTTTGACAAGTGCTTCCATCTAAACCATATTTGTAAAATTAGTCTTTTTCACACTATTTTCAGGTGTCGCTTTTTTGGCTTGTATACTTTGTTTATTTTTCTTGCAGTAATAAATGAAACAAAAAATAAAGAGAAAAAAAGATAACAGCATGTGTATTATTGTTTATTGTCAACTTGATAGTTATTTTTAGTGATTTAGTTGTTGAATGATGAACTGTATTGAACTTTCTTTTTTTTTTTATTTGCAGGGTGCTTTATCTTCATGTAAATATCATTCCTGTCATGTTAAATCACCTCAAGGAATGGGGGATCTTACAAAGAAAGTACCTAAAGGTAATATTCATGTTACATTAGAACTTTTCTGGTAATATAAATAAAACCATGTATAAATTTTGGCCATGTGACTTTTGCTTATTTTTTTACTCTCCCATGATTTAGAATTATTTTGTATTTTGAAAATAGTAAGGTCTATATAATAACAAACACATAGTGTAAAATCAATTTGTTTTAGTCACAATGTTTCTGAAGTCCTCTTATTAAGCTTTGTGTTTTTCTGCTTTTTCTCAAATTTTGATGTGTCGAAATTTCAAGTTTTTCAAAGTAACTTTTCAGTCCCTAATATACAAAACGATTCACTAATTTTTTTGAAAAAAATATACATTTAAACATTGCACTGTTCAGGGTATGTAATCGAATACGAGTTTCTTTTTTCTCATCTTTTTTCTCAAAGTTTCTTGATATTTATTGAATCTAAACTTGGTATAATTCATATAATGATACCTCAATAAGAACATTTTATTATATAAATTTATTATTTCAAAACAAAAACAAAAATCAATGCTTAAGCACATGTTAAAATATACATACAGAAAACATACAAAATGATGGTAGAAATTTCATACATGATTAACAAGAATAGTACACATGCACATTTTTCAAACTTACCTGACAGAGTTATCTATTCTACTTAATGCCTGCTCTCCTTTAGTAGAATTTCGAATAACTCAAAAGTTTTCAATGGTTCCGTGAACTTCGAGATAAAGAGATTCAACTGTGTTTAGATTTATATCAGCTTATAGCCAGGTTTTCCCTCTTAAATAGTTACACCCATATAAGAGGAGTAGCCTTTTGTGACAGGATAATTTACTGGTAGTTCATGAACTACTATGTATTTTGTGACAGGATAATTTACTGGTAGTTCATGAACTACTATGTATTTTGTGACAGGATAATTTACCTGTAGTTCATGAACTACTATGTATTTTGTGACAGGATAATTTACCTGTAGTTCATGAACTACTATGTATTTTGTGACAGGATAATTTACCTGTAGTTCATGAACTACTATGTATTTTGTGACAGGATAATTTACCTGTAGTTCATGAACTACTATGTATTTTGTGACAGGATAATTTACCTGTAGTTCATGAACTACTATGTATTTTGTGACAGGATAATTTACCTGTAGTTCATGAACTACTATGTATTTTGTGACAGGATAATTTACCTGTAGTTCATGAACTACTATGTATTTTGTGACAGGATAATTTACCTGTAGTTCATGAACTACTATGTATTTTGTGACAGGATAATTTACCTGTATTTCATGAACTACTATGTATTTTGTGACAGGATAATTTACCTGTAGTTCATGAACTACTATGTATTTTGTGACAGGATAATTTACCTGTAGTTCATGAACTACTATGTATTTTGTGACAGGATAATTTACCTGTAGTTCATGAACTACTATGTATTTTGTGACAGGATAATTTACCTGTAGTTCATGAACTACTATGTATTTTGTGACAGGATAATTTACCTGTAGTTCATGAACTACTATGTATTTTGTGACAGGATAATTTACCTGTAGTTCATGAACTACTATGTATTTTGTGACAGGATAATTTACCTGTAGTTCATGAACTACTATGTATTTTGTGACAGGATAATTTACCTGTAGTTCATGAACTACTATGTATTTTGTGACAGGATAATTTACCTGTAGTTCATGAACTACTATGTATTTTGTGACAGGATAATTTACCTGTAGTTCATGAACTACTATGTATTTTGTGACAGGATAATTTACCTGTAGTTCATGAACTACTATGTATTTTGTGACAGGATAATTTACTGGTAGTTCATGAACTACTATGTATTTTGTGACAGGATAATTTACCTGTAGTTCATGAACTACTATGTATTTTATGAAAAGAAAGTTTAATCAGTGATGGTCAACAATATCAGTAAAAATTAACAATCACCTTTCCCTCAAACCATTGAACATAAATGACCACAACATATGGCATTAGAAATATAGGTCCTGGCTTCGGACAGGTACAAAAATGTGGCAGGGTTAAAGATTGAAAGCTGTTTTATCTCATTTACTCTTTCAGAAGTCAAATCTTATTTTTCCGAGAGTCTTCCATATATTACCAATCAAACAATACATCACTGTGATACAGCCCCTTCCGTCATGGAAACCATGGCCACCGAGCTAACGGAACAACAAGAATGGGAAAATGAATGGAATCAAGTGGGTCTGCCTTCTAGATTATCTGAAGAGGTAAGTTAATAGAAACAAGTGAATTATGGGTGTAACTTGTAGTCTAAGTCTAACCTGCTCATGTGACCACCATTATTATGCATTAACCTTGAATAAGAGGTCATTTTTCAAAGACCCAGTGATCTAAAATAAGTGCTAAGAAACCTTATTTAAGCAGCCACTTGTCTTATATGGTCACTTTTTGATTGTCCCCTGACTGGCCGCTTAAGACAGGTTTGAAAATACTTTCAATCAATGTCATTGGTTTAAAATGCTATAGAGCATTTTAATGTATGAAAAATAACCTCAAACAATGATGGTCAACAATTCAACCAATTTCAACAATATGGAAAAAAAACTACATAATTCTTATTACCTCAATTTCTTGACCATGACATATGTTAATGAAAATTTAGGTTCTGGTTTGGGACAGGCACAAAAATGTGGCTGTGTTAAGCTGGTTGATAGTATCCCAATACTCTCTCATATCTCCAACAACACACATGAACGTCAATATAAAAAGATAAATATTATATATATTTTCTTTGTATTATTATCAGGAATATAGAGCTAGAAAGAGACAAAGAATACAGAAGAGACTGAAGGACAATCTAAGGTCAGATGTACAGAGAAGTGATGAGGTAGCTGCCTCTAGGTCAGCCATGGATCTACAACAAATGTTAGATTCTATTAGCAGTCGTTCTGCTGCTACAACTAAAACTAAAGGATCAAGATTTACTCACACAGAACAACTTATTTATGCAAAGGTATAGCTATTTTTTGCCAAATTCCAAAAAATAAGATATTTGGAAAGTGCATGTGTATACAGAATTTTAGTCTGTCAACATAGTGCAATGACAAACTATTTCCTGTGTCCAACAATTATCACAACATGCGCAAACACAACTAAGGGGAGACAATTGTACATGTCTATACAGATTTATAAGTTTACCCTGTCAACATAGTGCAATGACAAACTATGTCATGTGTCCATCAATTATCACAACATGCACAAACACAAACAAAGGGGAGATAATTATGTTTTAGTTCACTAATACAGTATCTCTAGTTTATGATGTATTTATCAGTTAGTTTGGTGTCCTCGTTGCTGACATATTTTTAGAAGTTCATGAAATTCACTTTATCGTATCATTTCCAGCACCCTAAACTCCAGATTAGCAAATTTAATTTAAATTAACAAAATCCAGGAATATTAATATATGTTTTTTAAGACTTGTTTTTGAATCCCTTTAATTATATGTATTATATTATGTTGAAATTGATCTTATTTTACAATATTATTTATTAATTAATGAAATATGTTTAAACTAACAAATTTAAATATTTAAAGAAAAGTCATGTTTTCATCATTTCCAGTCTATTTATTTTCTAAATATTTTTTTTTAACCTTGTAATTGTCAGATTATACTAAGTTTAGGACTAAGTTTATAACTTTGTTTACTACTTCAAGTTAGTGACACATACATTTGGTTTTTTAGTTCACCTGGACCAAAGGTCCATATGAACTATTGCCATCACTTGGCGTCCGTCGTCTGTAAACTTTTCACATTTCAAGCTTCTTCTCCGAAACCACTGGGCCGATTGGAACCAAACGTAGCAGGAATGTTCCTTGGATGGTCCTCTACAAAGTAAATGTTTTTTGTTCCAGTCGGATATTCAATATGGCTGCCAGGGCCAATAATATGCTCTGATTGGCTGAAATTTCAAAGATCTTCTTCTCTGAAACTAATGAACTGACTGAACCCAAACTGTAAATGAAGATCATTGGAATGTCCTTTACCAAGTTACTGTTTTTTATGCCGATTGGAAATCCAAGATGGCCGCCATCGCAGGACATAGATTAACATTGGACCCTATGGGAAAATGTTCAAATGCCTTCTTCTCAGAAACTACAAATATGATTAAAGCCAAACTGTACATGAATGTTCATTGGATGGTCCTCTACAATCTTAATGTTTTTTGTTCCGATATGAAATTCAAAATGGCGGCTACGGCAGGACTTAGTTTAACATTGGACCCTATGGGAAAAATGTTTCAAAATGCTTCTTCTCTGAAACCACTTGGACAGTTGAAACCAAACTACCCAGGAATGATCATTGGAAGGTCCTCTACAAAGTTTCTGTATTTTATGCCGATCGGAAATCCAAGATGGCCGCCACCGCAGGACATAGATTAACATTGGACCCTATGGAAAAATATTCAAATGCCTTCTTCTCAGAAACTACAAATATGATTAAAGCCAAACTGTACATGAATGTTCATTAGATGGTCCTCTACAAAATTTAGGTTTTTTGTTCCGGTATGAAATTCAAAATGGCGGCTACGGCAGGACTTAGTTTAACATTGGACCCTATGGGAAAAATGTTTCAAAACGCTTCTTCTCTGAAACCACTTGGACAATTGAAACCAAACTGCCCAGGAATGATCATTGGAAGGTCCTCTACAGAATATTTGTTTTATATGCTGATTGGAAATCCAAGATGGCCGCCACCGCAATACATAGATTAACATTGAACCCTATGGGAAAATGTTCAAATGCCTTCTTCTCAGAAACTACAAATATGATTAAAGCCAAACTGTACATGAATGTTCATTGGATGGTCCTCTACAAACTTTAGGTTTTTTGTTCCGATATGAAATTCAAAATGGCGGCTGCGGCAGGACTTAGTTTAACATTGGACCCTATAGGGAAAATGTTTCAAAACGCTTCTTCTCTGAAACCACTAGGACAGTTGAAACCAAACTGCCCAGGAATGATCATTGGAAGGTCCTCTACAAATTTTATGTTTTTTATGCCGATTGGAAATCCAAGATGGCCGCCACCACAATACATAGATTAACATTGGACCCTATGGGAAAATGTTCAAATGCCTTCTTCTCAGAAACTACAAATATTATTAAAGCCAAACTGTACATGAATGTTCATTGGATGGACCTCTACAAACTGTACGTTTTTTGTTCCGATATGAAATTCAAAATGGCGGCTACGGCAGGACTTAGTTTAACATTGGACCCTATGGGAAAAATGTTTCAAAACGCTTCTTCTCTGAAACCACTTAACCAATTGAAACCAAACTGCCCAGGAATGATCATTGGAAGGTCCTCTACAGAATATTTGTTTTATATGCTGATTGGAAATCCAAGATGGCCACCACCACAATACATAGATTAACATTGAACCCTATGGGAAAATGTTCAAATGCCTTCTTCTCAGAAACTACAAATATGATTAAAGCCAAACTGTACATGAATGTTCATTGCATGGTCCTCTACAATCTTAAGGTTTTTTGTTCCGATATGAAATTCAAAATGGCGGCTACGGCAGGACTTAGTTTAACATTGGACCCTATGGGAAAAATGTTTCAAAATGCTTCTTCTCTGAAACCACTTGGACAATTGAAACCAAACTGCCCAGGAATGATCATTGGAAGGTCCTCTGTTTTTTATGCCGATCGGAAATCCAAGATGGCTGCCACCACAGGTCATAGTATTAACACAGGACCATATGGGGAAAATACAGAAATATATTCTTCTCTGAAGCTATTGCACTGATTGAACCTAAACTGTGCATCAATCATTGGAAGGTCCTTTACAAACTTTGTGTTTTTTATGTTGATCGTAATTCCAAGATGACTACCACTGCAGGACATAGTTTTTACATAGGACCAATTGGTTTTTTTTATAACCAGGTGAACGGTACAGGCTCTTGAGAGCCTCTGGTTTTATCATATGAAATTATAAAAAATTATTATGAGTGAGAATTAAAATGTACAAGAAAAAATTGCAATGAATTAGAATTATAAAATACCAGAAAAATCTCTTTGTTATTTTTGTTTTGTTTGCAAATCTTTTTAGGATGAAGAAAAGACATTGTCACAAATACAGAATGCTGAGGTAGATCGAGGTCACACAGAGGAGGTAACTATTTATTTTAGTACAGTCAAACCTGCCCATGAGGTCACCTCTATTAAGCAGTCACCTCTATTAAGCAGCCACCTCTATTAAGCAGCCACCTCTATTAAGCAGTCACCTCTATTAAGCAGTCACCTCTATTAAGCAGTCAACTTTATTAAGCAGTCACCTCTAATAAGCAGTCACCTCTATTAAGCAGTCACCTTTTTCTTGTCCTGTCATAGAAAATTTCATATGAATTGAACCTCTTTTAAGAGGTCCCCTGTTTTATAAGACCAGATTTTCTTTTTCCCATAGGAGACCTCTTAAGACAGGTTTGGCTGTATGTATATTAAAATACTGTAGTCAGTTTATTTTGCTGCTGTAGATAATTTCTCTGTTGTCTGACCAACAAAACAGTCAGTTTCACTGTATGACTGTAATATTAATGTTGTGCGTAGTCCTGGCAATTTTTCTAATAAGTGAGTGATTGTTGTTTAATGCCAACTCAGAAATTTTTCAGTTATATCATGGCGAGAACACGTAAACTTTCAATGAGATGATAACGAGGTCCACTTTGTACTAGACCAACATGCTTAGTTGGATTTTTATAGTTCGCGGATAGACATGTCACCCCACTAGGACACATTATCCTGATTCCAAGCCAACCAGTATTTGCTTTTTCTCCTTAATGCTGTGTGCTTAGGGGAGAAGCAACATATACCAATTTTATAGTCTTTGGATTGACACAATCAGAGTTCAAACCCATGATATATTGCACTCGAGGTGAGCACGCTAACCATTGCACCAATGATACGGTTGCTATTTTTTCTAAAAGAAACTTGACGTGTCTTAATGGGTATTATACACCATAGATCAGAAAACTTATAAGGTCATGCAAAATAAATTTAAAAAAGAAAAACCAAGCTTGTGAGTTGATTAATATTGTCTGATAATACTTTTTGTTGTTTTTGTGAGTATTGTCAAACTGTGAAAATTTAGTGAAGCATGAAAAGAAACATTAATATAGAAAGTAATAAGTGAAATAAAGTGGGAATCTGAGTGTGTGTTCAATGGTGCATAAACTGTAATGATGTGGGAATCTGAGTGTGTGTTCAATGGTGCATAAACTGTAATGATGTGGGAATCTGAGTGTGTGTTCAATGGTGCATAAACTGTAATGATGCAGTTGAGTTTGAAATAGAATGAGTGGGGCGACATGTCTATCCACGGACTGTTGTTTTAGTGAACTAGCACTATAAAAATCCAACTAAGCGTGTTGGTCTAGAACAAAGCTGATCTCGTCATCATCTTATTTAAAGTTAACATGTTCTCACCATGATATAGCTGAAATATTGCTGAGTTGGAATTAAACAATCACTCACTCACTCACTGAAATAGAATGAAGGATAATGGTGTTATGTTATATTTGTTTTAGATGATTATTTTCTCTTTCATTATTTGTATATTGTCACCCTTGATTTATTTGTGTCAGACTTACTTAATTAATTTGTTTTTTAATTATTTTCAGGAACTTCAAAAACAAAGAGAAGATGAAATAGATAGTTTAAAAACTGAATATAACAATTTATTAGCAAAAATAGATAATTTAGAACTTGATGTGAAAAAAATTACAGCTTCAATGAAACAAATGGACGAACAAATGTCTACACAAACTCAGCAAAATATAGATAAAGAGGAATCGTACAAAGTGAAGAAACGAACGTTAGAATTGTTACCTGATGCTGAAAATAACATCGGTAAAATACAGGTAATAAAATAACATAGGTAAATTACAGGTATAAAACAATCAAGCCTCTCAGGAAAACAACCTCTTTTGGGTTGACAAATCAGAATGTCTGCCTTATGAAAGCGCCATAATTGTATGATAGTTGAAAATCGGACCCATTGCAACAGTGATAAACAATGAATTATAAACTCTTGAATGCACAATGATGACAACACTGCTTGAAGTAAACTAAGATTTAGACCTGCGACATAAATTAGGGGCTATAGCCACTATTCAGAAGTGAATGGGACCGAGGGACTTTAATGTAGATAATAGATCCCAAACCTTTTCATATCTAGGTCTTTGACTCTCAAGAATAATGCAGTGATAAATAACCAACAACAAAATAAAACTGGCACAAATTTGTTTCAACTAGAATACCACATACTGTAACAGAAATACATGTCCATACATCGTAATGAATTCATTGACAGTATAAAAACGGACCAGTAAATTTATGAATCTAACTGCCTGATAGCTAAATAGGAAAAATCTTACTGTTGCAGAACTCTATGGATGAAGGTTGGTTACATAGATACTTCAGAGACCATTTTACACACTTAAATGGTCTAATGGTTAGCGTACTCGACTCAAGTGTGGTAGATTGTGGGTTCGAATTCTGATCGGGGCAAACCAAAGACTATAAAATTGGTTTTTGTTGCTTCTCTGCTAAGCACACAGCATTAAGGAGAAAGAGCAAAGACTGCATGGCTCAGAATCAGAATAATGTGTCCGAGTGGAGCGACATGTCTTTCCACAGCCTGTTGTTTCAGTGAGCTAGCACTATGAAAATCCAACTAAGTGTGTTGGTCTAGTACAAAGCGGACCTCATCATCATTTCATTGAAAATTAACTTGTTCTCGCCATGATATAGCTGAAATATTGCTTTGTTGGCATTAAACAACAATCACTCACTCATCTTAGGGTGGAGCTCATTGTTAAAGACCCTACTGTGACTGAAATGTAGAACAGCAATGAATATACTGTTCCTTTACTTTAATTTGTATTAAAGTATAATGTTGGATAGTCTCTAATGTTCATATACATCCATTTCCTGTCTTACTACAAGTTGTTCCTTTACTTTAATTTGTATTAAAGTGTAATGTTGGATAGTCTCTAATGTTCATATACATCCATTTCCTGTCTTACTACAAGTTGTTCCTTTACTTTAATTTGTATTAAAGTGTAATGTTGGATAGTCTCTAATGTTCATATACATCCATGTCCTGTCTTACTAATTCAATATGATTTATTACAGTCTGTGGTAGATGGAAGTGCACAAAGACTTGTTACCTTAGCCAATCAATGGGAAAAGCATAGAGCACCATTAATAGACCAATATAGAGAACTCAAGGATCTAAATTCAAAGAAAGAGGTAAACTATATCAAATATCAATTATGTGATACAAAATTGACTAGTATTTATTACGTAGACGGCTGTGAAATACCAGAATGTCTAAGTGAAAGAAAAACGGTGTGTATTAATATACAATTATGGAGTTATGAGGTACTAAATATGGTGTGATATTGACCAGAGAAACCAGTATTAGTTCATAAATGTATTATTATATATACCTGTAAATAAAAAAGACAATTAACTTTGGGTGGTTGCTTACTATCATATGATAATTTGCATTTCTTTACACACAGGTTGATCAGTTCAGTTTTGAAGGAGTTATTGCCCTTTTTGACTTAGAACTATGTATGTGCAACTCCTATATTTGAAATGGGAATTCTACAAAACTTTGAATGCTTGTTTGTTACCACACGGAGATTTGCATATCGCTACGCCATTTTGGATGGTTCATTTTTGAAGGAGTTATTGCCCTTTATTGACTTTTTCTATTATTAAGTTTGTACGGGTAACACTACCTACATTTTAAACAGAACTCCTTCAAGATATAAGATGTTTACTTATTACCACATGCTAGATTCTAATATAATTGTGGCAGTTTGATTAAACCATTTTTGAAGGAGGTATTGACCCTTTGTCATTCAGAATATTTCATCAAAAAGGTCTTACACATAACTCCTTCATTTTGAATGGGAATTACAAAGTATCTTTCACAAAAAAGAATATGGAGTGATATTACTTTTTATGTCAAACATTTTGTTTTTCCAACTCTTTGAGGTCAAGTACCATAGAAATGTTTATCTAAATTGATATTGATATTTTCAATGTTTATTTCAAAGTCTTCTCTGAAATCACTGAATCATTTGAAAGCAAACTTGGTGACATGCTCCTTGGTAGTGTTCTGAAAACAAGTTTGTATAGTTTCAATATGATCATGGTGATAAATTTAGGAAAAAATATTCTCAAAAATTGCAAAAATGATTAAACCAAAATTTACCTTAAATGTTGCCTTAATTCAGTGTTAAACCTTTTACAAATATACCATGAGATTAACTCCATATATTAATAATACACCATGAGATTAACTCTAAATATTAATAATACACCATGAGATTAACTCCATATATTAATAATATACCATGAGATTAACTCCATATATTAATAATATAACATGAGATTAACTCCATATATTAATAATATACCATGAGATTAACTCCATATATTAATAATATACCATGAGATTAACTCCATATATTAATAATATACCATGAGATTAACTCCATATATTAATAATATACCATGAGATTAACTCCATATATTAATAATATACCATGAGATTAACTCCATATATTAATAATATAACATGAGATTAACTCCATATATTAATAATATAACATGAGATTAACTCCATATATTAATAGTATACCATGAGATTAACTCCATATATTAATAATATACCATGAGATTAACTCCATATATATTAATATTATACCATGAGGTTAACTCCATATATTAATAATATACCATGAGATTAACTCTATATATTAATAATATACCATGAGATTAACTTCATATATTAATAATATACCATGAGATTAACTCTATATATTAATAATATACCATGAGATTAACTTCATATATTAATAATATACCATGAGATTAACTCTATATATTAATGATATACCATGAGATTAACTCTATATATTAATAATATACCATGAGATTAACTTCATATATTAATAATATACCATGAGATTAACTTCATATATTAATGTACCTCATACATTTGTATGTTTTAATGAAAAATCATGATAATTTTATATTGCAAGTTTTGTTATTTTGTTGTCCATTTCATTGTTTTATTTTTTTTTGTAGTCAGAAGCTGAGAAAAAATTAGAAGAAATCAAATTATTCCGAACAAAAATGAAAGAGGTTGCAGACGACACCAGAAATAAAGATGAATTACAGAAACAACTTGTTAGTTTGTTAAACTTAGATACTTAAATATAAATAATTAGAACAGTGATAATGAGATTGTGCCCACCTTGGTGGTGAAATGGTTAATGTGCTCATTTTGAGAGTGGTAGATCAATGGTTTATTAAACTTTGATTCTTAAATATAAATAATTAGGACAGTGATAATGAGATTGTGCCCACCTTGGTGGTGTAATGGTTAATGTGCTCATTTTGAGAGCGGTAGATCAATGGTTTGTTAAACTTTGATTCTTAAAGATAAATAATTAGGACAGTGATAATGAGATTGTGCTCACCTTGGTGGTGTAATAGCTAACATCTTGGTTGTGAAATGGTTAGCATGCTTACTTTGAGAATGGTAGATCATTGGTTCAATTCCTCAATGGATCAAACCAAGATTATATAAATTTGGTATTTAGTACTTCTTGATTTAGCATGCAGCATTAATAAGTAACAGCAAAGACTGTTTGCCTTGGAATCGGTATGTTGTTATGGAAACTGTGGTTTTAGTGAGCTAGCTCTATAAAAAGCTAAGGCAGGGCATTGGTCTGGTACAATACAGATATCATCATCTCATTAACAAGTGGCTTGTCCTCGATATGATAAAGCTGGAAATCAAGAATCTAGTAATTACAGATATCATCATCATCTCATTAACAAGTGGCTTGTCCTCGTTATGATAAAGCTGGAAATCAAGAATCTAGTAATTACCGTCAGTGAAAGAGTTAAATGAAATATTAGAACACTTTTCAATATAATTGTGGATTATTTGATCATCCTTCCTGTATGATTATAACATAAAGCTGTTAATTAGACAGGTTATCACATTTTTATCATATGTTCAGTGATTCACAAATGACTGAAAGGAAGATATCAAATATTGATATATTGATTTCATTGCAGTTTATAACAATTTTAAAAATACTTATAATTGTAGTATATTACAATGAAAATGAAAGGGACAATATTCTGAAGAATTAAACATGATTGTTTTAGTAAGACAAGAAGCAGTTTTTTAAAATACAGTGGAACCTGTCTAATCTGACATACCAAGGGACCAGGGAAATATGTCGGATTGTACAGGATGTCGGAATACTCCGGTTTTATTTTAGTTAACAGAAACACTTTGGGACCATAAATTTTTGTCAGATGTCACAGGATGTCGGAAAACTCAGGTGTCGGATAAGTTCCACTGTATATGTAATAAAATTAATAACTACTGAACATGATATACAATATTGCTGTTGTTTTTAAAGGTGGCAGAGTACGAGAGAATTACTAAAGATGTAAATAGATCGGCATACACAAAGAGAATTATGGAGATTGTATCAAATATAAAAAAACAAAAAGACGGCATTAATCAGGTAACATAATAGAACTGTATACTACAAGACAATTATGTGTATTATATCATATATAACAAACAAACAAACAAAAAGACGGCATTAACCAGATAATCTTATAGAGGTGTATACTTCAAGACAATTATGTGTATTATATCATATATAACAAACAAACAAACAAAAAGACGGCATTAACCAGATAATCTTATAGAGGTGTATACTTCAAGACAATTATGTGTATTATATCATATATAACAAACAAAAAAACAAAAAGACGGCATTAACCAGATAATCTTATAGAGGTGTATACTTCAAGACAATTATGTGTATTATATCATATATAACAAACAAACAAACAAAAAGACGGCATTAACCAGATAATCTTATAGAGGTGTATACTTCAAGACAATTATGTGTATTATATCATATATAACAAACAAACAAACAAAAAGACGGCATTAACCAGATAATCTTATAGAGGTGTATACTTCAAGACAATTATGTGTATCATAGCAAATATAACCAATATAACAAAAAACAAGACTATTTATCGGGATTTTTTTTAATTTCTTTAATTATTTTTGTTTTTAAAAAATCAGGAAAATTATAGATCAATATAAACCTTTTATTTTAGGTTTCTCATGTTAGAATCATTTCATTGTTTCATATTATTGTAAGAGGGGCAGAAAGACCTTTTGAGGGGTGTCAGGATTGAGTCAGGAATTCTTGATTTTGGCATATAAACTTTACCATTTCAGGAATAATTTGTATCTGGATTCAGGTTGTGATTCTTCAAATTTAATCATTAGGGAAACAACACTTTTATTCGATGTGAATTCTAGATGAGAACCCCCCCTACCCTCCTCCTTTTGTAACTTTCACAGAAATTTAGAATAAGAAATCATATATCTAAGGATTTATTATTTTTATTCAGAAGATTATTTACATAACTATTTTTCCACAACCATTTTTCCATGATAAATAAAACTAAAATTAGAAAATGAGGGTGTTTTAAATGTTTTCCTCTGGTTAATGATCTTTCAATTAATTCCCTTTGACATTATAGTAGTCCACCTCTTATAAGGCAAAAACTACTGCAATAAAACACTGGCCTTAAAAAGGACTGGCCTCTCTTGAAGGGAACAATTAGTTGTATTTTAGTGTAAATAAAACACTGGCCTTAAAAAAGAACTGGCCTCTCTTGAGGGGAACAATTAGTTGTATTTTAGTGTAAATAAAATCTGGCCTTAGAAAAGGATTGGCCTCTCTTGAAGGGAACAATTAGTTGTATTTTAGTGTAAATAAAATCTGGCCTTATAAGAGGGGTGGTCTATCTTGAGGGGAACAATTAGTTTTATTTTAGTGCATTTGAAATCTGGCCTGATGAGACAGGTGGCCTTATAAGAGAGGCACTACTGTATTGTTTTATTTATTATGTAGGTATTAGTAGATACTAAGGCAGTACAAAAAGAAATCAACATGTTATCTGGCAAACTGGATCGTACATTTACAGTAACAGATGAACTTATCTTCAGGGTAAGTCTGTACAGGGATTAAGATTAACTTTTACAGACTAGTAGCCAACTGGGCTACCAGGGAAAAAAGTAGTAGCCCAGACAAAAAGCTACTAGCCCAACTTTTTATGAAAAAATCACCATCACCGGTTGAGGATCGCAAAGCGATCTGAACATGCTAGGGTGGTTTGGGCATGCCCCCCCCCCCCAAGAAAATTTTGTAAAATTAGACCCTAAATCCTGCAATCTGAGTGAACTGAAGGTGATTTTATTGAACTGGAAAAAGACCTTTTTTGGGGGGAGAATTTTTTTGTTGGTGTATTCCTCCATCTGACCTGTCCACTCACACTCCAATTCCTGAAATTTGGTTTTGATTTTATCGAATATGTCATGTAAACTTAACATGGTTAATGTAGATGAGTAACAGCATTTTTTGGCTTAAATGAATAATGTTTAGACACTACAATAATACCAGGTCGATTTCAAGCTATTTTTATCTGGTAATATATATATGTATTGCTATTTGTTGAAGGGAAAATTTCAGACAAAAAAATGCAAAGGATGTTGAAATAGACATCACCAGGCCTTGTGCCCTCTATGAATCGCCACATTCTTTTTTTGTGACAGGAAATTGACGAAATGTGTTAAACGATCGATACCGTTACGTTACGGAATTGACTAGACTAATATTACGGATTTGGCAATTAAAACAAAGAAAAAAGCAATAATAACATGAAAATATCAATGAAAACGGAAACGATATGTTAATAAAAGAAATATTTTATTAAAATTTCTGTCAAGAACTTTTTCATAAACGACTACTGTGAAAATAACACGAAAGTATGTTAAACGTCAATAATGAGAACAGCGGCTGTTCCTTCTATTTTACCCAAAACATCTCTGAGTGCAACATAACGGGAACAGCCAAAATTTGGCTGTTCTATCAGACTTACTTGAGAGGTCTCGGTTTTATTCATTTAATATTCATACCAAATACAGAGGATCATACGATAAACCTATTTTGACAAAAAGGGGAATTCCAAGATGTTGATTTACGTCCAGCGGAACTTCGATCTGCACCTGACTCAATTAAATTGTGCAATCGCCAACTGGGCGACGATTATACGTATTATATGTCGCCCAACACAAATGTTACTCGCATTTGCCACTGGGCGACCGCTTATCTTAATCCCTGCTGTATAGCCTCCCCTTTTACATAAAAAATAGTCATGTGACCCTGCTGTATAGCTTCCCCTTTTACATAAAAAATAGTCATGTGAGATATTGTAATGACTTTGCATACCTCCTTGATGTTGTCTGGCTGGCTGCTTTAAACTATCCATGTATTCTACAAAACTACCTCACCAATTAAAGCCAAACCAGGCAGGAATGGTTCTCTGCAAAGACATGTAACATAAATCAGATGCCAAAAATGGTTGAAACATTTTACAATATAAGAACGTTTTTTATGCTGATTAGAAATCCAAAAAGGTTGCCATCATGCAATATTGTTGATCTATAAGGAAATTGTTTAATTTTTCAGAACCTATTGAACTCAAAGTAAATCATGTACAAATTAAGACTAAGAATTACACCACCATTGTAACCAACACAGTTCTGTATATAATTACTGTGAAAATACTTTTCTTTGTGTGCATCAATTTTCGTGGTTTGGTTAAAAATTGCAAGTTCGTGGATTCGTAAATTTGTGGATTATGTGTTTGTACTCAAAATTAAATTTGTGGATTTTATATTTTCAACATAAGATATTTAAGTTTCATTTTGACAGTTGTAGAAAATTTCGGCATTTGAAAACTTAGCAGAATTTATTTGATCAAATTTGAAGAAAAAAATAATCTGGGTCTAGGACAAAAGCCCCCCCAGACATAAACCCCCAGACAAAAATCCCCCCAATAATGAAAAGTATAAGTTAATGGTTAGACTTTTTTACCTCTGTATTTTACCTCGAATCATGTTTATATATTTGTATCTTTGCACACACTTTGAACTTATTGTACTGCTATTTATGGGTTAACATTATTTTTTAATAAAATTTTCATAAATTATTTTTGAAGATATCATAAACAATTGAAGCTTTTGTTCAAGAATTATAACAACCCTAGTCAAAGAAAGTAAAAACAAAATAAAGTTGTTTTATCTTTAAAAAAAATCATTATAGTATATTATAAAACAGGATGAGATAATAACTCAATTGAATATCAATAAAAACAATTATTATACTTTTCTATAGAAACCAAGCAAGAAATAATTAAGATATTTTGAAGTTTTATTCCATGGAACAAGAAATAACTCATTATTCCTGCGGCAAACTGCACATAGGTCAAATAACTGTGAGGGAATCTGCACGTAGCACAAAATAACTGTTTGAAATTGGCGCGCTTTTGCACGTTGAACCAATAACTAGTTATTTCCCTCAGCACGTCGAACCAATAACTAATTATTTCCCTCATATTAGTTCAGTATAATAATACAGTGATGTCCTTCATGAGAAGTTAATATCCATAATTATTAAATCTCGAAAGGGTTATTTTCCCTCGGTTCTTCGGACCTCAGGAAAATAATCCTTTCTCAATTTAATAATTATGGATATTAACTTTTCATGAAGGCCATAATTGTATATTATTGATTAACTTTACCTGATTAATTTCATTTTAAACCACCCTCCTTTTTTAATAGGGGTGAGTTTTGATCTTAAAGATATCTTCAATATCGCCATCAATATAAAAAATGTAATAAGATTGTATTATTTTATTATGGGGGGCTTTTTGTTTAGGGGGGCTTTTGTCCTGTTCCCAAAAAATCTACTGAAATTACGTTAAATATTAGCACGTAGACTAGCGATTTCCTTAAATATATATTAAATTTGTTTTTATGTCTTACAAATATTTACTCGTTGTCGTGTCACAAGATTTATCCTGTCCCTGAGGCAAATGTACAGTTAACTTATGAATAATTGATCATTAATTGTTTAAAGAACGGTGATAGAATATGTTTATTGAAGCAAGGGTTTTATACTTTAATTGAAAAAACGTTTATGCAACGCTTAGACGCGTGTCACCGTCAGTGTATGGTTTGGAAGTTAATTTGATTTCTATAGCCGAAAGTTGTTAAAATCTATTCACATATAAACATTTCTGTTGTTTTTACACATGCATTCACAATCAAATAATTCACAACATGTTCATGTGGATTATAACCCATTAAAAGGAATGCTTGTACTTATTTCATCATTAAAATTGTCAATTGTACCCTATGCAGCTGGTCCAGACAGTCGAGGTCACTCGAGGACAGCATTTGCCAATATATCGATGTCAAACTGCTTCCCAAGTTTCATTGTTCGTTGGATTTTTAATTTCATGGATCAGCCTACCCACGAAAACCACGAAAATTGGTATCCCACGAATAAAAGTGATTTCACAGTATATCAAATATAATTTAACTTTAAAAACTACATGTGCAGTTATACTTACTTTTTCAATTACACACAACTTATATTTAAAAGTGAAATATTGTTGAAAGTGGTGTTAAACACCATAATACTACATTTAAAAGTTTTCTGTTATATTTTTAGGATGCCAAGAAAGATGAATCCATAAAGAAAGCCTATAGATATTTAGCAGCATTACATGATGTAAGTGGCCATCGTGGTGGTGATTGTATGGTAGTTGTATTTACAACTACCTATCCAATCAGTACCTATCACCACTAAAGTTGTGAGTTCGAATCCCACTCAGGCGGTGTACTCGATACAACATTATGTGATAAAATTTGTCAGGGACTTACAGCAGGTCGATGGCTTTTCTCCTGGTACTCCGGTTTCCTCCACCAATAAAACTGATAGCCACAATATAACTGAAATATTGTTGAAAGTGACATTAAGCATCATAAACCTAAACCAAGCCTACATGAGGTAAAGACATAAGGGAGATAACTCTAAAATAAACCTAAACCAAACCTACATGAGGTAAAGACATAAGGGAGATAACTCTAAAATAAACCTAAACCAAACCTACATGAGGTAAAGACATAAGGGAGATAACTCAAGGGCACTTTAAATTTGGTTCTCTGATTTTACATGACAAAGTTATTAGTTCATTCTTTACAATCAAGTGGAAAAGGGGAGGGGGTTCTGAAAAATATAGTGAATAATTTGGTTAATTAAGCATAACTGAATACAGAAGAGTTTATGACATGGTGTATAATTGGTTTTGTCAGGTCTTGTTAGTGAAGTGATTACCGCCATATTGGAAATTTGTTGGTGAATTTGAGAGCGAATGAACAGCATGCCCATTCACGTACTGTAGTACGTGTTTCACGTAGAATAAAAGTCATGCACGTATGAATTGAAAGAACCCTACGTGCGTGCACGTAGAGAACCCGTTGCGAGCACTGTATAAAAAATACCTTTTGTTTACAATTCACTTCAAAGTATGTATAATAAAGTTGTTCTGATTAGTTAATTTCGGTAATATTATCCGATCAGAGCGTTCCTTGCATATTTTAAGTGAGATGGTATGATTTATAGATCGCCCAATTCTATTGGCTCCTTATTTTTTATTTGTTCAATCATAAGAACTGCTACTGTTAAATCCCGTAATCAGAGTTGGCGAAAATCGTCGGACCGGCAGAATAACGGTCGGTCCGATTAATTAATGAACCATGTCCGTCACGAAAATATTACTTTGTGGTCGTCCAGTTGTCGATTGAAATTTATTCACTCCCAGTTTCCACTGCCAATGGCATTAAATTCCGTTTTCAGTTTTATTAAAATGTCAGACAGAGACTTGAAATTTGCTTATTTATTCTGTCAGACCGACACTTTCCTATTTGTAATCGAAACTCCTATACGTAAATGTAAACATCCTTTTAGTAGGAGCGAGCACCTGCAAAACGTGGAACATTAAAACTGAAATATATTACTAAGCACAGAAATAAGTTGACTTCCACACTCCCCAAGTATCAAAGATTGTTTGTGTTTAATTAAATATGTTTTGAGATGCTTATATATTGAAGATGACAACAGATTCATATTCTTAACTGAAATTAAAAAATGTAGGTAAACCGGAAACTGACTTTGATGTATAATATTCGGAACGTGATCGGACCATTATATACGGATTGTTGGCCATATCTGCCTTATCTTTTTAGATAAAAATATGTATACAGAAAAACATTTAATTGAGTTGTTTAATGATCATGACTATATATAGGTAATCTTGCATTCAGTTCTGTATAAAAAACAAAATTTGACAGGTTATATATAACATTACAAAAAAAAATGGTGGGACAGACACAAAGACCATAGATCAGACAGAACCCCACTTCCTGTCTGACCCAATGTCAGACAGAAAAAAAGTTTTCGCCAACTCTGTGTAATATTTACAAAAAACAGCATGGTGCACGACCTTGTGTGGAGAAAATGCAGTTAATTTTCTTTGTACCCCCAAATGAAGAGTTAGAGATTGCACCCCCAAAAATTTGGATGTACCCCCAAAAATGGAGGTAAAAGGGTACATGTACCCCCAGATGAAAAAACCTGTGGGCATGCTGATGAAAAAGTAAGATTTATCAAATATTGAGATTTCCAAATATATAGAGAATGTGTAAACTTATTTAGCAATTAATTATCTTTACATTTAAATGAATTATAGGTCCGATTATTGATCTTTTAAGCTGTTTTCAGATATTTTGTGCTTAAACTCCCCTGGTTTTGTAGCACTTTTTTCCACATGAAAAATGACCATATCTTAATATAAGTTGACATTTTTTGTCCTTATCTGTAATAAATTTTATTTTTTGTAGAATTGTGAACATCTAATAAAAACAGTAGAGCAGACTGGTACCATAATGAGAGAAATCAGAGAATTAGAGGACCAGGTAAACTTATATAATAAATATATGTGCTTCTTCATCTGGCAAGGAATGAAGTGTAGAGCATGATTTTTTACCGAAATTTAAGGGGGTGGGGATTGAAAGAACAATTGAATATATTATCAAAGTTGTGTATTTTTCTTAGGATATCTTTCCTATAAATATCAGTAGTGCATTATAGACCAAAAGAAGATATGTAGATGATATTAGTAAGAACAAAATATTAGGAAAACTTAACAACTTTGTAATTCTAAAAAAAATATATAAACAAAACTAAAACATGTAATAAACTTTTGATCCACTATCAAATGGTGAAAGGGGGATTAATGCTCAGTGTATCTGGGGTATATTTTCTGGTTATGTGTGAGTATTATAGTATTCTGGCTCCTGTATTGAAACAGAAGCATAAAAGTGTTTTAATAATAATTGAGGGAAAATAAGTTCATTCATAAAATAAACCATTTTATTTTGCCCCCCCACTCCCAAAAAAAAATGCATTAAATTAGACTTATTTGCATCAAGTCAAATTTCTATAGCAGTGTTTCAGCTAAAGCTAAGATATAGTATTATTCTTACTCCTGTGATGAAACAGAGAACTTGATTAAAAATTATGAAAAGAATTTTTAAACAGATGGCCAACGATCCCACCAATATATAAACTAACGACCACCTCACACTTCAAACCATTGAATACAAAATAAAACAACATGTGGCATTGGAAATCCAGGTACTGGCTTGTGAGAGGCTCAAAATTGTTGCTTGGGTTAAACTAGTTAGGGATCTCAACCCCCCTCTTGATAGATAATACACATAAAAACAAACAATTAAATCCTGCACAAATTTGTTACCACTCCAAACAATCGCTCACTTACAAAAAGGAATGACAAGATAAATATGGACGGTACAATACCAGGGTCAGTTTATATAATAATTTAGTTCTTGAGTTCTTGAGATAGCTCAGTTCATAAAAGTGTTACATTCATGTTCATAGTCCTTGAGTTCTTGAGATAGCTCAGTTCATGAAGGTTACAGTTCATGCTCAGTTCATGAAGGTTACAGTTCATGTTCATCTCACAATTTTTTTTCTGGTCACCTACAAATATGATCTTTCGTCACATATAAGTCACATCCTGAGATAACATACCCCTAGTTTTCTCTTGAAAAAATACCATCTTATTAAAGAAAATATGGTAAGTGAGTTCTGTAGTCTTCTTGACTGCTATCTCACTAGTTATTTATTTATTCAGCTTAAATGCCAAATAAAGTATAAAACTTTTTTTTTTCGATTTCACCTTAAATTATTTGGAATAGGGTACAATTTCCTCCTAAATATAATCGTTTCAGTTTTAATATGAGCTGTATTTTCATTTCAGTTTTAATATGAGCTGTATTTTCATTTCAGTTTTAATATGAGCTGTATTTTCGTTTCAGTTTTAATATGAGCTGTATTTTCGTTTCAGTTTTAATATGAGCTGTATTTCCGTTTCAGTTTTAATATGAGCTGTATTTTCGTTTCAGTTTTAATATGAGCTGTATTTTCGTTTCAGTTTTAATATGAACTGTATTTTCGTTTCAGTTTTAATATGAAATGTCTTTTCGTTTCAGTTTTAATATGAACTGTATTTTCGTTTCAGTTTTAATATGAGCTGTATTTTCGTTTCAGTTTTAATATGAGCTGTATTTTCGTTTCAGTTTTAATATGAGCTGTATTTTCGTTTCAGTTTTAATATGAACTGTATTTTCGTTTCAGTTTTAATATGAAATGTCTTTTCGTTTCAGTTTTAATATGAACTGTATTTTCGTTTCAGTTTTAATATGAGCTGTATTTTCGTTTCAGTTTTAATATGAGCTGTATTTTCGTTTCAGTTTTAATGTGAGCTGTATTTTCATTTCAGTTTTAATATGAGCTGTATTTTCGTTTCAGTTTTAATATGAACTGTATTTTCGTTTCAGTTTTAATATGAAATGTATTTTCGTTTCAGTTTTAATATGAACTGTATTTTCGTTTCGGTTTTAATATGAGCTGTATTTTCGTTTCAGATTGAACATGAAAGTAAGAGTAAAGTGTTGACCAATTTAGAGAAGATCACATCTGATTACCAACAAATGAAGAAAGAAAACAATGCACTGCTTGCCAAACTTAAACAAAAATCTTGATATTCATAAATATTGTATGATGTGCCAAAATATGAAATTAGTACTTAGAAGCATTTTTCAGTCAAAATTTGCTACAAACCAGACATAGGTACAGTAGCCCCCCTCTTGTAAGGCCCCTCCCATCAAAGGCAACCATTCTTATCAGTCCAGATTTCAGATCAGCTGAGATAGTCATGTATTGCTAAGTTGTCCCCTGAAGAGAGGTCACTTTTTGATTGCAGAAGGGATGGCCATATAAGAGGGGGACTACTGTATTAAACAGTGATTTAGCTAGTGCTCGTCACCTTCGTCATTGACGATTGATTTTCGAAAGTGACGAGTATTTCCCGTACCCAATTCGTCACTGGAATTTTCAAAAAATCGTATAAATTATTGTAACAATTCATTCTTCTTCATTTGCTGATAATAACTAATTAGTCACTACAATGACAATTTTATTACATGTTACAAGCCAATCAACGGATAATATAATTTTTGTTTTGATGCGTAATCTTTGATCTCACCTGGACAAAGAATTCAATCAACGATAATATTTTTTTTATAGTTATGACATGTACTCAAAATGCCACAGTATGTATTTAAAGTGGACATATTTTTGTAATCGTCATATGGGCGCAATTTTGCATTGGGAAAGTTGTCGTCAAAATATATAATTAATAGTAATCGTCATTCATTGCACGATTCGTCTCAATGTCTGCCATAACGAACTATTTTTGCCACAATTATGAAAATGTTGATATCATGTTTATTGAAATCTATCGTATCCATTAAGTATTTTGAAAGTGATTTTCTCGAAAAGTCATAACTTTGATTAAAGAAACCAAGGACGTGTATACACGTCCTTTGAAGAAACTTAAAAAAAAATAAATGGTGCGATCAACAGGAGTTCGCAATCCATTGAAGCCTTTTTAACCAAACAAACTTTTGATGTATTTATTCTCATTTCTGTGAAATGAAATCTTAGTTCTCATATTTTATATTTCATTTATATGCCAAATTTGGCTATCAATTCGTTGAAATGCACTGCACGAGGACGCATATAAGTTTTCTTATATATTGATCAGCATCCGGGTAACAATTGCATTCTATTTATAGAACTATTTACAAACAGACACGTGTCTGCAATTAAAAAAAATAATTACAGTATTTTTATTCCAATTGTTGCAATTTGATTATGAGTTCTGAGAAATAATTATTTATTTTTATACCCCCGATCCCCGAAGGGGGAGGGGGGTATACTGTTTTCCGTCTGTCCGTCCGTCCAAGATATTTTTCGTCGCATCTTTCTCAGTAACTGTTGATGGCAGAAATCTGATATTTGGTCACAAGCGTCATATAGGTATACCATATTGTGGGTAGCGTTTTTGGATGCGTCAGATTCCTACTTCCTGTTTGCCGACTTAGTTGGTTTTTATACACATTGAACATATATGCACATTTTTCGTCACATTTTTCTCAGCAACTATTGATGGCAGAAATCTGATATTTGGTCACAAGCTTCATATAGGTACCCCATATCGTGGGAAGCATTTTTTACCCATAAGTGAGCATTAGCTCACAGTTCATCTTGTACAACTTGCTTCAGTTTTTGATGTTTGTTCTATACTGATTTTCTACAAAGAATCTAGATAGAAGTTGGGCAAACTGGCAGAATATTTTTTTCTGCTGAAGACTACACAAATATGTGTTATTACAATTGTTGTGGTATTAGACCTAAGCACAGTGGGGTCTTGGACAAAAGCCCCAGACATAAGCCCCTGGACAAAAGCCCCCCCGACAAAAAGCCCCCTAATAATGAAAAGCATAAGTTAATGTTTTTTGTGTCATATATATGTTTTTTCTGTGTCTTTCTTTAACTGTTGGGATATGTAAAATTTTCTTTGTATTTTATAAGACTTTTTTTACTTCTCTATTTTAATTTATTGTACCTCTGTATTTTACCTCAAACCATATTTCTATACTTGTATCTTTGCACACATTTTGGACTTATTGTACTGCTATTTATGGATTAACATTATTTTTTAATACCATTTTTCATAATAAGTTATTTTTGGAACATGAAGGTATCATAAACAATTGAAGTATTTGTTTAAGAATTATGATAACTCTCATTTTTGTTTAATTTACACTTTATAAATGAACATAACAATGAACAAAATGTGGGAAAAATATGTTTTTAAAATATTTTATTTTTTGTATTAATTCTTTAAGATATCTTTTAGTATCTTTTAGTATCACCCCAAAAAAAAAGTTTTATTGTCTATTAGTGGAAATAACTTTGTGGTACTTCTGAAATTGACCGTTTGTTCAACCTGATACGTTGATTTCTAACCACAAGCCTAACACTATTAACATGGGTTCATGTTCTAATACCCACAACTACACAAAGAAAAATGCCACTCATTATTTGTTTTCATCTTAAAATCCTATGTTCAAACCTTATTTGAAGAAAAATGATATACTTATCATACAAGAATCATGCATTCTTCACACTTGTATGATACCACAGTACATGCATTTTCTTAATTATTAATTTACATATTTTGTTGTTCCAAAAGCATTCGAAAATAATCATGTGTAGCATTTTTCTCTGGATACTTAATTAAAATATTTTTTTATGTAAAAACAATATTAATAAGGCAATTTGTTTTAAAAGAAAAAAAAGGGGTTTTTTTTGTATGCAAAATACTGTCGTTCTTTACATGATATTGAATGAATTTATAGTCGATATAATTCTAGTACAGAATTATGGTGCAATGTAGATAATAGTCAGCAATGTGTATGTGTGTGTATTCTTATTTATGTACTATTCCTCTTTATGAATCATGTAAGCGGTGAAATATAGTAGAAATCTAATTCCTTTTTTCATGTTTTTAGCTCACAAAGGACAATGTGACCCTTTGTCATCTCGATATGTCTGTATGCGGTGGTGGCATACATTATCATCTTATTCGAAATTAATGGGCCAAATGGAATCTAACTTTGCTGTAATATTCCTTTTAGCAAATCTGATTTTGTGCTAATTTGAAATCCAAGATGTCTGCCAAAGCAAAACTCAGTTGAATATAAGACCCTATGTAAAAATGAACTACAGCTTTTTTTCAGAAACTACAAACTTAATTGAACCTAAATTGTACATCAAGAATTATTGGATGGCTCATTACAAGGTTCACATTTTTTATATGGAACTGAAATAAAATTTGACAGCCACCATAGGACAATATTAAACAAAAGACCATAATTGAAAAATGCTTAATAAAGCTAATTCTACAGATCCTTTGAACCATTTATAAAAATCTTGGTTGGAATTCTCCTTAGACGTCCCTTTACAAAATGTTCATTAATTGCGTGAATCAGAAATCAAAGATGGCCACCACTGCAGGACATGATTAATTAAGGACCATATTGGAAAAAAATACACATTTTTTTTTATTGATCAGTAATTCCAAGATGGCCACCACCAAGGGACAAAGATCGACCTTATGGGACAAAGATATTAAAATTAATTTCTCTGAAATAACTGAATTATTTTTTTTAACAATCTTTCATAGTTTCTTTGAATGGTCCTACAGAAATTGTAGACATTTTTGTGCTGATCAATAATCCAGGATGACCCTCAAAATAGTTTACATTGTAATTTTTTGTTTTTTTGTGTTAACAAATAAGATGCTACAATGTACTTAGATTATACATGTTGAATGCTGCTTCATCAGTATTCAGTTAGATTGTGATAATCAATATGATTGTTTAAGAGCACTCCAAAGTACCCAGACAAAATAGCATACTTCCCATAAGTCACTGGCAAACTTGATGACATAAGGTTGTATCAAGTACACTTCAATACAGTGAATCAGTCTCTCAACCATTAGTGTAAATCTGACTACCATGTGATCATGCATGGCAAACAAGAACACATTACAGTGAACTTAACAGTTTACGGATGTATCCATGTTTATTTAGATCCAAAATGATTACTAAATAAATGCAAGATCTCCATATCCATTTCCTTAAATTAACATTCCATTGTTTCTCATTACACATATTTACGATTTTTTAGCTTGTCATTAAAAATGATTTTCCCATTCCGGCAGCAAGAGGTTTAGTTATACTGAAATTGATTTCCCCCTCCGGCAGCAAGAGGTTTAGTTGTACAAGGCCTGAATTTGAGTAAGAATTCTCAAGTTACATTAGCTATGGTGCCAAACAATCAAACATTTATTTCCATATAATGGCTATTTGATATATTTATACAGTGAAATCTGTTTAAAACCAAACATCCTCTGGACCAACTTTTATATTCTGTATAGACAGATGTTCAGTTTATACAAGTTAAAGATTTTCCTCATTGGCACTTTATTTAAAGATGGGTTTATTCAGGGTTTAACTTAGTCAGGTTTCACTGTAAATATACAAACCCTTTATAACAAATTGTGTAATATTAATATGGTGAGTACACCTGTTTGATAACTAAACACAAGTCATGAGTTTCAATATTGTAAATTCAATATAATGTATTATAAAGTGATACAAAATGATTATGATTATATTGGGGTCATAAATTAGGTTATCCACCAAATATTGTTGAATATTGTTTGATGTAGAATACTCAAATGTGCAAGCTAGATTAGTGAAACCTGTTTTGAGAGACCACACTCTTTTGAGAGACCAATTTAAAATATCACAACTCTTCATTATCACCTTTGAAAGACCACCTGTCTTGAAGGGCCATATTTAAGGATGGCAGAAGGGATGGTCTCTCAAGACAGGTTTTAACCTGCAAGGGACAATAACCACACAATAACATGTTAATTGTATATCAGACTTGGTAGAAAAATATGGACCAAATTTTTTATTTAATGATGTTTTGATTTTTTCTATTGTACAAGTATTGTCTGTCAAACCTGTATTAAGGGGTCAGCTTTGGGACAAAGAAAAAGTCAGATGACCTCTTAAAAGAGGTTCAATTTATATGAAATGTTCTATGACAGGACAAGAAAAAGGTGACATTTTAATACAGGTGACTGCTTAATAGAGGTGACTGCATGGACATGTGTGACTGTACATAGATACATGTATATTTTACTGTATTATATACTTCATTGTAAACTAGAATATGTATATATTGATATGCAACAAAATATAAATGCCATAAACTTGATTATATATAATAAGGACAAATATCTGCAGATTTTGTCTACAATGACTTTTATACTGCAATAAAATATAAAAGGATTTATTTTCGTTATTTTGGGGAAATGTTGTAGTAATTCATATTATACCACTCTATAATATTTATTCTACTTATATAGAAATTTGATTGGTCGGAACAATCCCACGTGACATTTATCAAAACATCGTATTTCCCTCTCAACAACATCGTATTTCCCTCTCAACTATATCGTATTTCCCTTATTCGAAATTCTCAAGATTTAACATTTTGGTCATATAACTCCAGAGATGTTCTGAAATAATAATTTTGTAAACAAAGATGGCCAAAAGATTTCATTTGGCAGAATTCACCAATACGTTGGCCTGGTGGAATAAAACATTCATTTCCCTTGCATAAGGGAGATGTGAAAATTTGTTCATATCTCCCTTATGCAAGGGAAATAAATGTATAGTATCCCATGGAGGATGTAGTTAAATTTGATCAAATTTGTATTTCAATTGACAGACAGAACTTACATTTGTCTAGATGAAAAGCAATTTTCCATTTCCTTTCACATATTGTAGGAACGTCACATAACGCCCATTATTAAGAACGTTTAAAAAATTGAAAAACTATGTATTCTTATTCAAATAAAATCTGGATTTATTGGAATTATTTTATTTAGTTTTTTATATCGGTAGATTCTACGAGATCTGTATTTTTAGTTTATATTCTGAATGACCGTAAGGGAACGACCATTTAACTTGAAGGGGGGGGTTATGGTTTTTTTCTAAAAAAATATTCTGATTCCCAATGTTGCTGAAAAAAATATTCTGATTTTGGTGGAGGAAAAAAAAAATAATATGATTCAGTTTTTGTCATATAACCTAATGTTAAATTCTGGAAACAAATTTCGCGCTTGGCGCGACAAAAAAAATAAATATTCTAACTCTTGTGTTGTCCGAAAAAAAAATTCTGAACGAAATAAAAAACCATAACCCCCCCCCCCCCCCTTCAAGTTAAATGGTCGGTCCCTAATAATAATAAATAAATCCAGTGTTTTATATTTAAAGATGTAGCATTTTCTCAAAAATCGGCTTTTGTGGTAAAAATTACGAACGTTAATAATGATGTGTGCAAAATTCATTCAGATTTCCGCAGTGGAATCATTAGTTTTATTGCCTTTTACATGGGATTATTAGCTCACCTGGCCAAAGGCCATGTGAGCTTTTGCCATCACTTGGTGTCCGTCCGTCGTACGTTGTAAACTTTCACATTTAAATCTTCTCCTCTGAAACCACTAAACCAAATTAAACCTAACCTGGCAGGGATGGTCCCTGGGTGGGTCCCTTTCAAAATTGTGTCTGACAGCTCCGCTCTTCATTCAAGATGGCTGCTGTTACTAAAAAATAGAAATGTCTTCAATTGCCCATTGCTGCTTTAGTATAAGTCAAAATGAGCTCAAATTTTAACTGCAGCTACATGGCAAGGAGTAGTTTTAACATATATTCCGGGTTTTTCTGTGAAATTTTTCTTTCAGCCGATTTATACCGATTATGCAAATTGGGCATATTTTGATAAAATATCACATTCAAATCTTCTTCTCTGAAACCGCTGAACCAAATTAAACCAGATTTGGCTGGGATAGTCCTTGGGTAGTCCCATTTCAAATTTGTGTCCGACAGCTCCGCTCTCCATTCAAGATGGCTGCTGTTACAAAAAATAGAAATTTCTTCAATTGTCCATTGCTGCTTTATTATCCCCTCGCCAACGAAGTTGCGAGGGGATATAGTAACGCTACCGTCCGTCCGTCACAATCCTTGTGAACACTCTAGGATCAACATCCTTCAATGGATTTTGACCAAACTTGGTACATATTTAGTCCTTAAGAGAATCTGGAACCCTATTGATTTTCAAGGTCAAAGGTCAAGGTCACAGGGTCAAATTTTTACCGCATAACATCTTTGTGAACACTCTAGAATCAACATCCTTCAATGGATTTTGACTAAACTTGGTACATACTTAGTCCTTAGGAGAGTCTGGAACCCTATTGATTTTCAAGGTCAAAGGTCAAGGTCACTGGGTAAATTTGTTACCGTGTAACATCCTTGTGAACACTCTAGAATCAACATCCTTCAATGGATTTTGACCAAACTTGGTACATACTAAGTCCTTAGGAGAATCTGGAACCCTATTGATTTTCAAGGTCATAGGTCAAAGGTCAATGTCACTGGGTCAAATTTTTACCACGTAACATCCTTGTGAACACTCTAGAATCAACTTTTTTCAATGGATTTTGACCAAGCTTGGTACATACTTAGTCCTTACGAGAGTCTGGAACATTATTGATTTTCAAGGTCAAAGGTCAAGGTCACAGGGTCAAATTTGTACCGCATAACATCCTTGTGAACACTCTAGAATCAAGATCCTTCAATGGATTTTGACCAAGCTTGGTACATACGTAGTCCTTAGGAGAGGCTGGAACTCTATTGATTTTCAAGGTCATAGGTCAAAGGTCAATGTCACCAGGTCAAATTTTTACTGCATAACATCCTTGTGAACACTAGAATCAACATCCTTCAATGGATTTTGACCAAACTTGGTACATACTTAGACCTTAAGAGAATCTGGAACCCTATTTATTTTCAAGGTCAAAGGTCAAAGTCACAGGGTCTAATTTTTAGGCAAGGGGATACGTCATGCTTTGCGTTGCCCTTGTTATAAATTAAAATGAGCTCAAATTTTAACTGCAGCTACATGACAATGAGTAGATTAACAAATATTCTGGTTTTTTCTGTGAAATTTTTCTTTCAACCGATTTATACCGATTATACAAATTAGACATATTTTGATAAAAGATCACATTTAAATCTTCTCTGAAATTGCTAAACTAAATTAAAGCAAATTTGGCTGGGATGGTCCTTGGATGGTTCCCTTTATATATTGTGTCTGACAGCCCTGCCCTCCAATCAAAATGGCTGCTGTTACTAAAAATAGAAATTTCTTTAGTTATCAATTTCTGCTTTATTACACATCAAAATGAACTGAAATTTTAACTGCAGCTACATGGCAAATAGTAGTTTAACATACATTATGGGTTTTTCTGTGAGATTTTTTCAACCAGTTTATTCCGTTTAGGAATATTATGAGAAAAAAAATCACATCAAAATCTGTTGCTCAGAAATTTGAGTTGAAATGATCTTTAGGTGGTCCACTTTCAAAATTATGTGTAACACCCCCATTTTCTATCAACTTTAGATGTTAAATTAAAAACCAGGTGAGCGATTACAGGCTCCTGGGAGCCTCTAGTCTTAATCTTAAAATGTTCAAGATATTTTATCTGCTTGGAGTCTATTAAAAAGATGTCTATTTTTGTATGATATTTAGGTTTTTTTTGGTTTTTTTGAGAGATCAATGCAGATTCCCATAAAAAATTCCGACAGGCTCCATTCAGGATAAGGAAATTGAATATTTTACCTTTAGTTATTTACATGGTTCATGACTATTCATTCTTTGGTTCCACAGCGGATTTTGTAATAAAAAAAAGAACATTTGGGATTTTTACCGGATTTGGCCATCTCCAAACGTCGGGTAGAAATATGGCCGTAGAGTTAGACAGTCGGCATCAACTCCTTCCAAAAACTGGATGGGAAAATGAAGATTTGACTCTGATTGCAATGTCGGTTGATCATTGTGCCATAGCCGTGATCGTATAGTCGCTGCTTCGCGATCCCTGCAGATTTACACTGAGAGTGCGATTTTTTTTTTAATTTATTTATTTTTTTGTGTGCAAAATAATGTGTTTCATTAGGGGGACGTGGCCTCCAAATGTAACTCCTGATGTACAAATAGTTCCAACTACCGGTTCCCCAAGATATTAGTAATTGTCAGATCAAGTTGTCTTTTTTTTTCTATTTGAATAGAGGTGGTTACACATCAAACAGGTTTTAACTGTTCTTTGGATACATGTAGTCCTCAGAAGATATCATTTTGTTTGAACATGTCCTCTGAACAGAGGTGGTGGCATCAGAGCAAGTAAAATCTTCCCTTGATCAAGATAATTATCAGATCTGGTCAAGACTTGTCAGTACAGATGATTGCAGGAATATTTTAATATGCTGTTGAAATTTCGCTTAAAGTTTCTGGGTTTCAGTCAATGTGAATCTGTTCAATTTTTGTCTAGTTTATATTGGTTTATCTGCTGCTGGATATCTAGTTATCAGTATGCATGGGTCATTAAATACCACAAACAGATTTAAGAAGAGTTTGAAGATACCAGAGGAGTAATCAGAATCTGCAAATCTAAGGACAGACAACACAATGAACAAAAGAAAAAGGACAAATGGACAAACAATCTACAAAACACTACATAAAACTAAAGATCTAGTAACACGAATCCCACTATAAACTGGAGGTGAACTCGGGTGCTCCGGAAGGGTAGGCAGCTCCTGTTCCACTTGTGGCACCCGTCGTGTTACTCTAGTGACAAGTCATGAATGAGGAAAGGACCGGACAGTGTCTATGACAAGTGGAATATATCCATGATCATTTGTGACACATATGTTCCATAACGGTTAACAAGTCATGGTGACGACCGTAAAATTTTCGAAGTGATGATTTCAATTTAACCAATATCCTGATAGGAACCACAAGCTCTGAAATATCGAATCAACTGAGAGATATATATCCAGGCAGAGCTGGAATGTTGATATATATATATATCAACTTGCATATAAATGGAAATTCACAATGGGAAAATTGAAATCACGTCTTTTGTCGTAAAGTTTCATTCTTAACTGCTCCTCACTGTCAATTTCAAGGTGTAGGTCAAGGTATGAAGCAGACCTATCTGTATTTGTGGTATCCTTTATTTCAAGCTCAATGGGATAGATGTGTTCAACAAAATCACCAACTCTAGAAACATTAAGTGAAAGGACATCATCAATATAGTGGAACGTGAAATTAAAGGATCGGGCTATCTTCTTTGTTTTGTTTTTGAGAAGCTCCTGTAACCCTACCTAATTGTGCTCATCACAAACCAGATTATGCAATTTCCATCAGTCTCTCTTGTGTATTTTCCACATTTCAAGTAGGCCAGTAGTTGTGTGCTGTTGTGGATATTCATATTTTGAATATGTCATATAATTAAATAATTAAAATAAAAAAATGACAAAAAGACATCAACAATTATATTTTATTTTCATTAATCCATACATTATCTACATATTATTGTTGCCATCTACAGGAAGTTGAAAAAATGTACATATCAAACTGACACAATAAAACACAGATAAAAAATATAGGCATTTCCCATACAAATGCAATTTACGTCTTTGTTACAACATACTCAAAGGGAACAATAAATCCCTCAAATCTGCTTCTATCAACCTCTAATTTGGTAATAAACTAGCTAGCAAAGTTTTAAGGAATTCCCATTTAATTCCTCCTACATTTGATTTCAAAACTTTTTCATGTATTTCTTTTTTTAAGTCAAAAAGGGAAATAACTCCTTCAAAAATGCTGTAATGATATGCAAATCTCCATATAGGAAAACACAAGCAAGCAGTTTGAAGAAAATGAGTTACTTGTACAAACTTATTGAGTGAGTGGGTGGGTGGTTGCTGTTTAACGCCAATTCAGCAAATTTTCAACTATATCATGGCGAGAACAAGTTAATTTTCAATGAGATGATGATGAGGTCCGCTTTGTACTCAGGGTTTACAATGTGAGAGATGCTTGTCATGGTCACGCATAAAATGTGCAAAGGTTAATCCCAAAGAGTATGAAATTTTCTCTAGAGAAGATATTCATTGGTTCTGTCATGACTGTCAAAAACCAGCTCTTGATGCCGTCAAGTCGGATAAGATTATAGAAGACAGGTGTAATGAGTATCTTAAGATTTTGACTAAGAGGGTGGAAAATGTTGAACAAACTCTTGCTACCAAAGCTAATAGTGAATCTGTTAATAAGATAGACACAAATGTTAAAACATTGGAAATGAAGGTTAATGGCCTTGCTGGTGATGTATCAAAACTAGGTGACAGATGTGATTTAATTTACTCTGATAATGTTGAGAAACAAAAGCGTATTAAGAATATAGTCGTTAGAGGGTTGCCAGAATCTGATGATATAACTGACACTGATTTAGTCAAAGAAATATTAACTGTACTGGATATTGAAACTACACCTACGTCTGTCGTTCACTTGAGTAAAAAACCTGAAGTCCCTCCCCCCAGGAATGAGGCTGCCGCTGTTAATAATGACAATACCATAGCAAACATTAAAACAAGACCCTTGAAAATAGTGTTGGTCTCTACAGAAACACGCAATAATATAATCTCTCGGGGACCAAGAGTAAGAAACGCTCAAGAAGTACATTGTATCCCAAAAACTGTTTTTATTGGATCCGATCAAACTAAGTTGGAAAGGGAACAGGACATTAAACTCTGTAAAGAGCTTGCTAAAAAAACGTGAGAGCGACCCAAACTGGTTGATAAAAAACGGGCGAATTGTGAGAAAGAAACCGAGACTGGAGATGCAAGAGAAGAATCCGCCAGTACTGTAATTAAAAACCAAGTTGAATTTTTACCATTGTATATATGTTGCTTTAATGCAAAATATTTCGTCAAGATAGAGACCTTAACTTTTATACTCAAGGTACATATACACAAACTAGTCGTGGTGGAACTTTACTTTTACTTAAGGATTATTTAAACCCTACACTTATAGAGACTAATGTACAAGCAGAATTATGCTGAATAAATATAAATCCCCATCCTAACGTTAATATTGTTATTGGATCATGTTATAGACCTGAAGTTAATGAGAACATTATTGTCGATCGTATTTGTACTTCAATTAACAATATTAAGATTGTGAAATTATTTGAAAGACTTATTCAAGATGCTATTATTACTCATATTACTAGAAATCGTATTATATCTTGCCATCAACATGGATTTCAAAGCATGTGCTAATGTATTATGCAACTTATTGAATATCTGAATGATTGGACTGATTCTTTTGACAATAAATTAGGTACAGATGCCATTTACTTAGATTTTGCCAAGGCGTTTGACACAGTGCCGCATAACAGATTAAAATTGAAACTTAGAAACGCTGGGATTCGTGGTAATGTTTTAAGATGGATTGTATCCTTTCGTACTAACCGCCGTCAAAAAAGTTGTTTTACCAGGTGGATCTTCTAGCTGGAAGAATGTCACTAGCGGCGTTCCGCAAGTCTCAATCTTGGGCCCCATAGCCAGAAATGATAGGTGATTTGCTCATTTGCATATTCAAAATGGCGGCTCAAAGAGAATTTGGATTTTAACATATAATTAAACGGGAAACTTTCTGTTAGCTTGGGCCGGACAATTTGCCGGGATAAAAAATCAAACTATGCACCGGTTTGAACAATATCTCAAAATATTACAGCTGTACCATGAAAACTCAAGGTTCCCACCCAGTTTCAAATTTTGAAGCGTAAGCGCCATTCAAAAGCATTGAGAAGATGTGTAAAAATGCATCCTGCACGGTTTTCAAGACCTAAAAGCACTTTTCTTACAATCCCCATTACAGTTGCCATGGAAATAAAAAAGGGTGGGATTTAATTTTTTTTTTTATTTCTTTCATCAAACTTCATGAAACATCGTAGGAATATTCACCGTAGTGTGTGGAAGCTTATGGCGTTACCATGGAAACCGAGGTACCAAAATAATGGGGTGGGGTGATGTACGTCCGCTATTGCTTTGCAATGACAATTCTAGTTATTATTCTTCTTTCTTTCCGCACGACATGAACGTGTCCGCGGCAGATCTCAAAATCTACAGGACAGAATTTCATGAAACTTGGTGGAGTTATAGATATATGTTTCTAGTTGATCCTAAAGTTTTCAGATTTGTGGTAAAAGGGGTCAAAGCCATATTTTTAGGGATTCAAAGGGGGTGGGGGTTACTATAGAATCATATGGGAAACTTGAAATTTCGTACATTAATGTTGATAACTTCTAAATGGATAATGATAGAGACATAGAATTTGACATATTGATAGGTCACCATTAGAGGAGCAATTCTACGTTTTCAAAATTTTCAAGATGTCTGCCATTTTCAAAATGGCTACCAAAACACGGTATAAAAAATGGGCGATAAAAATTAAACATTGTCCGATGTCATCCAAATTTGATATGTGGGTAGATAATGATGTCCCGAATTGATTCCTGACATTGAAAATTTTTTACCGGTTGCCATTTTCAAAATGGCCGCCACAATACCGCACAAATTCAACATTGTCCGATTTCAACGACATTTCATATGTGGGTAGATTATGATGTCCCGAATTGATTCCTGACATCGAAACATTTCTACCGGTTGCCATTTTCAAAATGGCCGCCACAATACGGCACAAATTCAACATTGTTCGATTTCAAAGGTAGCTTTTGATTTATTTTTTAAACCTGTTGTCTGTGGCCGGTTTGGGAGACTTCATAATCGTTAAATTATAATCATATCTTGTTTAATTCACTTTTGTCGAAGAATAATATCGAATACCCTCAAACAGGACCCCCTTTTCACACAATAAATGCCGACGCATTTTCAAAATTTAAACTTGTGTGACCTGACACGCAAATCTGACGTAGTCATCCGACTTTACCACGAAGTGTTTGAAAAAATTAGAACTTATTTTCTGAAGAGAAATCGTTTATCAGTTGCCAAAATGATTTAAGAGTTCCGTCTGAAATGTTTCATAATGTAAAACTTAATAAGTTATGAAATAATATCGATTGACCTAGAAAGTTGATAGAATTCTCCGCTTCAAAACCGTCACCGGATGTAACCGGAAGCACATCCGCAGCGCCAGTTAAACTTAATTTTACCTTTTAAGAATAAGATAATGGTAAATTTATTATAAATCTTGCCTTAAGGATAAGACTATGGTCACTTTAATATATTTTACCTTTTATGGATAGAACAACTGTCAATTTTACCTTTTAAAGATAAAGGTTAATTTAATAAAATTTTAATCTGATTTTTTAGTATGGATGTTATTAAAGTCGACCTATACCTTTAAAGATATGATTATGGTTATACTTTGTTATATTTTACCTTTTAAGGATAAGACAACTGTCAATTTTATTTTTTAAAGAAAAGGGTTAATTTAATAAAAATTTTGTCTGATTTTTAAGTGTGGATGTTATTAGAGTCGACCTACACCTTTAAGGACATGACTGTGTTCACTTTGTTATATTTTACCTTTTAAGAATAAGACAACTGTCAATTTTACTTTGTAAAGAAAAGGGTTAATTTAATAAAAATTTTGTCTGATTTTTAAGTGTGGATGTTATTAGAGTCGACCTACACCTTTAAGGACATGACTGTGTTCACTTTGTTATATTTTACCTTTTAAGAATAAGACAACTGTCAATTTTACCTTTTAAAGATAAGGGTTAATTAAATAAAAATTTAGCCTGATTTTTAAAGTATGGATATTATTACAATACCTAGTATAAATTCTTCAATACCTGTTAGGTGGTTTTATCTTTTAAAATTGAGAGATCCTAATAAATCAAGGGTGCTCGACATATATATACTAGAGTGACATACATGTATGAGCAGAAACCATTGTGATAACTGAAGGAAATGGAAATGAACAATTTATATTATCAGTGAAAGTCTGATCAAATGCTTTGTCCAAGGGACTGCAGAATACTGCTTATGATTCTTACATAGATACATTGTATATAAATTACAAACTGTGAATATGGGAAATTCTAACTGCGGTGGCGGAATACATGTATAAATCATATAAACGGTGGTGGTTACCGATAAAAACTAGTGGTGGAGGTTATTGGTCTTTTAAATTCCTGAATTATACTGAACTTAGATTCCTGAATTCTGAAATTGGTGAAGAATTTTCCTGAACTAATTAATACATATATAGCAGCACACTTGCAAAAGTGGTTCTCCGAGTAGCGGAGGGATCTACACATAAAGAAGAAGAGAGAGAGAGTTGTACGTGGGGAAGAAACTGATTCTTAGAAGATTTGTGTTTGGTTTTTTTGTGTGTTTTTTTTTTTTTTTTTTTTTTAGAAATCAGAGACCATTCAATGATTGTGAGGCCATACAATGATATTGCTCATGTTAAATTGACCTTCAATCAATTTGCAGTTTCTAAGAAGAAACTTATTTCTATGAGGACAAAGATGAGTGACGATGAAAACAGACATGACAATCACAATCTTATGTCCTTTCTATCTTAAAGGGGCATTATCTGTCAAAATCGTAAATTTTTGTTACCCATAAAAACTATCAGATATGATTGATGCCTTAATAAAACGTGTTTCTGTAACTTATAAATGTTATGAAATGTACGCGCATCGGTGGAAAAAGGTGCAACTGTTCGTGTTTTGAGATCGATCAAGAAATGGACGCCATCTTATTAATTATCGGCATTATTTACGGGGTTTGCCGAATCGTCATTAAATCAGTACAACAATGCATTTATTTCTTATTTTCTGTGAATCTGCTTTTAGTCGGCGTTAATTACAGACAAAGAACCATGCAAGTTTGCAGTTAATAAGCGACAAAATACAAATTATTCGTTTTTACCTGTTACTAGTAAGGTCAGTTGCATACGGAGAAAGCGAGGTCAAATTATTTGCTTGCAAGGAAATAATAAATCGATGGTAATTTTCGTTCTCAAAAGGCGAAAAGTGGTACGATAAGCTGTTTAATGTGAAATATTTACCTTTATTTCATCATTTTAAAGCTATTTACCAATTTCCAAAACATATAATTGTTTTGGTCAAAATCGTAGCTAATGCCTCTTTAATTAATTTAAGGAACGGGAATAAATAAAGATGTTTCTCGTGATACACCCATTCTAAGAGAATTACCATTTAGCTTGCAGAGAGTAATGTTTTTCATCCTGAATAATAGAATAGTTGGAACTGCCACCAAATTTAAAAGAAAAAATTATATTGACCTGAAAGATACAAAAAAAAATAATCCTACCAGCAGTATTCAACGAGAAATTTTGGTATCATTTAAAGAGAAAAAAAATATTGTCCAAAAATGAAATACGATGTCAATGCTCTGCTTTTTGTTTGGAGTGAACACAAATTTTTGGTCTGGGGGAAACACATCCAAAGAACACATCCCACATAAAAGTTTAATGGTCGGTCTATAAGATTAGATAGTTTAATGGTTTCAAACAGGAAGTATTTTTTTATTATAAGCATTTAACTTATGTAAAGGTTTCTTCTATATTTGATATGATTAAAGCCCCCCCCCCCCCGTCAAGCCATATTTTCGTTTTATAAAATATAACTGACCGAATTTGTAATTTGTAATGACTTTAAAATGTTAGACTGGTTTCCTGTTCATAACACAAAAAGTACCAGTATATATATAGTTAGGGAACCAGTTAAGTAAAATGTAAACTTCCGGAAACATTATTGTTAAATTTAAGGTATGTAATCATGGCAATGTTTTTATCATATTTCGTGACAAAATAAGATTTACGTAACTTATGCTTACGCTATTGTACATTTTGCAATATCTTAGCAGGTTGCAATACAGGTCGCATCAAGGTTGATTATGGGGGTCATGCGTCCAAAGGTCACAGCCCAGATAAAGGGATCAAGGTCGTTTATTCCAAGGTTCAGACGGATGTGTATCGCCATATTTTTGATGTATTAATGGATTAATAATAACTTGGCAATCCAAGGTAAGTACAAACGATTTAAAATCACGATGACGTTTCCATAGAAACAGAAAATTATTATGACCAGATCATGAAACATCACGTAATTTACAAATGTCATTATGACATAGTACATTGTACATGTTATATTGTACATGTCATGTACATGTATGATGTAGACTATCACTAGTATCAGTACATGTTACATGTAGACTGGCACTGGATACAAATCCTGCAATCTACAATAGTAAATCTGAAATTATTTTAACTGGATAGAATACAAATCAGATCTTTTCCATACCTTTTTTATACAATTCTAATATACCTGTCAATCACTATTTCAGTGGAATGTGGGAATGACTCAATGAGAGGTTCTGGCGGGTGAGATACTCGCCAACACTCTTGTCTTGGGTTAACTAGTTACTATACTACAGGCACTTGTCAGATTTTATTTTTTTAGATTTATAAATCTTCCGAGCCCTTATGGCTGCCACATACACTGATACAGTAAAAATTATCAAAACTTTTCACACAAATTTGTGATATTCAAAATTGATGACGAGAAATTTAAAGGGTCGACAGCCAGGTAGCATAGAGTATTGATTATCTAAAGGTTCACTGTTGTAAAACTTGTATTTACAATCTATGGTAATTTCTTTTTACTTTTATTTAATAAAATTCATTGATTATTGATAGTTGTTACAAAAAAATGTAACACATAAATATTAGAGGGTAGCAAATTTTTTAGAAAAGAAACAATGTGGACGCAAAACAACAGCAATCTGTGTTTTATCGTAGGAATTGGCAGTTATCTTCTTGGATGGTCCTATATAGATTTCATATTTTGGGAACTGCTTCAACATTTAACATGACTAATATTAATGCACTCTGATTGGCTGAAACTTTAAGAATCTCCTTCCTGATATTGTCGCAACCATTTTTTTGTGCTTTTGTACCTATCTAAAATTCTTCAGTGTCTCTAGTTGTTTTTTTGTTTGTTTTTTTGTGGATAAAATAAGGGGGAGGTGTCAATCTCCAGATATTGTATAGGAGATCATGACATATTGTATTAGGAGATCATGACATATTGTATAGGAGATCATGACATATATTATATTAGGAGATCATGACATATTGTAAAGGAGATCATGACATATTGTATAGGAGATCATGACATATTGCATAGGAGATCATGACATATTCATGATAATGCAAATACGTGAAGAATGAGTAAACAAAAGATACTGAGACATGTTGGTACAAAAGCCAGAGAATCAGAACATATTTTTATAAAAATAAAAAAAGTCACTGATGATGCTGATGCCAATCTTTGAAATACTGGTAGACACTTGTGGGGATTGTGAAGCTTACAAAGCACTGATGCATCATGAATATAACCATTGACAATGGAAGTTAAAATTAAAGGATTGTGCTCAGATTTCTATTGGATCGACATGTATGTATGCTGATGTCTGCACTGGTCTGCATTTTTGTACAGTATATAAGTTTATGGTATTTCAGATGTTCGGAGAACTGATGTCTGAGTTGATGGGAAATTCAATTTCTTATACTACCATTTGGCTAAGCCATACTTACAGGGCTAATTGTATGCTCTATAGTTATATATACAAACCCAATAATTCTAAACTCTGGTTAGGTCTTCTCTTTGTAAGCAATATTATTATACCCTTGACTCAGAGATCCTTGCAACTCGCCTAGATAAAGTCCTGGTCATGGATTTAGGTTTTTAACAATTATGGCCGATATGGGACTCACCAAAATTGTCAGAAATGTTTTCTGGACTCTTCAAAATAAATTGTTACAAGTATATAGGTTGACTTGTTAGAGCTCCCATTACTCAACAGATTTGTTTTCTTTGGACCCAGGTATAATTGGGATTCCCTTATCAAGCAATACCATTTTAGGCCTTTGAATAAAAATTAAAGTGCCTAACAGTAACTGGTTCATACAGCAACTTCTTCAACACAGTAACCTTATGGAGGATCATCTCTTTTCAGCTTTATTCATTCACCATGGGTAAAAGTCGGGCTGAGATTCAAAAAGAATATCGGGAAAGAAAGAAGAATGCCCAAGATGCCACAGAATATTTAAGAAAAGAACGAGAAAGAGCAAAACTAAATTATGGCAAATTGAAATTTCTAACTAATGAAGAAATACTAAAGAGAAGAGAAAAATGTAGGAATCGTTTGAGAAAATACAGAAAAAAAATAAAAGAAGAGGTAGATTGTCTTCCTATTGCTTGCTGTTGTTGAAGAATTATTTCATTTGCTTAGAAAATATGCTTTAAAGCTTATCAGTAGAGTCATTCTGAGTTGTTTTTTTTAACAAGTCAACCCTTTTATTTTCCTGCAACATCTAGCTTTTATCATGTTGAGCATTTTGCACATTCTTAAATATTAAGTTTCTCTGTTATTAAGATAACCCTGGATAATCAGAAGAGGATGCAACAGGTAAACACCAAAAGGAGCTTGGACTTTTGGAGTGTTTCCGGCAGCATCTTGCTTTTAACATGTTGAACGTTTTGCATTTTCTTCAATATTAAGTTTCTCGTCTTTTAAAACGACTTCAGAAATTTTGGGATCATAATATATTATGGGTCTGTTGTCATTATTATTGACATCCTACTGTAGACACAATGGTTTCCCTGTAAAAACTGTTGTTCTAGTTGACAGTTCCTCCTGAATTTTTAACTATAATGTTTTTGAAGTAGATTTGGAATAAAGGCCAGATACCATAAACTTACTCATCATGCTCATACAACTACATGTAGTTAAGCAAAAATGTCCAGCACACCTACATGTATATACAGTCAAACCTGTATTGAGAGGTCACCTTTGGGACAAAGAAAAAGTGGCCTTATAAGACAGGTTACTTTTTAAAAGAGGTTCAATCCATATGAAATTATATATGACAGGGCAAGAAAAAGGTGACCTTTTAATACAGGTGACTGCTTAATAGAGGTGAATGCATGGGCAGGTTTGACTGTACATGTATAACCTCTAGCTACATGTATGTGTATAAATTGGTGGGAGAATAGTGTACTAGGCCACAGCTACTGTTAGTTCTAAAACAAAACTCGCTAGTCTTAATATTACATATACATGTACATTGTTACGAATGTACATTGTACATGCCATATAAATTTATCATAGCTAAAATATTATAAAGATATAAATTTACAGTCTTTGCCTTATTTTTTATTTCACCTACTTGCCCGAAAGACAACTTTAGAAAAATTGTCTACTTATTCAAACAAATTCTTTCATAATTTTCACTTGTCCGAATCCAGTTTTACTTGTCACAGGCAGCGGGCAAGTAGGTTAGCGAAGACTGAATTCATAAATTATTGGTAGAGCAGGTACTGATAGTTGTCTTGTAATACATGCATACATGTAGCATTTGTAGATTGACACTGTAATAAACTTATTTTATATACACATTATATACATATTGTGTTGGTATATCTGTTTGTATCATGTGTTAGTTATATAAACCTATAAATCACAATGAGATGCATATAATCGCATGGATATTGCAACTGACGAGACACGACAAAAGCAATTGTCACACATTTATGCATTTAGTACATTTATCTAACATTTTACATATATTTATTTTTAACAAATAACATTTTGACTTTCAAACAATTTTTTTACTTCATATGTTGTGTTATGTCATTTACGTTATTATACAATTAATGACTTTTAATGAGGTGGATACAAGGATTTATTAACCCAAGAATATTATATTTACTGAGACCAGAGGCCAAGGTAAATATAGTATTCTTGGGTTAATAAATCCTGGTATCTATCGAATTGAAAGTCATTAATTGTTTTATTATATGACACATTTTATATGTTATTTTCACTTTTAAAATAAATTTTTATCACAACATTTTCTTTGGTTTAACTTGTTGCAAGACGTTAGAATGTATTATTACATGATTGTAATTTAGTTTGCATATGATTGGCATAAAACTGGTTAAGAGGTTTTGAGTACTTGCGATATCACCCTCTCGGCTAAGAATAGATTCTGACAGATGTCCGGAAAGTGATATCACCCTTGCATGGTATAAAAATAGATTGGGAAAATCCTGACTTTTGCTATCCTATCAAATTTGTTCTTTTGTTGTTCAATAACCAATGAGATTGTGTCTAACTTTTGTTTTTCGGTTGAATCATAAACAAATGCTCAAAATGATGATGAAGTTGTTAGTAGATAACAACAAAACATTTTCATGAAATAAAACAATTATTGTCTTTGGAATAGGTTGCTATCTGGTTTATCCACCTTTATAAACCTATATTCACCTCGCCTGCGGCTCTGTGAATATTATACAATTATTGTCTTTGGAATAGGTTTCTATCTGGTTTATCCACCTTTATAAACCTATATTCACCTCGCCTGCGGCTCTGAATATTATACAATTATTGTCTTTGGAATAGGTTTCTATCTGGTTTATCCACCTTTATAAACCTATATTCACCTCGCCTGCGGCTCTGTGAATATTATACAATTATTGTCTTTGGAATAGGTTTCTATCTGGTTTATCCACCTTTATAAACCTATATTCACCTCGCCTGCGGCTCTGTGAATATTATACAATTATTGTCTTTGGAATAGGTTTCTATCTGGTTTATCCACCTTTATAAACCTATATTCACCTCGCCTGCGGCTCTGTGAATATTATACAATTATTGTCTTTGGAATAGGTTTCTATCTGGTTTATCCACCTTTATAAACCTATATTCACCTCGCCTGCGGCTCTGTGAATATTATACAATTATTGTCTTTGGAATAGGTTTCTATCTGGTTTATCCACCTTTATAAACCTATATTCACCTCGCCTGCGGCTCTGTGAATATTATACAATTATTGTCTTTGGAATAGGTTTCTATCTGGTTTATCCACCTTTATAAACCTATATTCACCTCGCCTGCGGCTCTGTGAATATTATACAATTATTGTCTTTGGAATAGGTTTCTATCTGGTTTATCCACCTTTATAAACCTATATTCACCTCGCCTGCGGCTCTGTGAATATTATACAATTATTGTCTTTGGAATAAGTTTCTATCTGGTTTATCCACTTTTATAAACCTATATTCACCTCGCCTGCGGCTCTGTGAATATTATACAATTATTGTCTTTGGAATAGGTTTCTATCTGGTTTATCCACCTTTATAAACCTATATTCACCTCGCCTGCGGCTCTGTGAATATTATACAATTATTGTCTTTGGAATAGGTTTCTATCTGGTTTATCCACTTTTATAAACCTATATTCACCTCGCCTGCGGCTCTGTGAATATTATACAATTATTGTCTTTGGAATAGGTTTCTATCTGGTTTATCCACCTTTATAAACCTATATTCACCTCGCCTGCGGCTCTGTGAATATTATACAATTATTGTCTTTGGAATAGGTTTCTATCTGGTTTATCCACTTTTATAAACCTATATTCACCTCGCCTGCGGCTCTGTGAATATTATACAATTATTGTCTTTGGAATAGGTTTCTATCTGGTTTATCCACCTTTATAAACCTATATTCACCTCGCCTGCGGCTCTGTGAATATTATACAATTATTGTCTTTGGAATAGGTTTCTATCTGGTTTATCCACTTTTATAAACCTATATTCACCTCGCCTGCGGCTCTGTGAATATTACATTTTTTCAGGTTGATAAATCCAGATAGCAACCTATTCCAAAGACAATAATTGTATAATATTCACTGCATGTTATGTGGCGCCAGGTGAATAAATGTTATATTCACCTCGCGTGAGGTGAATATAGCGATATATCAAAGAACGTTACTAGGGATGTCAGCCAATCAGAAAAAAACATTATCTGAAGTCATATAATAAATCATTTTATTCAATCAAACATTTCATTCATCAGTTGCTTACATGTAGTACAAATATACCATTGCTCCGGGTTTTTTTTTGACAAGAAATTTTTGGCCTCAGCTGCCAGAAGTGTAATTACGACTCCCCTTCGAACGAAGGGAGACATATTGTTTTAGTCTGATTTTTTCTTCTTCCGCTTCTTCTTCCGCTTCTTCTTAGCGATGCTTGTCTGGATCATAACTTTTTTGTCTTTCCAGATAGGTCAATGATATGTGGTATGTTGGTGCACGACCATAAAGCGGTGTGTCGCGTACCATAATGACCTTCGTGGGACCTTGACCTTTGACCTCAAGGTCAAATAATTGTTTTTTAGGGGAGACATAAGTTTTAGGTATCTAAAACAGTTCTTCCTAGTTGTTAATGGTATACTAGTACTACAGATTCCTGTAAGTGTATGAAACAAACATGTACATATTTAACATTACTTTGAAGTATCTCCCCAGTGTGATTTTGTATTTATTATGAAGACGTCATAAGGGGTGTTCCCTGCATTCCAAGCTGATGACGTCATGAAAGTAGAACCAACAAAAGTACATGTACATCTTGTATCACATACATTAAGGTTTTGTATTTATAGGGTTTATTTAATGGTTAAATCCTGTATTTCTATAGAATACATACTTAATTTAGGAATATGTTCAATTTTTAAACAGGTTATACGATATAACCTAGTTTGAGGCAGTTTATGCTTAATAAACTGCTAAGTGGTTTATGAAAAATTTAATCGGTTCCAAACCAGGTTATGCAAATATAACCTGTTCAAATATTGAACATATTCCTTATAATTTAATTTTTACAACAAAATTTAATGATTCCGTGGTTTTAGTTATGATTATTTCATGGGACTATTTGAATTTGTCGTTGGCGAATGAATATAACCACCATTTTGTAAAGACCAATTAATAAGGAGATATTACATTGTATGAAGTGAATGATTAGAAAAAAAGAGAATTTCCATATTTCTCTTTGTAATTTCAGAAAGGGATGTCCTATGACCAAACAAAAAGAGAAGCAGAGCCAGGAATTATCTATAATTGTGACATCTGTGATAAGACGTTCAGTCGTGAGACAACATTCATAAAACATAAACAGACAGTTCACGGTCCAATGATGAACTGTGTACATCCACAATGTAATTACTCTGCACCACAGAGCAGACCAGGACAGCTACAGCAACATATGGCCAGAGTCCATGACATGCATTACCATAAAGGAGGGTCCATTACAGCATCTAACTCGAAGAGTGGCGATCATATGTCATCAACAACAGACCCTGGAATGGTACTAGTAACTTACAAATCATAAGAAATACAACCACCAAGCTGTTTTAGTGTTTAATCACTAAAAAACAAAAAAGAACACAAACAAACCCACCAAATTGACTAATAATAAAAAAGATTCAACAAACAATTTGTCTAATAAAAAAATATACAACCTGAACCACCAAATTTTCAAAGCACAAAAAATACAACCATCAGACTGTTAAATCACTGGAGATTGAATGTCCAAATTATGCAATCACCACAGATTCAACATCTAAATAGTCGTTAGCCACTAGAGATGCAACCACCAAGATATTACTACCATTATATTGTTGTTTATTGTTTTATGGAAACCTGGTGGAGTTTATTGGTTTATGGTGTTTCATGTCACTTTCAACAATATTTCAGTTATATCATGACAGTCAGGTGGAGGAAACCAGAGTATCTGGAGAAAACCACCAAACTGTCGCAAGTCACTGATCAATTTTATCACATAATGCTGTATCAAGTACACCTTGCCATGAACGGGGTGCGAACTCACAACTTTAGTGGTGATAGGCACTGATTGCACAGGTAGTTCTAAATCCAACTACCATATGATCACGACCATGACGGCCGAATGGAAACAATAGACCATTTACACATTTCCCACTTTTATTGGAGTTATTTGACTTTAATGAAGACAAAAATGTTCCCTTTCATGCAAAGTTTATTGAAAATAACATACCTGTATATTTTTCTCATAATCTGTACAAAATTATAATGTTACAGCGACTTGTGAATTGTACACAATTATAATGTTACAGCGACTTGTGAATTGTACACAATTATAATGTTACAGCGACTTGTGAATTGTACACAATTATAATGTTACAGCGACTTGTGAATTGTACACAATTATAATGTTACAGCGACTTGTGAATTTTCTATTTGCTAATTTGCTATAAAATTATCCTCTGATTTTTTACAAGGTTCAAATATATACAATTAAGAAAAATATTACTCCAATTTGTAATCCTTTCCATTGCTCTTTCTAGTATAGGTACTATTTTACCTGTCGTCTTGGAAATAATTCCTATAAAAAACATATCAAATGTATTAGTATTACTAGTATTTAAGAAGGAAATTGGGATGTGCAAAAGGTTAATTTTAAAAGATTAGAAATTTAAATGTTAAAATTTAAAATATGTTACTTGAAAAGGTACATCATGATTACCGACTTCTGATCATTCTCCTACACTCTTCACCTATCACCTGTGAGCTATTAACCCACTTCTGATCATTCTCCTACACTCTTCACCTATCACCTGTGGGCAATTACCAGGTAACCCACTTCTGATCATTCTCCTACACTCTACATCTATCATCTGTGGGCTATTAACCCACTTCTGATCATTCTCCTACACTCTTCACCTCTCACCTGTGGGCTATTAACCCACTTCTGATCATTCTCCTACACTCTTCACCTATCACCTGTGGGCTATTAACCCACTTCTGATCATTCTCCTACACTCTTCACCTATCACCTGTGGGCTATTAACCCACTTCTGATCATTCTCCTACACTCTTCACCTATCACCTGTGGGCTATTAACCCACTTCTGATCATTCTCCTACACTCTTCACCTATCACCTGTGGGCTATTAACCCACTTCTGATCATTCTCCTACACTCTTCACCTATCACCTGTGGGCTATTAACCCACTTCTGATCATTCTCCTACACTCTTCACCTATCACCTGTGGGCTATTAACCCACTTCTGATCATTCTCCTACACTCTTCACCTATCACCTGTGGGCTATTAACCCACTTCTGATCATTCTCCTACACTCTTCACCTATCACCTGTGGGCTATTAACCCACTTCTGATCATTCTCCTACACTCTTCACCTATCACCTGTGGGCTATTAACCCACTTCTGATCATTCTCCTACACTCTTCACCTATCACCTGTGGGCTATTAACCCACTTCTGATCATTCTCCTACACTCTTCATCTATCACCTGTGGGCTATTAACCCACTTCTGATCATTCTCCTACACTCTTCACCTATCACCTGTGGGCTATTAACCCACTTCTGATCATTCTCCTACACTCTTCACCTATCACCTGTGGGCTATTAACCCACTTCTGATCATTCTCCTACACTCTTCACCTATCACCTGTGGGCTATTAACCCACTTCTGATCATTCTCCTACACTCTTCACCTATCACCTGTGGGCTATTAACCCACTTCTGATCATTCTCCTACACTTTTCACTTATCATCTGTGGGCTATTAACCCACTTCTGATCATTCTTCTACACTCTTCACCTATCACCTGTGGGCTATTAACCGACTTCTGATCATTCTCCTACACTCTTCACCTATCATCTGTGGGCTATTAACCCACTTCTGATCATTGTCCTGCACTCTTCACCTATCACCTGTGGGCTATTAACTGACTTCTGATCATTCTCCTACACTCTTCACCTATCACCTTTGGGCTATTAACCCACTTCTGATCATTCTCCTACACTCTTCACCTATCACATGTGGGCAATTGCCAGGTAACCCACTTCTGACCATTCTCCTACACTCTTCACCTATCACCTGTGGACTATTAACCCACTTCTGATCATTCTCCTACATTCTTCACCTATCACCTTTGGGCAATTGCCAGGTAACCCACTTCTGATCATTCTCCTACACTCTTCACCTATCACCCGTGGGCTATTAACCCACTTCTGATCATTCTCCTACACTCTTCACCTCTCACCTGTGGGCTATTAACCCACTTCTGATCATTCTCCTACACTCTTCACCTATCACCTGTGGGCTATTAACCCACTTCTGACCATTCTCCTACACTCTTCACCTATCACCTGTGGGCTATTAACCCACTTCTGATCATTCTCCTACACTCTTCATCTATCACCTGTGGGCTATTAACCCACTTCTGACCATTCTCCTACACTCTTCATCTATCACCTGTGGGCTATTAACCCACTTCTGATCATTCTCCTACACTCTTCACCTCTCACCTGTGGGCTATTAACCCACTTCTGACCATTCTCCTACACTCTTCACCTCTCACCTGTGGGCTATTAACCCACTTCTGATCATTCTCCTACACTCTTCACCTATCACCTGTGGGCTATTAACCCACTTCTGGCCATTCTCCTATCACCTGTGGGCTATTAACCCACTTCTGATCATTCCCCTACACTCTTCACCTATCATCTGTGGGCTATTAACCCACTTCTGATCATTCTCCTACACTCTTCACCTATCACCTGTGGGCTATTAACCCACTTCTGACCATTCTCCTACACTCTTCACCTATCACCTGTGGGCTATTAACCCACTTCTGATCATTCTCCTACACTCTTCACCTATCATCTGTGGGCTATTAACCCACTTCTGATCATTCTCCTACACTCTTCACCTATCACCTGTGGGCTATTAACCCACTTCTGATCATTCTCCTACACTCTTCATCTATCACCTGTGGGCTATTAACCCACTTCTGATCATTCTCCTACACTCTTCACCTATCATCTGTGGGCTATTAACCCACTTCTGATCATTCTCCTACACTCTTCACCTATCACCTGTGGGCTATTAACCCACTTCTGATCATTCCCCTACACTCTTCACCTATCACCTGTGGGCAATTACCAGGTAACCCACTTCTGACCATTCTCCTACACTCTTCACCTATCATCTGGGGGCTATTAACCCACTTCTGATCATTCTCCTACACTCTTCACCTATCATCTGTGGGCTATTAACCCACTTCTGATCATTCTCCTACACTCTTCACCTATCACCTGTGGGCTATTAACCCACTTCTGATCATTCCCCCACACTCTTCACCTATCATCTGTGGGCTATTAACCCACTTCTGATCATTCTCCTACACTCTTCACCTATCACCTGTGGGCTATTAACCCACTTCTGATCATTCTCCTACTCTCTTCACCTATCACCTGTGGACTATTAACCCACTTCTGATCATTCCCCTACACTCTTCACCTATCACCTGTGGGCAATTACCAGGTAACCCACTTCTGACCATTCTCCTACACTCTTCACCTATCATCTGTGGGCTATTAAACCACGTCTGATCATTCTCCTACACTCTTCACCTATCATCTGTGGGCTATTAACCCACTTCTGATCATTCTCCTACACTCTTCACCTATCACCTGTGGGCTATTAACCCACTTCTGATCATTCTCCTACACTCTTCACCTATCACCTGTGGGCTATTAACCCACTTCTGATCATTCTCCTACACTCTTCACCTATCACCTGTGGGCTATTAAACCACTTCTGATCATTCCCCTACACTCTTCACCTATCACCTGTGGGCAATTACCAGATAACCCACTTCTGACTATTCTCCTACACTCTTCACCTATCACCTGTGGGCAATTACCAGGTAACCCACTTCTGATCATTCTCCTACACTCTTCACCTATCACCTGTGGGCTATTACCAGGTAACCCACTTCTGACCATTCTCCTACACGCTTCACCTATCACCTGTGGGCTATTACCAGGTAACCCACTTCTGATCATTCTCCTACACTCTTCACCTATCACCTGTGGGCTATTACCAGGTAACCCACTTCTGACCATTCTCCTACACGCTTCACCTATCACCTGTGGGCTATTACCAGGTAACCCACTTCTGACCATTCTCCTACACTCTTCACCTATCACCTGTGGGCTATTATTCCACTTCTGATCATTCTCCTACACTCTTCACCTATCACCTGTGGGCTATTAACTGACTTCTGATCATTCTCCTACACTCTTCACCTATCACCTGTGGGCTATTAACCCACTTCTGATCATTCTCCTACACTCTTCACCTATCACCTGTGGGCTATTAACCCACTTCTGATCATTCTCCTACACTCTTCACCTATCATCTGTGGGCTATTAACCCACTTCTGATCATTCTCCTACACTCTTCACCTATCACCTGTGGGCTATTAACCCACTTCTGATCATTCTCCTACACTCTTCACCTATCACCTGTGGGCTATTAACTGACTTCTGATCATTCTCCTACACTCTTCACCTATCACCTGTGGGCTATTAACCCACTTCTGATCATTCTCCTACACTCTTCACCTATCACCTGTGGGCTATTAACCCACTTCTGATCATTCTCCTACACTCTTCACCTATCATCTGTGGGCTATTAACCCACTTCTGATCATTCTCCTACACTCTTCACCTATCACCTGTGGGCTATTAACCCACTTCTGATCATTCTCCTACACTCTTCACCTATCACCTGTGGGCTATTAACCCACTTCTGATCATTCTCCTACACTCTTCACCTATCATCTGTGGGCTATTAACCCACTTCTGATCATTCTCCTACACTCTTCACCTATCACCTGTGGGCTATTAACCCACTTCTGATCATTCCCCTACACTCTTCACCTATCACCTGTGGGCAATTACCAGGTAACCCACTTCTGACCATTCTCCTACACTCTTCACCTATCATCTGTGGGCTATTAACCCACTTCTGATGATTCTCCTACACTCTTCACCTATACCCTGTGGGCTATTAACCCACTTCTGATCATTCCCCTACTCTCTTCACCTATCACCTGTGGGCTATTAACCCACTTCTGATCATTCTCCTACTCTCTTCACCTATCACCTGTGGGCTATTAACCCACTTCTGATCATTCTCCTACACTCTTCACCTATCATCTGTGGGCTATTAACCCACTTCTGATCATTCTCCTACACTCTTCACCTATCACCTGTGGGCTATTAACCCACTTCTGATCATTCCCCTACACTCTTCACCTATCACCTGTGGGCAATTACCAGGTAACCCACTTCTGACCATTCTCCTACACTCTTCACCTATCATCTGTGGGCTATTAACCCACTTCTGATGATTCTCCTACACTCTTCACCTATACCCTGTGGGCTATTAACCCACTTCTGATCATTCCCCTACTCTCTTCACCTATCACCTGTGGGCTATTAACCCACTTCTGATCATTCTCCTACTCTCTTCACCTATCACCTGTGGGCTATTAACCCACTTCTGATCATTCTCCTACACTCTTCACCTATCACCTGTGGGCTATTAACCCACTTCTGATCATTCTCCTACACTCTTCACCTATCACCTGTGGGCTATTAACCCACTTCTGATCATTCTCCTACACTCTTCACCTATCATCTGTGGGCTATTAACCCACTTCTGATCATTCTCCTACACTCTTCACCTATCACCTGTGGGCTATTAACCCACTTCTGATCATTCCCCTACACTCTTCACCTATCACCTGTGGGCAATTACCAGGTAACCCACTTCTGACCATTCTCCTACACTCTTCACCTATCATCTGTGGGCTATTAACCCACTTCTGATGATTCTCCTACACTCTTCACCTATACCCTGTGGGCTATTAACCCACTTCTGATCATTCCCCTACTCTCTTCACCTATCACCTGTGGGCTATTAACCCACTTCTGATCATTCTCCTACTCTCTTCACCTATCACCTGTGGGCTATTAACCCACTTCTGATCATTCCCCTACACTCTTCACCTATCACCTGTGGGCAATTACCAGGTAACCCACTTCTGACCATTCTCCTACACTCTTCACCTATCATCTGGGGGCTATTAACCCACTTCTGATCATTCTCCTACACTCTTCACCTATCACCTGTGGGCTATTAACCCACTTCTGATCATTCTCCTACACTCTTCACCTATCATCTGTGGGCTATTAACCCACTTCTGATCATTCTCCTACACTCTTCACCTATCACCTGTGGGCTATTAACCCACTTCTGATCATTCTCCTACTCTCTTCACCTATCACCTGTGGGCTATTAACCCACTTCTGATCATTCCCCTACACTCCTCACCTATCACCTGTGGGCAATTACCAGGTAACCCACTTCTGACCATTCTCCTACACTCTTCACCTATCATCTGTGGGCTATTAACCCACTTCTGATCATTCTCCTACACTCTTCACCTATCACCTGTGGGCTATTAACCCACTTCTGATCATTCTCCTACACTCTTCACCTATCACCTGTGGGCTATTAACCCACTTCTGATCATTCTCCTACACTCTTCACCTATCACCTGTGGGTTATTACCAGGTAACCCACTTCTGACCATTCTCCTACACGCTTCACCTATCACCTGTGGGCTATTACCAGGTAACCCACTTCTGATCACTCTCCTACACTCTTCACCTATCACCTGTGGGCTATTATTCCACTTCTGATCATTCTCCTACACTCTTCATCTATCATCTGTGGGCTATTAACTCACTTCTGATCATTCTCCTACACTCTTCACCTATCACCTGTGGGCTATTAACTGACTTCTGATCATTCTCCTACACTCTTCACCTATCACCTGTGGGCTATTAACCCACTTCTGATCATTCTCCTACACTCTTCACCTATCACCTGTGGGCTATTAACCCACTTCTGACCATTCTTCTACACTCTTCACCTATCACCTGTGGGCTATTAACAATGTGTTAGAACTAATCAAAATGTTTTAACATGACTCTTGACAAGGATATTTTTATAGATTGACCCACATGTGCTCAATGGAGAATATCAGAGTGTGATCAGCCATTAGTTACCTACGAATTCGACGAAGAAAGTAGTTTTCCTCTCAAATAAAGAACTCACATCCATGACTAAAATATTATTACTTTTTCATCTTTCTTATTTAGGCTGAAGAAAACTTAGATAAAGAAAGAATATGTGCTGTACTTCGTGATTCTGTGTTGAATTTGTGTAAACAGAACTACACTTGTGCCATAGAAGTGGATGGGTTAATTTGTATATCTGTGTTAAATTCCAAGGAACAGCATGTTGTTAAAATCCATGATTTATTAACAGAAAATGAACACTTGTTTACAAGTATCAATTCTGTATCTAAAAGTAATGTTAGACAAAACAGAGAAGGGGGAGATAACTCATCTGAATCTCAACCCCATCCTCTGTTGGTTGTCCAGAATAGTAGTGCAAATAATCAAAACGGAAAAAAGTCTCAAACAGCTGCAAACACAAGAAGAAAGGGACCAAATTCTTCAAGCACTTCTACATCAAAAGTTACAAGTGAAAACTCATCTCGATTTCCATTTTTGGTGCAAACTTTACAAGAAAATCGTAAAATTCCCCCTAATCGTGCATCAAGTGCTAGTCCAACTATTCCATCAGGAGGTCATGTTCAACAAAATAGAAATTCTTTGTTTGGAAACATGACTTCAAACACAGTAATGGATCAAGACAGGCCTGCGTCGAATCTTCTTAAAATATTGTCAACTCATAAGCAGCAGCAACAACAGTCAAAAGAAAATGATAACACTGAACAATCATATGATAACAGTAATGAACTGATAGTGTCAGTGAAAAGAGAACCAGTGGATGAGGAAATGAACAAACAGGACATGGGAGATAACTCTAATGTTCAAGAACAAGAAAATACGGGAATTATGAATGTAAAAAGTGAACCAACATGGAATGAATCAGAATATGGTGTCACATCAAACTCAAATCAAATGGATCAAAGTGATGGGGACAGTAATCTTGGTGCTCAAAATGAAAGCTTAAAAGAACCTTTTTCAAATCAAACTGATCCGGTATGTAAAGGCAATAAGTCAATATTAGCAAACATTTTAAATGGAAGGGAAGAGTCCTACACAAAAAGTCGCAAATCACTGGTTAGCCTTGCAGCAAAAGCAAGTTCAGTGTCTCCAAATCGTCAAAAAGGTACAGAGAAGGGTGATGAACAGGACAATTCTTTGTTGTATCGCCTTCCTTTTGTTACATTCCAGGATCTTTTCCCAGGAAGTCCTACAGGGGATACTCAAGTGTCACAACAAAATGATACAAGCTATAGTAAACCTTCTGTTGATGTAAAAAACAATACCAAAGCAGGAAAATCAATGAATTTAGAGTTCTTAATGAGGAAAATGTTGGAGGATAAAACTCCAGAAAAGAGGAAAATGTTGGAGAATAAAACTGCAGAAAAGAGAAAAATACCACAAAGAAGAAGTAATAATGCATCTACTACTTCAACTGAAATGGCAGACTTTGTTTCAGAAGAATATTCTGAGGAAGATTTTGATTCTCCAGCAAGTGATAAAGAAGACGAGGTGTATGTTCCATCCATGGTTGCCGATGACGATGAAGATCAGGAATTTACTATGTCACTTCGTAACAAAAGAGCTAAGAAGAAACTGAAAAGATCTATTGCTGTGAAATCTTCAAAGAAATCACAACAACAGAGTGAAAAAGATGTTAATGATATACAGGAAGAAGATCCGTCTAAATACAAGTACGCCTGTTATCATTGTCAGCTGAGTTTTATCGATCGTTTAGAACGTGATCGACATGAAGAAGAAAACTGCATTAAGGAATTAATAATATGTATTATATGTAAAGGCTATTTTGCCAATACTTCTTCTAGAAACAAACATTTGTGGGAAGTGCACAAAGTCTTATCTGATGAACAAAAGGACGAAATTAAAGAAAACAGACAAGGAGCACTCGAGGAGTTTAGAACTATGGAACAATCTGAACAAGATCAACAGTATGAATTTGAAACTTTAAAAGACAGTGAAGACAGAGCTGGTCTTCGAATTGAAAGTTTTTCTTCCGTCAGTCAACCTCAGTTTGACTTGGAAGCTTCTTCGTCAGTCAGTGAACCTAAGTGTGACATGGAACATTCTTCGGTGAACCATGACACAACATTGGTTACAAAGTTTATTGTACCATTTTCTAAGGAAAATGCAGATAGCTTTATTAAATGTCCATTGTGTATCAATCTATTTTCAGACTTGGCAAGCAAAGATGAACATTTACGAAAGAAACATAAGGTAGCTAATCAAATAGACAATGGCGATGGAACAGTATCACTACAACTACTGGAGAGTAAACCATCAAACGTTCCACCAATATTTGTTAAGTTTGAAAAGGTCACTGAGTAAAATTTACCGGTAATTAAGGCATATTATGTAAATTTGTATATAAATTTTGATATATAAATTATGGATATATTTAAGTTCAAAAAGGTCACAGATTGAAATTTTATTAAGGCATATTATGTAATTTTTGTACATACAATTTGATATGTAAATTAGGCATATATTTAAGTTTGAAAAGGTCACTGATCTAAAATTATGTAAGGCATGATAGACAAAGGAAAACAATACTTGTGTTTCTTGAAAAAAAATAAGGCAGGTGGGTAAGCAAAACATTTATTATTTTTGCCTAGGTTATATACAGGACAAGGATCTGGCTTCTCCAATAATGGCAATAACAACTTTAGGATAAGCACTAAGAATTACAGTCAGAAACACAGATATTTTTTTGGTTGGACTTATATTTAACTTTGTACATACATTTTGATTTATAAATTAGGGATTTACATGTATTTTTAAGGACATCATTTTTACATCATTATTGAAAAGAAAGACGTTTTCAACAAATATTTGTAATGATATTTTTTCGTTCTTTTTCATATACAGTTGGATTTCATATCAGTCTTGTAAGTTGACTCATTACACCATAGATGAGGTTTAACAAAATGTCAAGTTTAGGCCTACTTCATTTTTATCTATAAAGGGGGAGAGGGCAGGGGACCTCTCGACCAAAAAATCCTTTTTAATTTTAAAACTTTTCCAGGTAGGGGGGATGTCTAAGGTTAAGTGATTAGTAAATGATTATAAACAAAGGAAATAATAAATTCTTATGAAAAATTATCATTGATTATTATTTATAACTATGTGATGTTATATCGAGGTTGTCTTGATATAACGTCGCATAGTTTTATATACATGCTATTGTTGATATGTTTTGCTCGAAATAGATTTCTCATCGCATCAAAACGATGCAAGATGTGATTAGAAGTCCATTCTGTGTTACTGATCTAGTATTTTATATTCAGCCATTTTTCTGAATATAGGTCAGACTTTTTTCAGAGGGGCTTTTATGTACCATTATGGACTTATGGATGCCTATTAGACATTTAATGTGCACATATAGTCCAGAAAATTTAGTAAGCCAACTGAGTTATGAAAACAAGGGATGTTAAAGTCGTTAAATAATAACTGGTATTCGTTAACACCTTTCAAAATAATTTTAAGATATTTTGTAGCATCTGAAATCTTAAGATTAATGTTAATATTGATATGTACATGTATAAGACCTTCTTCTATTTCATAATGTCTGCTTCGTTTTATTTTTTGAAAACATTATGTTTAGTTTATTTGATTCAGAGTTACACAAACATTAAATTTGTCCTCAAAATTCCTCAAAATTGAGCTTTTGGGAAAACAATTTCAAAAATAAAATGTAAAATGATTGCATCAAATATCTTTTATATGTAGTAGATAGTAATTTATATTGATAATAAATTTATATTGTAACTACAGTTAAAACCTTGTTATGTTGAAGTCAAAGGGAACAATTGTTCTACTTCAAATTAAATGAGTGCAGTGGCTTCTCTCGTATAAAGACAACTCCCACAAAAGGCCACTTCTCTTATCATGGCAGATACCAGATGTACTGAGATAGTAAATGAGTGCAGTGGCTTCTCTCGTATAAAGACAACTCCCACAAAAGGTCACTTCTCTTATCATGGCAGATACCAGATGTACTGAGATAGTAAAAAACTGCTAAATTGTCCTCCTCACTAAAGGTCACACCCTTCTTATAAGGTCATGTTTTCAGAAGGGGTTGCATTTGCATTATAAGATGGATCTATTGTATCTGAAGTAAAGAATATCTTATTGCTGCAGTAGAGGGATCTATTGTATCTGAAGTAAAGAATATCTTATTGCTGCAGTAGAGGGATCTATTGTATCTGAAGTAAAGAATATCTTATTGCTGCAGTAGAGGGATCTATTGTATCTGAAGTAAAGAATATCTTATTGCTGCAGTAGAGGGATCTATTGTATCTGAAGTAAAGAATATCTTATTGCTGCAGTAGAGGGATCTATTGTATCTGAAGTAAAGAATATCTTATTGCTGCAGTAGTCGTCCTCTTATATAATTAAGGACATCTCTCTTATTAGACCAGATATCAGATAAAATACTACAAAATTGTCTCACTCAAGAGAGGCCATCTCTCTTACATTAAATACAAGGCTGAGGTGGTGGCCTTATAAGAGAGTGACTGCTGTTTACAAATGGACTGAATTTCAATTTAATTCTATCCTAGAAAATACTTATCCCCGTTCAAGATAACAGGGTGAAGTATATGTTTATTAAAGTGCAATAAATAATCTTTTATTTTTCACCTCATGTTTATTTTGCTTATAAAGTAAAAAAATAATTGGGATACTCTGTTGTATGTTTCAGTTGTCTATACAATTTGTATACCGGTTCATGGTTGTTTCCCAAAGTCATCTTACAAGCCTTTCTATGGGGAATAAATTTTGTATTTTTACAGTATTGCATAATATATATGTATACCTATATGTTGCTTAATGAATTTATTATGAGTTTTATTTGTTCATTTCTGTGAAATGTAAAGTTATAAAAAAAAAAAGTATGACACAATATGTATTCACCATCTTGATTTTTATTCACAGGAAAATAACACATAAAATCTAATAATTTCCACCAATATCAACTAAATAAAGGATGGAATTCCAGGTTCTGACTTAGGGCAGGCACAAAGATGTTAGGGGGTTTGAAACTAGATCTTGAATTGTTCCCCCAATGAATTTTAAGGATCCAATTGTCAGAAAGTTAAAGACAAAGCTTAATCTATTACATAAACATTTAAATATTTAATTTCTACATCTTATAACCACCACGATATAACTGAAATATTGTTGAAAGTGGTGTTAACATCATAACTAGGATAACCCTAACCCCTGTGCATCTTATCATGACTTTTATTACTGTCTGTCATAAATAGAATTGTTGAATTAATTGTTTAAATAGTTGAAATGTTGCCTTGCTTCGAGGTGCCACTATTATTCAGGTTAATGCCAATGTATTTCCACATAATATAGACATGGGGCTCTCATTCCGTACCAGCAAATGGATCCAGGTAAATTATATTCACTAAAGTAGAATTCAGTTTTACCTCAAGATTTGCTATGTAGCAATTTGATTGGATGAGTAAAGGACATGCAAACATGACACTTTAAAGGGTTTCGTAAAGGTGCAGCAAAAAAAAATCTAATTTTAATTTTAGAAAATAACATAAAAATTGAAAGCTGATGGAATTTAAAAAAATAATATGGCATGAAATATAAATCAAAGTAATCATAAAACTATTGCATCCATTGATTGTATAGATGTATGTGGTAATAATACGAATGTACCTTAGAGGGTGGATATCCAATGAGTGGGAGGGGTAAAATTGACTTGTCCCACGATTTTGATGCACAACAATAGGTTTTATATTTTAAGGTTTGAGTCTTGGAGGAATTCATCCTTATGATAAAGCATGATTACAATTACATTTTATGATAGCTGCAGAACCGTAGCTCTTTACGGAGAGAGAAAATAAAAGAACGAAAATAGATCATTAAGAGCTATGGTTCTGCAGCTACATTTAACGTCCGAGGTCACATTGATATTTTGTTTGCAATTCAAAATATTGAGACAATGTTATATATGTATATTATATTTATATGAACACTTAAACTCTTTTGATGTTGTGTCAATCATTATTTTTGGGAAAAATAATGTAAAATTTAGTTGTTTTCTGTTAAAATTATGAATTGTTTTGAATTGTACATTGTAAATGTATAAAAATAATAACAACAATTGATTTCTTTGTATTTTTATGCAGTTATATTGGAAAATCTTCATCTCGGCTTAATTTTAGATTTCCAACATCCAGTGAGCCATTGGTTGTTGTTTAATGCCAAATGAGTGGTGAGAACAAGTTGATGAGATGATGATGTCCAACTAGACCAACACACTTAGTAGGATTTTAGTTTGTTGGCTCATTGACACAACAGTCCACTGATATACGTGTCAACTAGAACAACAAGCTTAGTTGGATTTTAGTGTGTTAGTTCATTGACACAACAGTCCATTGATATACGTGTCAACTAGACCAACACACTTAGTTGGATTTTAGTGTGTTAGTTCATTGACACAACAGTCCACTGATATACGTGTCAACTAGACCAACACGCTTAGTTGGATTTTAGTGTGTTAGCTCATTGACACAACAGTCCACTGATATACGTGTTAGTTCATTGACACAACAGTCCACTGATATACGTGTCAACTAGACCAACACGCTTAGTTGGATTTTAGTGTGTTAGCTCATTGACACAACAGTCCATTGATATACGTGTCAACTAGACCAACACTCTTAGTTGGATTTTAGTGTGTTAGCTCATTGACACAACAGTCCACTGATATACGTGTCAACTAGAACAACACACTTAGTTGGATTTTAGTGTGTTAGCTCATTGACACAACAGTCCACTGATATATGTGTCAACTAGACCAACACGTTAAGTTGGATTTTAGTGTGTTAGCTCATTGACACAACAGTCCACTGATATATGTGTCAACTAGACCAACATGCTTAGTTGGATTTTAGTGTGTTAGCTCATTGACACAACAGTCCATTGATATACGTGTCAACTAGACCAACACGCTTAGTTGGATTTTAGTGTATTAGCTCATTGACACAACAGTCCATTGATATACGTGTCAACTAGACCAACACGCTTAGTTGGATTTTAGTGTGTTAGCTCATTGACACAACAGTCCACTGATATACGTGTCAACTAGACCAACACGCTTAGTTGGATTTTAGTGTGTTAGCTCATTGACACGACAGTCCACTGATATACGTGTCAACTAGACCAACACGCTTAGTTGGATTTTAGTGTGTTAGCTCATTGACACGACAGTCCATTGATATACGTGTCAACTAGACCAACACACTTAGTTGGATTTTAGTGTGTTAGCTCATTGACACAACAGTCCACTGATATACGTGTCAACTAGACCAACATGCTTAGTTGGATTTTAGTGTGTTAGCTCATTGACACAACAGTCCATTGATATACGTATCAACTAGACCAACACGCTTAGTTGGATTTTAGTGTGTTAGCTCATTGACACGACAGTCCACTGATATACGTGTCAACTAGACCAACACGCTTAGTTGGATTTTAGTGTGTTAGCTCATTGACACGACAGTCCATTGATATACGTGTCAACTAGACCAACACGCTTAGTTGGATTTTAGTGTGTTAGCTCATTGACACAACAGTCAACTGATATACATGTCAACTAGACCAACACGCTTAGTTGGATTTTAGTGTGTTAGCTCATTGACACAACAGTCCATTGATATACGTGTCAACTAGACCAACACGCTTAGTTGGATTTTAGTGTGTTAGCTCATTGACACAACAGTCCATTGATATACGTGTCAACTAGACCAACACGCTTAGTTGGATTTTAGTGTGTTAGCTCATTGACACAACAGTCCATTGATATACGTGTCAACTAGACCAACATGCTTAGTTGGATTTTAGTGTGTTAGCTCATTGACACAACAGTCCACTGATATACGTGTCAACTAGACCAACACACTTAGTTGGATTTTAGTGTGTTAGCTCATTGACACGACCGTCCACTGATATACGTGTCAACTAGACCAACACGCTTAGTTGGATTTTAGTGTGTTAGCTCATTGACACAACAGTCCATTGATATACGTGTCAACTAGACCAACACGCTTAGTTGGATTTTAGTGTGTTAGCTCATTGACACAACAGTCCATTGATATACGTGTCAACTAGACCAACACGCTTAGTTGGATTTTAGTGTGTTAGCTCATTGACACAACAATCCACTGATATACGTGTCAACTAGACCAACACGCTTAGTTGGATTTTAGTGTGTTAGCTCATTGACACAACAGTCCATTGATATACGTGTCAACTAGACCAACACACTTAGTTGGATTTTAGTGTGTTAGTTCATTGACACAACAGTCCACTGATATACGTGTTAGTTCATTGACACAACAGTCCACTGATATACGTGTCAACTAGACCAACACGCTTAGTTGGATTTTAGTGTGTTAGCTCATTGACACAACAGTCCACTGATATACGTGTCAACTAGACCAACACGCTTAGTTGGATTTTAGTGTGTTAGCTCATTGACACAACAGTCCACTGATATATGTGTCAACTAGACCAACACGCTTAGTTGGATTTTAGTGTGTTAGCTCATTGACACAACAGTCCACTGATATATGTGTCAACTAGACCAACACGCTTAGTTGGATTTTAGTGTGTTAGCTCATTGACACAACAGTCCATTGATATACGTGTCAACTAGACCAACACGCTTAGTTGGATTTTAGTGTGTTAGCTCATTGACACAACAGTCCATTGATATACGTGTCAACTAGACCAACACGCTTAGTTGGATTTTAGTGTGTTAGCTCATTGACACAACAGTCCACTGATATGCGTGTCAACTAGACCAACATGCTTAGTTGGATTTTAGTGTGTTAGCTCATTGACACAACAGTCAACTGATATACGTGTCAACTAGACCAACACGCTTAGTTGGATTTTAGTGTGTTAGCTCATTGACACAACAGTCCATTGATATACGTGTCAACTAGACCAACACGCTTAGTTGGATTTTAGTGTGTTAGCTCATTGACACAACAGTCCATTGATATACGTGTCAACTAGACCAACACGCTTAGTTGAATTTTAGTGTGTTAGCACATTGACACAACAGTCCATTGATATACGTGTCAACTAGACCAACATGCTTAGTTGGATTTTAGTGTGTTAGCTCATTGACACAACAGTCCACTGATATACGTGTCAACTAGACCAACACACTTCGTTGGATTTTAGTGTGTTAGCTCATTGACACAACAGTCCACTGATATACGTGTCAACTAGACCAACACACTTAGTTGGATTTTAGTGTGTTAGTTCATTGACACAACAGTCCACTGATATACGTGTTAGTTCATTGACACAACAGTCCACTGATATACGTGTCAACTAGACCAACACGCTTAGTTGGATTTTAGTGTGTTAGCTCATTGACACAACAGTCCACTGATATACGTGTCAACTAGACCAACACGCTTAGTTGGATTTTAGTGTGTTAGCTCATTGACACAACAATCCATTGATATACGTGTCAACTAGACCAACACTCTTAGTTGGATTTTAGTGTGTTAGCTCATTGACACAACAGTCCACTGATATACGTGTCAACTAGACCAACACACTTAGTTGGATTTTAGTGTGTTAGCTCATTGACACAACAGTCCACTGATATATGTGTCAACTAGACCAACACGCTTAGTTGGATTTTAGTGTGTTAGCTCATTGACACAACAGTCCACTGATATATGTGTCAACTAGACCAACACGCTTAGTTGGATTTTAGTGTGTTAGCTCATTGACACGACAGTCCACTGATATACGTGTCAACTAGACCAACACGCTTAGTTGGATTTTAGTGTGTTAGCTCATTGACACGACAGTCCATTGATATACGTGTCAACTAGACCAACACGCTTAGTTGGATTTTAGTGTGTTAGCTCATTGACACAACAGTCCACTGATATACGTGTCAACTAGACCAACACGCTTAGTTGGATTTTAGTGTGTTAGCTCATTGACACAACAGTCCATTGATATACGTATCAACTAGACCAACACGCTTAGTTGGATTTTAGTGTGTTAGCTCATTGACACGACAGTCCACTGATATGCGTGTCAACTAGACCAACACGCTTAGTTGGATTTTAGTGTGTTAGCTCATTGACACGACAGTCCATTGATATACGTGTCAACTAGACCAACACGCTTAGTTGGATTTTAGTGTGTTAGCTCATTGACACAACAGTCCACTGATATACGTGTCGATTAGACCAACACGCTTAGTTGGATTTTAGTGTGTTAGCTCATTGACACGACAGTCCACTGATATACGTGTCAACTAGACCAACATGCTTAGTTGGATTTTAGTGTGTTAGCTCATTGACACAACAGTCCATTGATATACGTGTCAACTAGACCAACATGCTTAGTTGGATTTTAGTGTGTTAGCTCATTGACACAACAATCCACTGATATACATGTCAACTAGACCAACACGCTTAGTTGGATTTTAGTGTGTTAGCTCATTGACACAACAGTCCATTGATGTACGTGTCAACTAGACCAACACGCTTAGTTGGATTTTAGTGTGTTAGCTCATTGACACAACAGTCCATTGATATACGTGTCAACTAGACCAACATGCTTAGTTGGATTTTAGTGTGTTAGCTCATTGACACAACAATCCACTGATATACATGTCAACTAGACCAACACGCTTAGTTGGATTTTAGTGTGTTAGCTCATTGACACAACAGTCCATTGATGTACGTGTCAACTAGACCAACACGCTTAGTTGGATTTTAGTGTGTTAGCTCATTGACACAACAGTCCATTGATATACGTGTCAACTAGACCAACACGCTTAGTTGGATTTTAGTGTGTTAGCTCATTGACACAACAGTCCATTGATATACGTGTCAACTAGACCAACACGCTTAGTTGGATTTTAGTGTGTTAGCTCATTGACACAACAGTCCACTGATATACATGTCAACTAGACCAACACACTTAGTTGGATTTTAGTGTGTTAGCTCATTGACACGACAGTCCACTGATATACATGTCAACTAGACCAACACGCTTAGTTGAATTTTAGTGTGTTAGCTCATTGACACAACAGTCCATTGATATACGTGTCAACTAGACCAACACGCTTAGTTGGATTTTAGTGTGTTAGCTCATTGACACAACAGTCCATTGATATACGTGTCAACTAGACCAACACACTTAGTTGGATTTTAGTGTGTTAGTTCATTGACACAACAGTCCACTGATATACGTGTTAGTTCATTGACACAACAGTCCACTGATATATGTGTCAACTAGACCAACACACTTAGTTGGATTTTAGTGTGTTAGCTCATTGACACAACAGTCCACTGATATACGTGTCAGCTAGACCAACACGCTTAGTTGGATTTTAGTGTGTTAGCTCATTGACACAACAATCCATTGATATATGTGTCAACTAGACCAACACTCTTAGTTGGATTTTAGTGTGTTAGCTCATTGACACAACAGTCCACTGATATACGTGTCAACTAGACCAACACACTTAGTTGGATTTTAGTGTGTTAGCTCATTGACACAACAGTCCATTGATATACGTGTCAACTAGACCAACACGCTTAGTTGGATTTTAGTGTGTTAGCTCATTGACACAACAGTCCACTGATATATGTGTCAACTAGACCAACACTCTTAGTTGGATTTTAGTGTGTTAGCTCATTGACACAACAGTCCATTGATATACGTGTCAACTAGACCAACACGCTTAGTTGGATTTTAGTGTGTTAGCTCATTGACACAACAGTCCATTGATGTGCGTGTCAACTAGACCAACATGGTTAGTTGGATTTTAGTGTGTTAGCTCATTGACAAGACAGTCCACTGATATACGTGTCAACTAGACCAACACGCTTAGTTGGATTTTAGTGTGTTAGCTCATTGACACAACAGTCCATTGATATACGTGTCAACTAGACCAACACACTTAGTTGGATTTTAGTGTGTTAGTTCATTGACACAACAGTCCACTGATATACGTGTTAGTTCATTGACACAACAGTCCACTGATATACGTGTCAACTAGACCAACACGCTTAGTTGGATTTTAGTGTGTTAGCTCATTGACACAACAGTCCACTGATATACGTGTCAACTAGACCAACACGCTTAGTTGGATTTTAGTGTGTTAGCTCATTGACACAACAGTCCACTGATATATGTGTCAACTAGACCAACACGCTTAGTTGGATTTTAGTGTGTTAGCTCATTGACACAACAGTCCACTGATATATGTGTCAACTAGACCAACATGCTTAGTTGGATTTTAGTGTGTTAGCTCATTGACACAACAGTCCATTGATATACGTGTCAACTAGACCAACACGCTTAGTTGGATTTTAGTGTGTTAGCTCATTGACACAACAGTCCATTGATATACGTGTCAACTAGACCAACACGCTTAGTTGGATTTTAGTGTGTTAGCTCATTGACACAACAGTCCACTGATATGCGTGTCAACTAGACCAACATGCTTAGTTGGATTTTAGTGTGTTAGCTCATTGACACGACAGTCCACTGATATATGTGTCAACTAGACCAACACGCTTAGTTGAATTTTAGTGTGTTAGCTCATTGACACAACAGTCCACTGATATACGTGTCAACTAGACCAACACACTTAGTTGGATTTTAGTGTGTTAGTTCATTGACACAACAGTCCACTGATATACGTGTTAGTTCATTGACACAACAGTCCACTGATATACGTGTCAACTAGACCAACACGCTTAGTTGGATTTTAGTGTGTTAGCTCATTGACACAACAGTCCACTGATATACGTGTCAACTAGACCAACACGCTTAGTTGGATTTTAGTGTGTTAGCTCATTGACACAACAATCCATTGATATACGTGTCAACTAGACCAACACTCTTAGTTGGATTTTAGTGTGTTAGCTCATTGACACAACAGTCCACTGATATACGTGTCAACTAGACCAACACACTTAGTTGGATTTTAGTGTGTTAGCTCATTGACACAACAGTCCACTGATATATGTGTCAACTAGACCAACACGCTTAGTTGGATTTTAGTGTGTTAGCTCATTGACACAACAGTCCACTGATATATGTGTCAACTAGACCAACACGCTTAGTTGGATTTTAGTGTGTTAGCTCATTGACACGACAGTCCACTGATATACGTGTCAACTAGACCAACACGCTTAGTTGGATTTTAGTGTGTTAGCTCATTGACACGACAGTCCATTGATATACGTGTCAACTAGACCAACACGCTTAGTTGGATTTTAGTGTGTTAGCTCATTGACACAACAGTCCACTGATATACGTGTCAACTAGACCAACACGCTTAGTTGGATTTTAGTGTGTTAGCTCATTGACACAACAGTCCATTGATATACGTATCAACTAGACCAACACGCTTAGTTGGATTTTAGTGTGTTAGCTCATTGACACGACAGTCCATTGATATACGTGTCAACTAGACCAACACGCTTAGTTGGATTTTAGTGTGTTAGCTCATTGACACAACAGTCCATTGATATACGTGTTAGTTCATTGACACAACAGTCCACTGATATACGTGTCAACTAGACCAACACGCTTAGTTGGATTTTAGTGTGTTAGCTCATTGACACAACAGTCCACTGATATACGTGTCAACTAGACCAACACGCTTAGTTGGATTTTAGTGTGTTAGCTCATTGACACAACAGTCCACTGATATATGTGTCAACTAGACCAACACGCTTAGTTGGATTTTAGTGTGTTAGCTCATTGACACAACAGTCCACTGATATATGTGTCAACTAGACCAACATGCTTAGTTGGATTTTAGTGTGTTAGCTCATTGACACAACAGTCCATTGATATACGTGTCAACTAGACCAACACGCTTAGTTGGATTTTAGTGTGTTAGCTCATTGACACAACAGTCCATTGATATACGTGTCAACTAGACCAACACGCTTAGTTGGATTTTAGTGTGTTAGCTCATTGACACAACAGTCCACTGATATGCGTGTCAACTAGACCAACATGCTTAGTTGGATTTTAGTGTGTTAGCTCATTGACACGACAGTCCACTGATATATGTGTCAACTAGACCAACACGCTTAGTTGAATTTTAGTGTGTTAGCTCATTGACACAACAGTCCACTGATATACGTGTCAACTAGACCAACACACTTAGTTGGATTTTAGTGTGTTAGTTCATTGACACAACAGTCCACTGATATACGTGTTAGTTCATTGACACAACAGTCCACTGATATACGTGTCAACTAGACCAACACGCTTAGTTGGATTTTAGTGTGTTAGCTCATTGACACAACAGTCCACTGATATACGTGTCAACTAGACCAACACGCTTAGTTGGATTTTAGTGTGTTAGCTCATTGACACAACAATCCATTGATATACGTGTCAACTAGACCAACACTCTTAGTTGGATTTTAGTGTGTTAGCTCATTGACACAACAGTCCACTGATATACGTGTCAACTAGACCAACACACTTAGTTGGATTTTAGTGTGTTAGCTCATTGACACAACAGTCCACTGATATATGTGTCAACTAGACCAACACGCTTAGTTGGATTTTAGTGTGTTAGCTCATTGACACAACAGTCCACTGATATATGTGTCAACTAGACCAACACGCTTAGTTGGATTTTAGTGTGTTAGCTCATTGACACGACAGTCCACTGATATACGTGTCAACTAGACCAACACGCTTAGTTGGATTTTAGTGTGTTAGCTCATTGACACGACAGTCCATTGATATACGTGTCAACTAGACCAACACGCTTAGTTGGATTTTAGTGTGTTAGCTCATTGACACAACAGTCCACTGATATACGTGTCAACTAGACCAACACGCTTAGTTGGATTTTAGTGTGTTAGCTCATTGACACAACAGTCCATTGATATACGTATCAACTAGACCAACACGCTTAGTTGGATTTTAGTGTGTTAGCTCATTGACACGACAGTCCACTGATATGCGTGTCAACTAGACCAACACGCTTAGTTGGATTTTAGTGTGTTAGCTCATTGACACGACAGTCCATTGATATACGTGTCAACTAGACCAACACGCTTAGTTGGATTTTAGTGTGTTAGCTCATTGACACAACAGTCCACTGATATACGTGTCGATTAGACCAACACGCTTAGTTGGATTTTAGTGTGTTAGCTCATTGACACGACAGTCCACTGATATACGTGTCAACTAGACCAACATGCTTAGTTGGATTTTAGTGTGTTAGCTCATTGACACGACAGTCCATTGATATACGTGTCAACTAGACCAACACGCTTAGTTGGATTTTAGTGTGTTAGCTCATTGACACAATAGTCAACTGATATACGTGTCAACTAGACCAACACGCTTAGTTGGATTTTAGTGTGTTAGCTCATTGACACAACAGTCCATTGATATACGTGTCAACTAGACCAACATGCTTAGTTGGATTTTAGTGTGTTAGCTCATTGACACAACAATCCACTGATATACATGTCAACTAGACCAACACGCTTAGTTGGATTTTAGTGTGTTAGCTCATTGACACAACAGTCCATTGATGTACGTGTCAACTAGACCAACACGCTTAGTTGGATTTTAGTGTGTTAGCTCATTGACACAACAGTCCATTGATATACGTGTCAACTAGACCAACACGCTTAGTTGGATTTTAGTGTGTTAGCTCATTGACACAACAGTCCATTGATATACGTGTCAACTAGACCAACACGCTTAGTTGGATTTTAGTGTGTTAGCTCATTGACACAACAGTCCACTGATATACATGTCAACTAGACCAACACACTTAGTTGGATTTTAGTGTGTTAGCTCATTGACACGACAGTCCACTGATATACATGTCAACTAGACCAACACGCTTAGTTGAATTTTAGTGTGTTAGCTCATTGACACAACAGTCCATTGATATACGTGTCAACTAGACCAACACGCTTAGTTGGATTTTAGTGTGTTAGCTCATTGACACAACAGTCCATTGATATACGTGTCAACTAGACCAACACACTTAGTTGGATTTTAGTGTGTTAGTTCATTGACACAACAGTCCACTGATATACGTGTTAGTTCATTGACACAACAGTCCACTGATATATGTGTCAACTAGACCAACACACTTAGTTGGATTTTAGTGTGTTAGCTCATTGACACAACAGTCCACTGATATACGTGTCAACTAGACCAACACGCTTAGTTGGATTTTAGTGTGTTAGCTCATTGACACAACAATCCATTGATATATGTGTCAACTAGACCAACACTTTTAGTTGGATTTTAGTGTGTTAGCTCATTGACACAACAGTCCACTGATATACGTGTCAACTAGACCAACACACTTAGTTGGATTTTAGTGTGTTAGCTCATTGACACAACAGTCCATTGATATACGTGTCAACTAGACCAACACGCTTAGTTGGATTTTAGTGTGTTAGCTCATTGACACAACAGTCCACTGATATATGTGTCAACTAGACCAACACTCTTAGTTGGATTTTAGTGTGTTAGCTCATTGACACAACAGTCCATTGATATACATGTCAACTAGACCAACACGCTTAGTTGGATTTTAGTGTGTTAGCTCATTGACACAACAGTCCATTGATATACGTGTCAACTAGACCAACACGCTTAGTTGGATTTTAGTGTGTTAGCTCATTGACACAACAGTCCACTGATGTGCGTGTCAACTAGACCAACATGGTTAGTTGGATTTTAGTGTGTTAGCTCATTGACAAGACAGTCCACTGATATACGTGTCAACTAGACCAACACGCTTAGTTGGATTTTAGTGTGTTAGCTCATTGACACAACAGTCCATTGATATATGTGTCAACTAGACCAACACACTTAGTTGGATTTTAGTGTGTTAGTTCATTGACACAACAGTCCACTGATATACGTGTTAGTTCATTGACACAACAGTCCACTGATATACGTGTCAACTAGACCAACACGCTTAGTTGGAATTTAGTGTGTTAGCTCATTGACACAACAGTCCACTGATATACGTGTCAACTAGACCAACACGCTTAGTTGGATTTTAGTGTGTTAGCTCATTGACACAACAGTCCACTGATATATGTGTCAACTAGACCAACACGCTTAGTTGGATTTTAGTGTGTTAGCTCATTGACACAACAGTCCACTGATATATGTGTCAACTAGACCAACATGCTTAGTTGGATTTTAGTGTGTTAGCTCATTGACACAACAGTCCATTGATATACGTGTCAACTAGACCAACACGCTTAGTTGGATTTTAGTGTGTTAGCTCATTGACACAACAGTCCATTGATATACGTGTCAACTAGACCAACACGCTTAGTTGGATTTTAGTGTGTTAGCTCATTGACACAACAGTCCACTGATATGCGTGTCAACTAGACCAACATGCTTAGTTGGATTTTAGTGTGTTAGCTCATTGACACGCCAGTCCACTGATATATGTGTCAACTAGACCAACACGCTTAGTTGGATTTTAGTGTGTTAGCTCATTGACACGACAGTCCATTGATATACGTGTCAACTAGACCAACACGCTTAGTTGGATTTTAGTGTGTTAGCTCATTGACACAACAGTCCATTGATATAGGTATCAACTAGACCAACACGCTTAGTTGGATTTTAGTGTGTTAGCTCATTGACACGACAGTCCACTGATATACGTGTCAACTAGACCAACACGCTTAGTTGGATTTTAGTGTGTTAGCTCATTGACACGACAGTCCATTGATATACGTGTCAACTAGACCAACACGCTTAGTTGGATTTTAGTGTGTTAGCTCATTGACACAACAGTCAACTGATATACGTGTCAACTAGACCAACACGCTTAGTTGGATTTTAGTGTGTTAGCTCATTGACACAAGAGTCCATTGATATACGTGTCAACTAGACCAACACGCTTAGTTGGATTTTAGTGTGTTAGCTCATTGACACAACAATCCACTGATATACGTGTCAACTAGACCAACACGCTTAGTTGGATTTTAGTGTGTTAGCTCATTGACACAACAGTCCATTGATATACGTGTCAACTAGACCAACACACTTAGTTGGATTTTAGTGTGTTAGCTCATTGACACAACAGTCAACTGATATACGTGTCAACTAGACCAACACGCTTAGTTGGATTTTAGTGTGTTAGCTCATTGACACAACAGTCCATTGATATACGTGTCAACTAGACCAACACGCTTAGTTGGATTTTAGTGTGTTAGCTCATTGACACAACAGTCCACTGATATACATGTCAACTAGACCAACACACTTAGTTGGATTTTAGTGTGTTAGCTCATTGACACGACAGTCCACTGATATACATGTCAACTAGACCAACACGCTTAGTTGAATTTTAGTGTGTTAGCTCATTGACACAACAGTCCATTGATATACGTGTCAACTAGACCAACACGCTTAGTTGGATTTTAGTGTGTTAGCTCATTGACACAACAGTCCATTGATATACGTGTCAACTAGACCAACACACTTAGTTGGATTTTAGTGTGTTAGTTCATTGACACAACAGTCCACTGATATACGTGTTAGTTCATTGACACAACAGTCCACTGATATATGTGTCAACTAGACCAACACACTTAGTTGGATTTTAGTGTGTTAGCTCATTGACACAACAGTCCACTGATATACGTGTCAACTAGACCAACACGCTTAGTTGGATTTTAGTGTGTTAGCTCATTGACACAACAATCCATTGATATATGTGTCAACTAGACCAACACTTTTAGTTGGATTTTAGTGTGTTAGCTCATTGACACAACAGTCCACTGATATACGTGTCAACTAGACCAACACACTTAGTTGGATTTTAGTGTGTTAGCTCATTGACACAACAGTCCATTGATATACGTGTCAACTAGACCAACACGCTTAGTTGGATTTTAGTGTGTTAGCTCATTGACACAACAGTCCACTGATATATGTGTCAACTAGACCAACACGCTTAGTTGGATTTTAGTGTGTTAGCTCATTGACACAACAGTCCATTGATATACGTGTCAACTAGACCAACACGCTTAGTTGGATTTTAGTGTGTTAGCTCATTGACACAACAGTCCATTGATATACGTGTCAACTAGACCAACACGCTTAGTTGAATTTTAGTGTGTTAGCACATTGACACAACAGTCCACTGATATACGTGTCAACTAGACCAACACACTTAGTTGGATTTTAGTGTGTTAGCTCATTGACACAACAGTCCACTGATATACGTGTCAACTAGACCAACACACTTAGTTGGATTTTAGTGTGTTAGTTCATTGACACAACAGTCCACTGATATACGTGTTAGTTCATTGACACAACAGTCCACTGATATACGTGTCAACTAGACCAACACGCTTAGTTGGATTTTAGTGTGTTAGCTCATTGACACAACAGTCCACTGATATACGTGTCAACTAGACCAACACGCTTAGTTGGATTTTAGTGTGTTAGCTCATTGACACAACAATCCATTGATATACGTGTCAACTAGACCAACACTCTTAGTTGGATTTTAGTGTGTTAGCTCATTGACACAACAGTCCACTGATATACGTGTCAACTAGACCAACACACTTAGTTGGATTTTAGTGTGTTAGCTCATTGACACAACAGTCCACTGATATATGTGTCAACTAGACCAACACGCTTAGTTGGATTTTAGTGTGTTAGCTCATTGACACAACAGTCCACTGATATATGTGTCAACTAGACCAACACGCTTAGTTGGATTTTAGTGTGTTAGCTCATTGACATGACAGTCCATTGATATACGTGTCAACTAGACCAACACGCTTAGTTGGATTTTAGTGTGTTAGCTCATTGACACAACAGTCCACTGATATACGTGTCAACTAGACCAACACGCTTAGTTGGATTTTAGTGTGTTAGCTCATTGACACAACAGTCCATTGATATACGTATCAACTAGACCAACACGCTTAGTTGGATTTTAGTGTGTTAGCTCATTGACACGACAGTCCATTGATATACGTGTCAACTAGACCAACACGCTTAGTTGGATTTTAGTGTGTTAGCTCATTGACACAACAGTCCATTGATATACGTGTTAGTTCATTGACACAACAGTCCACTGATATACGTGTCAACTAGACCAACACGCTTAGTTGGATTTTAGTGTGTTAGCTCATTGACACAACAGTCCACTGATATACGTGTCAACTAGACCAACACGCTTAGTTGGATTTTAGTGTGTTAGCTCATTGACACAACAGTCCACTGATATATGTGTCAACTAGACCAACACGCTTAGTTGGATTTTAGTGTGTTAGCTCATTGACACAACAGTCCACTGATATATGTGTCAACTAGACCAACATGCTTAGTTGGATTTTAGTGTGTTAGCTCATTGACACAACAGTCCATTGATATACGTGTCAACTAGACCAACACGCTTAGTTGGATTTTAGTGTGTTAGCTCATTGACACAACAGTCCATTGATATACGTGTCAACTAGACCAACACGCTTAGTTGGATTTTAGTGTGTTAGCTCATTGACACAACAGTCCACTGATATGCGTGTCAACTAGACCAACATGCTTAGTTGGATTTTAGTGTGTTAGCTCATTGACACGACAGTCCACTGATATATGTGTCAACTAGACCAACACGCTTAGTTGAATTTTAGTGTGTTAGCTCATTGACACAACAGTCCACTGATATACGTGTCAACTAGACCAACACACTTAGTTGGATTTTAGTGTGTTAGTTCATTGACACAACAGTCCACTGATATACGTGTTAGTTCATTGACACAACAGTCCACTGATATACGTGTCAACTAGACCAACACGCTTAGTTGGATTTTAGTGTGTTAGCTCATTGACACAACAGTCCACTGATATACGTGTCAACTAGACCAACACGCTTAGTTGGATTTTAGTGTGTTAGCTCATTGACACAACAATCCATTGATATACGTGTCAACTAGACCAACACTCTTAGTTGGATTTTAGTGTGTTAGCTCATTGACACAACAGTCCACTGATATACGTGTCAACTAGACCAACACACTTAGTTGGATTTTAGTGTGTTAGCTCATTGACACAACAGTCCACTGATATATGTGTCAACTAGACCAACACGCTTAGTTGGATTTTAGTGTGTTAGCTCATTGACACAACAGTCCACTGATATATGTGTCAACTAGACCAACACGCTTAGTTGGATTTTAGTGTGTTAGCTCATTGACACGACAGTCCACTGATATACGTGTCAACTAGACCAACACGCTTAGTTGGATTTTAGTGTGTTAGCTCATTGACACGACAGTCCATTGATATACGTGTCAACTAGACCAACACGCTTAGTTGGATTTTAGTGTGTTAGCTCATTGACACAACAGTCCACTGATATACGTGTCAACTAGACCAACACGCTTAGTTGGATTTTAGTGTGTTAGCTCATTGACACAACAGTCCATTGATATACGTATCAACTAGACCAACACGCTTAGTTGGATTTTAGTGTGTTAGCTCATTGACACGACAGTCCACTGATATGCGTGTCAACTAGACCAACACGCTTAGTTGGATTTTAGTGTGTTAGCTCATTGACACGACAGTCCATTGATATACGTGTCAACTAGACCAACACGCTTAGTTGGATTTTAGTGTGTTAGCTCATTGACACAACAGTCCACTGATATACGTGTCGATTAGACCAACACGCTTAGTTGGATTTTAGTGTGTTAGCTCATTGACACGACAGTCCACTGATATACGTGTCAACTAGACCAACATGCTTAGTTGGATTTTAGTGTGTTAGCTCATTGACACGACAGTCCATTGATATACGTGTCAACTAGACCAACACGCTTAGTTGGATTTTAGTGTGTTAGCTCATTGACACAATAGTCAACTGATATACGTGTCAACTAGACCAACACGCTTAGTTGGATTTTAGTGTGTTAGCTCATTGACACAACAGTCCATTGATATACGTGTCAACTAGACCAACATGCTTAGTTGGATTTTAGTGTGTTAGCTCATTGACACAACAATCCACTGATATACATGTCAACTAGACCAACACGCTTAGTTGGATTTTAGTGTGTTAGCTCATTGACACAACAGTCCATTGATGTACGTGTCAACTAGACCAACACGCTTAGTTGGATTTTAGTGTGTTAGCTCATTGACACAACAGTCCATTGATATACGTGTCAACTAGACCAACACGCTTAGTTGGATTTTAGTGTGTTAGCTCATTGACACAACAGTCCATTGATATACGTGTCAACTAGACCAACACGCTTAGTTGGATTTTAGTGTGTTAGCTCATTGACACAACAGTCCACTGATATACATGTCAACTAGACCAACACACTTAGTTGGATTTTAGTGTGTTAGCTCATTGACACGACAGTCCACTGATATACATGTCAACTAGACCAACACGCTTAGTTGAATTTTAGTGTGTTAGCTCATTGACACAACAGTCCATTGATATACGTGTCAACTAGACCAACACGCTTAGTTGGATTTTAGTGTGTTAGCTCATTGACACAACAGTCCATTGATATACGTGTCAACTAGACCAACACACTTAGTTGGATTTTAGTGTGTTAGTTCATTGACACAACAGTCCACTGATATACGTGTTAGTTCATTGACACAACAGTCCACTGATATATGTGTCAACTAGACCAACACACTTAGTTGGATTTTAGTGTGTTAGCTCATTGACACAACAGTCCACTGATATACGTGTCAACTAGACCAACACGCTTAGTTGGATTTTAGTGTGTTAGCTCATTGACACAACAATCCATTGATATATGTGTCAACTAGACCAACACTTTTAGTTGGATTTTAGTGTGTTAGCTCATTGACACAACAGTCCACTGATATACGTGTCAACTAGACCAACACACTTAGTTGGATTTTAGTGTGTTAGCTCATTGACACAACAGTCCATTGATATACGTGTCAACTAGACCAACACGCTTAGTTGGATTTTAGTGTGTTAGCTCATTGACACAACAGTCCACTGATATATGTGTCAACTAGACCAACACTCTTAGTTGGATTTTAGTGTGTTAGCTCATTGACACAACAGTCCATTGATATACATGTCAACTAGACCAACACGCTTAGTTGGATTTTAGTGTGTTAGCTCATTGACACAACAGTCCATTGATATACGTGTCAACTAGACCAACACGCTTAGTTGGATTTTAGTGTGTTAGCTCATTGACACAACAGTCCACTGATGTGCGTGTCAACTAGACCAACATGGTTAGTTGGATTTTAGTGTGTTAGCTCATTGACAAGACAGTCCACTGATATACGTGTCAACTAGACCAACACGCTTAGTTGGATTTTAGTGTGTTAGCTCATTGACACAACAGTCCATTGATATATGTGTCAACTAGACCAACACACTTAGTTGGATTTTAGTGTGTTAGTTCATTGACACAACAGTCCACTGATATACGTGTTAGTTCATTGACACAACAGTCCACTGATATACGTGTCAACTAGACCAACACGCTTAGTTGGAATTTAGTGTGTTAGCTCATTGACACAACAGTCCACTGATATACGTGTCAACTAGACCAACACGCTTAGTTGGATTTTAGTGTGTTAGCTCATTGACACAACAGTCCACTGATATATGTGTCAACTAGACCAACACGCTTAGTTGGATTTTAGTGTGTTAGCTCATTGACACAACAGTCCACTGATATATGTGTCAACTAGACCAACATGCTTAGTTGGATTTTAGTGTGTTAGCTCATTGACACAACAGTCCATTGATATACGTGTCAACTAGACCAACACGCTTAGTTGGATTTTAGTGTGTTAGCTCATTGACACAACAGTCCATTGATATACGTGTCAACTAGACCAACACGCTTAGTTGGATTTTAGTGTGTTAGCTCATTGACACAACAGTCCACTGATATGCGTGTCAACTAGACCAACATGCTTAGTTGGATTTTAGTGTGTTAGCTCATTGACACGCCAGTCCACTGATATATGTGTCAACTAGACCAACACGCTTAGTTGGATTTTAGTGTGTTAGCTCATTGACACGACAGTCCATTGATATACGTGTCAACTAGACCAACACGCTTAGTTGGATTTTAGTGTGTTAGCTCATTGACACAACAGTCCATTGATATAGGTATCAACTAGACCAACACGCTTAGTTGGATTTTAGTGTGTTAGCTCATTGACACGACAGTCCACTGATATACGTGTCAACTAGACCAACACGCTTAGTTGGATTTTAGTGTGTTAGCTCATTGACACGACAGTCCATTGATATACGTGTCAACTAGACCAACACGCTTAGTTGGATTTTAGTGTGTTAGCTCATTGACACAACAGTCAACTGATATACGTGTCAACTAGACCAACACGCTTAGTTGGATTTTAGTGTGTTAGCTCATTGACACAAGAGTCCATTGATATACGTGTCAACTAGACCAACACGCTTAGTTGGATTTTAGTGTGTTAGCTCATTGACACAACAATCCACTGATATACGTGTCAACTAGACCAACACGCTTAGTTGGATTTTAGTGTGTTAGCTCATTGACACAACAGTCCATTGATATACGTGTCAACTAGACCAACACACTTAGTTGGATTTTAGTGTGTTAGCTCATTGACACAACAGTCAACTGATATACGTGTCAACTAGACCAACACGCTTAGTTGGATTTTAGTGTGTTAGCTCATTGACACAACAGTCCATTGATATACGTGTCAACTAGACCAACACGCTTAGTTGGATTTTAGTGTGTTAGCTCATTGACACAACAGTCCACTGATATACATGTCAACTAGACCAACACACTTAGTTGGATTTTAGTGTGTTAGCTCATTGACACGACAGTCCACTGATATACATGTCAACTAGACCAACACGCTTAGTTGAATTTTAGTGTGTTAGCTCATTGACACAACAGTCCATTGATATACGTGTCAACTAGACCAACACGCTTAGTTGGATTTTAGTGTGTTAGCTCATTGACACAACAGTCCATTGATATACGTGTCAACTAGACCAACACACTTAGTTGGATTTTAGTGTGTTAGTTCATTGACACAACAGTCCACTGATATACGTGTTAGTTCATTGACACAACAGTCCACTGATATATGTGTCAACTAGACCAACACACTTAGTTGGATTTTAGTGTGTTAGCTCATTGACACAACAGTCCACTGATATACGTGTCAACTAGACCAACACGCTTAGTTGGATTTTAGTGTGTTAGCTCATTGACACAACAATCCATTGATATATGTGTCAACTAGACCAACACTTTTAGTTGGATTTTAGTGTGTTAGCTCATTGACACAACAGTCCACTGATATACGTGTCAACTAGACCAACACACTTAGTTGGATTTTAGTGTGTTAGCTCATTGACACAACAGTCCATTGATATACGTGTCAACTAGACCAACACGCTTAGTTGGATTTTAGTGTGTTAGCTCATTGACACAACAGTCCACTGATATATGTGTCAACTAGACCAACACGCTTAGTTGGATTTTAGTGTGTTAGCTCATTGACACAACAGTCCATTGATATACGTGTCAACTAGACCAACACGCTTAGTTGGATTTTAGTGTGTTAGCTCATTGACACAACAGTCCATTGATATACGTGTCAACTAGACCAACACGCTTAGTTGAATTTTAGTGTGTTAGCACATTGACACAACAGTCCACTGATATACGTGTCAACTAGACCAACACACTTAGTTGGATTTTAGTGTGTTAGCTCATTGACACAACAGTCCACTGATATACGTGTCAACTAGACCAACACACTTAGTTGGATTTTAGTGTGTTAGTTCATTGACACAACAGTCCACTGATATACGTGTTAGTTCATTGACACAACAGTCCACTGATATACGTGTCAACTAGACCAACACGCTTAGTTGGATTTTAGTGTGTTAGCTCATTGACACAACAGTCCACTGATATACGTGTCAACTAGACCAACACGCTTAGTTGGATTTTAGTGTGTTAGCTCATTGACACAACAATCCATTGATATACGTGTCAACTAGACCAACACTCTTAGTTGGATTTTAGTGTGTTAGCTCATTGACACAACAGTCCACTGATATACGTGTCAACTAGACCAACACACTTAGTTGGATTTTAGTGTGTTAGCTCATTGACACAACAGTCCACTGATATATGTGTCAACTAGACCAACACGCTTAGTTGGATTTTAGTGTGTTAGCTCATTGACACAACAGTCCACTGATATATGTGTCAACTAGACCAACACGCTTAGTTGGATTTTAGTGTGTTAGCTCATTGACATGACAGTCCACTGATATACGTGTCAACTAGACCAACACGCTTAGTTGGATTTTAGTGTGTTAGCTCATTGACACGACAGTCCATTGATATACGTGTCAACTAGACCAACACGCTTAGTTGGATTTTAGTGTGTTAGCTCATTGACACAACAGTCCACTGATATACGTGTCAACTAGACCAACACGGTTAGTTGGATTTTAGTGTGTTAGCTCATTGACACAACAGTCCATTGATATACGTATCAACTAGACCAACACGCTTAGTTGGATTTTAGTGTGTTAGCTCATTGACACGACAGTCCACTGATATGCGTGTCAACTAGACCAACACGCTTAGTTGGATTTTAGTGTGTTAGCTCATTGACACGACAGTCCATTGATATACGTGTCAACTAGACCAACACGCTTAGTTGGATTTTAGTGTGTTAGTTCATTGACACAACAGTCCACTGATATACGTGTCGATTAGACCAACACGCTTAGTTGGATTTTAGTGTGTTAGCTCATTGACACGACAGTCCACTGATATACGTGTCAACTAGACCAACATGCTTAGTTGGATTTTAGTGTGTTAGCTCATTGACACAACAGTCCATTGATATACGTGTCAACTAGACCAACATGCTTAGTTGGATTTTAGTGTGTTAGCTCATTGACACAACAGTCCATTGATATACGTGTCAACTAGACCAACATGCTTAGTTGGATTTTAGTGTGTTAGCTCATTGACACAACAATCCACTGATATACATGTCAACTAGACCAACACGCTTAGTTGGATTTTAGTGTGTTAGCTCATTGACACAACAGTCCATTGATGTACGTGTCAACTAGACCAACACGCTTAGTTGGATTTTAGTGTGTTAGCTCATTGACACAACAGTCCATTGATATACGTGTCAACTAGACCAACACGCTTAGTTGGATTTTAGTGTGTTAGCTCATTGACACAACAGTCCATTGATATACGTGTCAACTAGACCAACACGCTTAGTTGGATTTTAGTGTGTTAGCTCATTGACACAACAGTCCACTGATATACATGTCAACTAGACCAACACACTTAGTTGGATTTTAGTGTGTTAGCTCATTGACACGACAGTCCACTGATATACATGTCAACTAGACCAACACGCTTAGTTGAATTTTAGTGTGTTAGCTCATTGACACAACAGTCCATTGATATACGTGTCAACTAGACCAACACGCTTAGTTGGATTTTAGTGTGTTAGCTCATTGACACAACAGTCCATTGATATACGTGTCAACTAGACCAACACACTTAGTTGGATTTTAGTGTGTTAGTTCATTGACACAACAGTCCACTGATATACGTGTTAGTTCATTGACACAACAGTCCACTGATATATGTGTCAACTAGACCAACACACTTAGTTGGATTTTAGTGTGTTAGTTCATTGACACAACAGTCCACTGATATACGTGTCAGCTAGACCAACACGCTTAGTTGGATTTTAGTGTGTTAGCTCATTGACACAACAATCCATTGATATATGTGTCAACTAGACCAACACTCTTAGTTGGATTTTAGTGTGTTAGCTCATTGACACAACAGTCCACTGATATACGTGTCAACTAGACCAACACACTTAGTTGGATTTTAGTGTGTTAGCTCATTGACACAACAGTCCATTGATGTGCGTGTCAACTAGACCAACATGGTTAGTTGGATTTTAGTGTGTTAGTTCATTGACACAACAGTCCACTGATATACGTGTTAGTTCATTGACACAACAGTCCACTGATATACGTGTCAACTAGACCAACACGCTTAGTTGGATTTTAGTGTGTTAGCTCATTGACACAACAGTCCACTGATATACGTGTCAACTAGACCAACACGCTTAGTTGGATTTTAGTGTGTTAGCTCATTGACACAACAGTCCACTGATATATGTGTCAACTAGACCAACACGCTTAGTTGGATTTTAGTGTGTTAGCTCATTGACACAACAGTCCACTGATATATGTGTCAACTAGACCAACATGCTTAGTTGGATTTTAGTGTGTTAGCTCATTGACACAACAGTCCATTGATATACGTGTCAACTAGACCAACACGCTTAGTTGGATTTTAGTGTGTTAGCTCATTGACACAACAGTCCATTGATATACGTGTCAACTAGACCAACACGCTTAGTTGGATTTTAGTGTGTTAGCTCATTGACACAACAGTCCACTGATATGCGTGTCAACTAGACCAACATGCTTAGTTGGATTTTAGTGTGTTAGCTCATTGACACGACAGTCCACTGATATATGTGTCAACTAGACCAACACGCTTAGTTGGATTTTAGTGTGTTAGCTCATTGACACAACAGTCCACTGATATACGTGTCAACTAGACCAACACACTTAGTTGGATTTTAGTGTGTTAGTTCATTGACACAACAGTCCACTGATATACGTGTTAGTTCATTGACACAACAGTCCACTGATATACGTGTCAACTAGACCAACACGCTTAGTTGGATTTTAGTGTGTTAGCTCATTGACACAACAGTCCACTGATATACGTGTCAACTAGACCAACACGCTTAGTTGGATTTTAGTGTGTTAGCTCATTGACACAACAATCCATTGATATACGTGTCAACTAGACCAACACTCTTAGTTGGATTTTAGTGTGTTAGCTCATTGACACAACAGTCCACTGATATACGTGTCAACTAGACCAACACACTTAGTTGGATTTTAGTGTGTTAGCTCATTGACACAACAGTCCACTGATATATGTGTCAACTAGACCAACACGCTTAGTTGGATTTTAGTGTGTTAGCTCATTGACACAACAGTCCACTGATATATGTGTCAACTAGACCAACACGCTTAGTTGGATTTTAGTGTGTTAGCTCATTGACACGACAGTCCACTGATATACGTGTCAACTAGACCAACACGCTTAGTTGGATTTTAGTGTGTTATCTCATTGACACGACAGTCCATTGATATACGTGTCAACTAGACCAACACGCTTAGTTGGATTTTAGTGTGTTAGCTCATTGACACAACAGTCCACTGATATACGTGTCAACTAGACCAACACGCTTAGTTGGATTTTAGTGTGTTAGCTCATTGACACAACAGTCCATTGATATACGTATCAACTAGACCAACACGCTTAGTTGGATTTTAGTGTGTTAGCTCATTGACACGACAGTCCACTGATATGCGTGTCAACTAGACCAACACGCTTAGTTGGATTTTAGTGTGTTAGCTCATTGACACGACAGTCCATTGATATACGTGTCAACTAGACCAACACGCTTAGTTGGATTTTAGTGTGTTAGCTCATTGACACAACAGTCCACTGATATACGTGTCGATTAGACCAACACGCTTAGTTGGATTTTAGTGTGTTAGCTCATTGACACGACAGTCCACTGATATACGTGTCAACTAGACCAACATGCTTAGTTGGATTTTAGTGTGTTAGCTCATTGACACGACAGTCCATTGATATACGTGTCAACTAGACCAACACGCTTAGTTGGATTTTAGTGTGTTAGCTCATTGACACAATAGTCCACTGATATACGTGTCAACTAGACCAACACGCTTAGTTGGATTTTAGTGTGTTAGCTCATTGACACAACAGTCCATTGATATACGTGTCAACTAGACCAACATGCTTAGTTGGATTTTAGTGTGTTAGCTCATTGACACAACAATCCACTGATATACATGTCAACTAGACCAACACGCTTAGTTGGATTTTAGTGTGTTAGCTCATTGACACAACAGTCCATTGATGTACGTGTCAACTAGACCAACACGCTTAGTTGGATTTTAGTGTGTTAGCTCATTGACACAACAGTCCATTGATATACGTGTCAACTAGACCAACACGCTTAGTTGGATTTTAGTGTGTTAGCTCATTGACACAACAGTCCATTGATATACGTGTCAACTAGACCAACACGCTTAGTTGGATTTTAGTGTGTTAGCTCATTGACACAACAGTCCACTGATATACATGTCAACTAGACCAACACACTTAGTTGGATTTTAGTGTGTTAGCTCATTGACACGACAGTCCACTGATATACATGTCAACTAGACCAACACGCTTAGTTGAATTTTAGTGTGTTAGCTCATTGACACAACAGTCCATTGATATACGTGTCAACTAGACCAACACGCTTAGTTGGATTTTAGTGTGTTAGCTCATTGACACAACAGTCCATTGATATACGTGTCAACTAGACCAACACACTTAGTTGGATTTTAGTGTGTTGGTTCATTGACACAACAGTCCACTGATATACGTGTTAGTTCATTGACACAACAGTCCACTGATATATGTGTCAACTAGACCAACACACTTAGTTGGATTTTAGTGTGTTAGCTCATTGACACAACAGTCCACTGATATACGTGTCAACTAGACCAACACGCTTAGTTGGATTTTAGTGTGTTAGCTCATTGACACAACAATCCATTGATATATGTGTCAACTAGACCAACACTTTTAGTTGGATTTTAGTGTGTTAGCTCATTGACACAACAGTCCACTGATATACGTGTCAACTAGACCAACACACTTAGTTGGATTTTAGTGTGTTAGCTCATTGACACAACAGTCCATTGATATACGTGTCAACTAGACCAACACGCTTAGTTGGATTTTAGTGTGTTAGCTCATTGACACAACAGTCCACTGATATATGTGTCAACTAGACCAACACTCTTAGTTGGATTTTAGTGTGTTAGCTCATTGACACAACAGTCCATTGATATACATGTCAACTAGACCAACACGCTTAGTTGGATTTTAGTGTGTTAGCTCATTGACACAACAGTCCATTGATATACGTGTCAACTAGACCAACACGCTTAGTTGGATTTTAGTGTGTTAGCTCATTGACACAACAGTCCACTGATGTGCGTGTCAACTAGACCAACATGGTTAGTTGGATTTTAGTGTGTTAGCTCATTGACAAGACAGTCCACTGATATACGTGTCAACTAGACCAACACGCTTAGTTGGATTTTAGTGTGTTAGCTCATTGACACAACAGTCCATTGATATATGTGTCAACTAGACCAACACACTTAGTTGGATTTTAGTGTGTTAGTTCATTGACACAACAGTCCACTGATATACGTGTTAGTTCATTGACACAACAGTCCACTGATATACGTGTCAACTAGACCAACACGCTTAGTTGGATTTTAGTGTGTTAGCTCATTGACACAACAGTCCACTGATATACGTGTCAACTAGACCAACACGCTTAGTTGGATTTTAGTGTGTTAGCTCATTGACACAACAGTCCACTGATATATGTGTCAACTAGACCAACACGCTTAGTTGGATTTTAGTGTGTTAGCTCATTGACACAACAGTCCACTGATATATGTGTCAACTAGACCAACATGCTTAGTTGGATTTTAGTGTGTTAGCTCATTGACACAACAGTCCATTGATATACGTGTCAACTAGACCAACACGCTTAGTTGGATTTTAGTGTGTTAGCTCATTGACACAACAGTCCATTGATATACGTGTCAACTAGACCAACACGCTTAGTTGGATTTTAGTGTGTTAGCTCATTGACACAACAGTCCACTGATATGCGTGTCAACTAGACCAACATGCTTAGTTGGATTTTAGTGTGTTAGCTCATTGACACGACAGTCCACTGATATATGTGTCAACTAGACCAACACGCTTAGTTGGATTTTAGTGTGTTAGCTCATTGACACGACAGTCCATTGATATACGTGTCAACTAGACCAACACGCTTAGTTGGATTTTAGTGTGTTAGCTCATTGACACAACAGTCCATTGATATACGTATCAACTAGACCAACACGCTTAGTTGGATTTTAGTGTGTTAGCTCATTGACACGACAGTCCACTGATATACGTGTCAACTAGACCAACACGCTTAGTTGGATTTTAGTGTGTTAGCTCATTGACACGACAGTCCATTGATATACGTGTCAACTAGACCAACACGCTTAGTTGGATTTTAGTGTGTTAGCTCATTGACACAACAGTCAACTGATATACGTGTCAACTAGACCAACACGCTTAGTTGGATTTTAGTGTGTTAGCTCATTGACACAAGAGTCCATTGATATACGTGTCAACTAGACCAACACGCTTAGTTGGATTTTAGTGTGTTAGCTCATTGACACAACAATCCACTGATATACGTGTCAACTAGACCAACACGCTTAGTTGGATTTTAGTGTGTTAGCTCATTGACACAACAGTCCATTGATATACGTGTCAACTAGACCAACACACTTAGTTGGATTTTAGTGTGTTAGCTCATTGACACAACAGTCAACTGATATACGTGTCAACTAGACCAACACGCTTAGTTGGATTTTAGTGTGTTAGCTCATTGACACAACAGTCCATTGATATACGTGTCAACTAGACCAACACGCTTAGTTGGATTTTAGTGTGTTAGCTCATTGACACAACAGTCCACTGATATACATGTCAACTAGACCAACACACTTAGTTGGATTTTAGTGTGTTAGCTCATTGACACAACAGTCCACTGATATACATGTCAACTAGACCAACACGCTTAGTTGAATTTTAGTGTGTTAGCTCATTGACACAACAGTCCATTGATATACGTGTCAACTAGACCAACACGCTTAGTTGGATTTTAGTGTGTTAGCTCATTGACACAACAGTCCATTGATATACGTGTCAACTAGACCAACACACTTAGTTGGATTTTAGTGTGTTAGTTCATTGACACAACAGTCCACTGATATACGTGTTAGTTCATTGACACAACAGTCCACTGATATATGTGTCAACTAGACCAACACACTTAGTTGGATTTTAGTGTGTTAGCTCATTGACACAACAGTCCACTGATATACGTGTCAACTAGACCAACACGCTTAGTTGGATTTTAGTGTGTTAGCTCATTGACACAACAATCCATTGATATATGTGTCAACTAGACCAACACTTTTAGTTGGATTTTAGTGTGTTAGCTCATTGACACAACAGTCCACTGATATACGTGTCAACTAGACCAACACACTTAGGTGGATTTTAGTGTGTTAGCTCATTGACACAACAGTCCATTGATATACGTGTCAACTAGACCAACACGCTTAGTTGGATTTTAGTGTGTTAGCTCATTGACACAACAGTCCACTGATATATGTGTCAACTAGACCAACACTCTTAGTTGGATTTTAGTGTGTTAGCTCATTGACACAACAGTCCATTGATATACGTGTCAACTAGACCAACACGCTTAGTTGGATTTTAGTGTGTTAGCTCATTGACACAACAGTCCATTGATATACGTGTCAACTAGACCAACACGCTTAGTTGGATTTTAGTGTGTTAGCTCATTGACACAACAGTCCACTGATGTGCGTGTCAACTAGACCAACATGGTTAGTTGGATTTTAGTGTGTTAGCTCATTGACAAGACAGTCCACTGATATACGTGTCAGCTAGACCAACACGCTTAGTTGGATTTTAGTGTGTTAGCTCATTGACACAACAGTCCATTGATATACGTGTCAACTAGACCAACACACTTAGTTGGATTTTAGTGTGTTAGTTCATTGACACAACAGTCCACTGATATACGTGTTAGTTCATTGACACAACAGTCCACTGATATACGTGTCAACTAGACCAACACGCTTAGTTGGATTTTAGTGTGTTAGCTCATTGACACAACAGTCCACTGATATACGTGTCAACTAGACCAACACGCTTAGTTGGATTTTAGTGTGTTAGCTCATTGACACAACAGTCCATTGATATACGTGTCAACTAGACCAACACGCTTAGTTGGATTTTAGTGTGTTAGCTCATTGACACAACAGTCCATTGATATACGTGTCAACTAGACCAACACGCTTAGTTGGATTTTAGTGTGTTAGCTCATTGACACAACAGTCCACTGATATGCGTGTCAACTAGACCAACATGCTTAGTTGGATTTTAGTGTGTTAGCTCATTGACACGACAGTCCACTGATATATGTGTCAACTAGACCAACACGCTTAGTTGGATTTTAGTGTGTTAGCTCATTGACACGACAGTCCATTGATATACGTGTCAACTAGACCAACACGCTTAGTTGGATTTTAGTGTGTTAGCTCATTGACACAACAGTCCATTGATATACGTATCAACTAGACCAACACGCTTAGTTGGATTTTAGTGTGTTAGCTCATTGACACGACAGTCCACTGATATACGTGTCAACTAGACCAACACGCTTAGTTGGATTTTAGTGTGTTAGCTCATTGACACGACAGTCCATTGATATACGTGTCAACTAGACCAACACGCTTAGTTGGATTTTAGTGTGTTAGCTCATTGACACAACAGTCCATTGATATACGTATCAACTAGACCAACACGCTTAGTTGGATTTTAGTGTGTTAGCTCATTGACACGACAGTCCACTGATATACGTGTCAACTAGACCAACACGCTTAGTTGGATTTTAGTGTGTTAGCTCATTGACACGACAGTCCATTGATATACGTGTCAACTAGACCAACACGCTTAGTTGGATTTTAGTGTGTTAGCTCATTGACACAACAGTCAACTGATATACGTGTCAACTAGACCAACACGCTTAGTTGGATTTTAGTGTGTTAGCTCATTGACACAAGAGTCCATTGATATACGTGTCAACTAGACCAACACGCTTAGTTGGATTTTAGTGTGTTAGCTCATTGACACAACAATCCACTGATATACGTGTCAACTAGACCAACACGCTTAGTTGGATTTTAGTGTGTTAGCTCATTGACACAACAGTCCATTGATATACGTGTCAACTAGACCAACACACTTAGTTGGATTTTAGTGTGTTAGCTCATTGACACAACAGTCAACTGATATACGTGTCAACTAGACCAACACGCTTAGTTGGATTTTAGTGTGTTAGCTCATTGACACAACAGTCCATTGATATACGTGTCAACTAGACCAACACGCTTAGTTGGATTTTAGTGTGTTAGCTCATTGACACAACAGTCCACTGATATACATGTCAACTAGACCAACACACTTAGTTGGATTTTAGTGTGTTAGCTCATTGACACAACAGTCCACTGATATACATGTCAACTAGACCAACACGCTTAGTTGAATTTTAGTGTGTTAGCTCATTGACACAACAGTCCATTGATATACGTGTCAACTAGACCAACACGCTTAGTTGGATTTTAGTGTGTTAGCTCATTGACACAACAGTCCATTGATATACGTGTCAACTAGACCAACACACTTAGTTGGATTTTAGTGTGTTAGTTCATTGACACAACAGTCCACTGATATACGTGTTAGTTCATTGACACAACAGTCCACTGATATATGTGTCAACTAGACCAACACACTTAGTTGGATTTTAGTGTGTTAGCTCATTGACACAACAGTCCACTGATATACGTGTCAACTAGACCAACACGCTTAGTTGGATTTTAGTGTGTTAGCTCATTGACACAACAATCCATTGATATATGTGTCAACTAGACCAACACTTTTAGTTGGATTTTAGTGTGTTAGCTCATTGACACAACAGTCCACTGATATACGTGTCAACTAGACCAACACACTTAGGTGGATTTTAGTGTGTTAGCTCATTGACACAACAGTCCATTGATATACGTGTCAACTAGACCAACACGCTTAGTTGGATTTTAGTGTGTTAGCTCATTGACACAACAGTCCACTGATATATGTGTCAACTAGACCAACACTCTTAGTTGGATTTTAGTGTGTTAGCTCATTGACACAACAGTCCATTGATATACGTGTCAACTAGACCAACACGCTTAGTTGGATTTTAGTGTGTTAGCTCATTGACACAACAGTCCATTGATATACGTGTCAACTAGACCAACACGCTTAGTTGGATTTTAGTGTGTTAGCTCATTGACACAACAGTCCACTGATGTGCGTGTCAACTAGACCAACATGGTTAGTTGGATTTTAGTGTGTTAGCTCATTGACAAGACAGTCCACTGATATACGTGTCAGCTAGACCAACACGCTTAGTTGGATTTTAGTGTGTTAGCTCATTGACACAACAGTCCATTGATATACGTGTCAACTAGACCAACACACTTAGTTGGATTTTAGTGTGTTAGTTCATTGACACAACAGTCCACTGATATACGTGTTAGTTCATTGACACAACAGTCCACTGATATACGTGTCAACTAGACCAACACGCTTAGTTGGATTTTAGTGTGTTAGCTCATTGACACAACAGTCCACTGATATACGTGTCAACTAGACCAACACGCTTAGTTGGATTTTAGTGTGTTAGCTCATTGACACAACAGTCCATTGATATACGTGTCAACTAGACCAACACGCTTAGTTGGATTTTAGTGTGTTAGCTCATTGACACAACAGTCCATTGATATACGTGTCAACTAGACCAACACGCTTAGTTGGATTTTAGTGTGTTAGCTCATTGACACAACAGTCCACTGATATGCGTGTCAACTAGACCAACATGCTTAGTTGGATTTTAGTGTGTTAGCTCATTGACACGACAGTCCACTGATATATGTGTCAACTAGACCAACACGCTTAGTTGGATTTTAGTGTGTTAGCTCATTGACACGACAGTCCATTGATATACGTGTCAACTAGACCAACACGCTTAGTTGGATTTTAGTGTGTTAGCTCATTGACACAACAGTCCATTGATATACGTATCAACTAGACCAACACGCTTAGTTGGATTTTAGTGTGTTAGCTCATTGACACGACAGTCCACTGATATACGTGTCAACTAGACCAACACGCTTAGTTGGATTTTAGTGTGTTAGCTCATTGACACGACAGTCCATTGATATACGTGTCAACTAGACCAACACGCTTAGTTGGATTTTAGTGTGTTAGCTCATTGACACAACAGTCAACTGATATACGTGTCAACTAGACCAACACGCTTAGTTGGATTTTAGTGTGTTAGCTCATTGACACAACAATCCACTGATATACGTGTCAACTAGACCAACACGCTTAGTTGGATTTTAGTGTGTTAGCTCATTGACACAACAGTCCATTGATATACGTGTCAACTAGACCAACACACTTAGTTGGATTTTAGTGTGTTAGCTCATTGACACAACAGTCAACTGATATACGTGTCAACTAGACCAACACGCTTAGTTGGATTTTAGTGTGTTAGCTCATTGACACAACAGTCCATTGATATACGTGTCAACTAGACCAACACGCTTAGTTGGATTTTAGTGTGTTAGCTCATTGACACAACAGTCCATTGATATACGTGTCAACTAGACCAACACGCTTAGTTGAATTTTAGTGTGTTAGCACATTGACACAACAGTCCATTGATATACGTGTCAACTAGACCAACATGCTTAGTTGGATTTTAGTGTGTTAGCTCATTGACACAACAGTCCACTGATATACGTGTCAACTAGACCAACACACTTAGTTGGATTTTAGTGTGTTAGCTCATTGACACAACAGTCCACTGATATACGTGTCAACTAGACCAACACACTTAGTTGGATTTTAGTGTGTTAGTTCATTGACACAACAGTCCACTGATATACGTGTTAGTTCATTGACACAACAGTCCACTGATATACGTGTCAACTAGACCAACACGCTTAGTTGGATTTTAGTGTGTTAGCTCATTGACACAACAGTCCACTGATATACGTGTCAACTAGACCAACACGCTTAGTTGGATTTTAGTGTGTTAGCTCATTGACACAACAATCCATTGATATACGTGTCAACTAGACCAACACTCTTAGTTGGATTTTAGTGTGTTAGCTCATTGACACAACAGTCCATTGATATACGTGTCAACTAGACCAACACACTTAGTTGGATTTTAGTGTGTTAGCTCATTGACACAACAGTCCACTGATATACGTGTCAACTAGACCAACACACTTAGTTGGATTTTAGTGTGTTAGCTCATTGACACAACAGTCCATTGATATACGTGTCAACTAGACCAACACGCTTAGTTGGATTTTAGTGTGTTAGCTCATTGACACAACAGTCCACTGATATATGTGTCAACTAGACCAACACTCTTAGTTGGATTTTAGTGTGTTAGCTCATTGACACAACAGTCCATTGATATACGTGTCAACTAGACCAACACGCTTAGTTGGATTTTAGTGTGTTAGCTCATTGACACAACAGTCCATTGATATACGTGTCAACTAGACCAACACGCTTAGTTGGATTTTAGTGTGTTAGCTCATTGACACAACAGTCCACTGATATACGTGTCAACTAGACCAACACGCTTAGTTGGATTTTAGTGTGTTAGCTCATTGACACAACAGTCCATTGATATACGTGTCAACTAGACCAACACACTTAGTTGGATTTTAGTGTGTTAGTTCATTGACACAACAGTCCACTGATATACGTGTTAGTTCATTGACACAACAGTCCACTGATATACGTGTCAACTAGACCAACACGCTTAGTTGGATTTTAGTGTGTTAGCTCATTGACACAACAGTCCACTGATATACGTGTCAACTAGACCAACACGCTTAGTTGGATTTTAGTGTGTTAGCTCATTGACACAACAGTCCATTGATATACGTGTCAACTAGACCAACACGCTTAGTTGGATTTTAGTGTGTTAGCTCATTGACACAACAGTCCATTGATATACGTGTCAACTAGACCAACACGCTTAGTTGGATTTTAGTGTGTTAGCTCATTGACACAACAGTCCACTGATATGCGTGTCAACTAGACCAACATGCTTAGTTGGATTTTAGTGTGTTAGCTCATTGACACGACAGTCCACTGATATATGTGTCAACTAGACCAACACGCTTAGTTGGATTTTAGTGTGTTAGCTCATTGACACGACAGTCCATTGATATACGTGTCAACTAGACCAACACGCTTAGTTGGATTTTAGTGTGTTAGCTCATTGACACAACAGTCCATTGATATACGTATCAACTAGACCAACACGCTTAGTTGGATTTTAGTGTGTTAGCTCATTGACACGACAGTCCACTGATATACGTGTCAACTAGACCAACACGCTTAGTTGGATTTTAGTGTGTTAGCTCATTGACACGACAGTCCATTGATATACGTGTCAACTAGACCAACACGCTTAGTTGGATTTTAGTGTGTTAGCTCATTGACACAACAGTCAACTGATATACGTGTCAACTAGACCAACACGCTTAGTTGGATTTTAGTGTGTTAGCTCATTGACACAACAATCCACTGATATACGTGTCAACTAGACCAACACGCTTAGTTGGATTTTAGTGTGTTAGCTCATTGACACAACAGTCCATTGATATACGTGTCAACTAGACCAACACACTTAGTTGGATTTTAGTGTGTTAGCTCATTGACACAACAGTCAACTGATATACGTGTCAACTAGACCAACACGCTTAGTTGGATTTTAGTGTGTTAGCTCATTGACACAACAGTCCATTGATATACGTGTCAACTAGACCAACACGCTTAGTTGGATTTTAGTGTGTTAGCTCATTGACACAACAGTCCATTGATATACGTGTCAACTAGACCAACACGCTTAGTTGAATTTTAGTGTGTTAGCACATTGACACAACAGTCCATTGATATACGTGTCAACTAGACCAACATGCTTAGTTGGATTTTAGTGTGTTAGCTCATTGACACAACAGTCCACTGATATACGTGTCAACTAGACCAACACACTTAGTTGGATTTTAGTGTGTTAGCTCATTGACACAACAGTCCACTGATATACGTGTCAACTAGACCAACACACTTAGTTGGATTTTAGTGTGTTAGTTCATTGACACAACAGTCCACTGATATACGTGTTAGTTCATTGACACAACAGTCCACTGATATACGTGTCAACTAGACCAACACGCTTAGTTGGATTTTAGTGTGTTAGCTCATTGACACAACAGTCCACTGATATACGTGTCAACTAGACCAACACGCTTAGTTGGATTTTAGTGTGTTAGCTCATTGACACAACAATCCATTGATATACGTGTCAACTAGACCAACACTCTTAGTTGGATTTTAGTGTGTTAGCTCATTGACACAACAGTCCATTGATATACGTGTCAACTAGACCAACACACTTAGTTGGATTTTAGTGTGTTAGCTCATTGACACAACAGTCCACTGATATACGTGTCAACTAGACCAACACACTTAGTTGGATTTTAGTGTGTTAGCTCATTGACACAACAGTCCATTGATATACGTGTCAACTAGACCAACACGCTTAGTTGGATTTTAGTGTGTTAGCTCATTGACACAACAGTCCACTGATATATGTGTCAACTAGACCAACACTCTTAGTTGGATTTTAGTGTGTTAGCTCATTGACACAACAGTCCATTGATATACGTGTCAACTAGACCAACACGCTTAGTTGGATTTTAGTGTGTTAGCTCATTGACACAACAGTCCATTGATATACGTGTCAACTAGACCAACACGCTTAGTTGGATTTTAGTGTGTTAGCTCATTGACACAACAGTCCACTGATGTGCGTGTCAACTAGACCAACATGGTTAGTTGGATTTTAGTGTGTTAGCTCATTGACAAGACAGTCCACTGATATACGTGTCAACTAGACCAACACGCTTAGTTGGATTTTAGTGTGTTAGCTCATTGACACAACAGTCCATTGATATACGTGTCAACTAGACCAACACACTTAGTTGGATTTTAGTGTGTTAGTTCATTGACACAACAGTCCACTGATATACGTGTTAGTTCATTGACACAACAGTCCATTGATATACGTGTCAACTAGACCAACACACTTAGTTGGATTTTAGTGTGTTAGCTCATTGACACAACAGTCAACTGATATACGTGTCAACTAGACCAACACGCTTAGTTGGATTTTAGTGTGTTAGCTCATTGACACAACAGTCCATTGATGTGCGTGTCAACTAGACCAACATGGTTAGTTGGATTTTAGTGTGTTAGTTCATTGACACAACAGTCCACTGATATACGTGTTAGTTCATTGACACAACAGTCCACTGATATACATGTCAACTAGACCAACACGCTTAGTTGGATTTTAGTGTGTTAGCTCATTGACACAACAGTCCACTGATATACGTGTCAACTAGACCAACACGCTTAGTTGGATTTTAGTGTGTTAGCTCATTGACACAACAGTCCACTGATATATGTGTCAACTAGACCAACACGCTTAGTTGGATTTTAGTGTGTTAGCTCATTGACACAACAGTCCACTGATATATGTGTCAACTAGACCAACATGCTTAGTTGGATTTTAGTGTGTTAGCTCATTGACACAACAGTCCATTGATATACGTGTCAACTAGACCAACACGCTTAGTTGGATTTTAGTGTGTTAGCTCATTGACACAACAGTCCATTGATATACGTGTCAACTAGACCAACACGCTTAGTTGGATTTTAGTGTGTTAGCTCATTGACACAACAGTCCACTGATATGCGTGTCAACTAGACCAACATGCTTAGTTGGATTTTAGTGTGTTAGCTCATTGACACGACAGTCCACTGATATATGTGTCAACTAGACCAACACGCTTAGTTGGATTTTAGTGTGTTAGCTCATTGACACAACAGTCCACTGATATACGTGTCAACTAGACCAACACACTTAGTTGGATTTTAGTGTGTTAGTTCATTGACACAACAGTCCACTGATATACGTGTTAGTTCATTGACACAACAGTCCACTGATATACGTGTCAACTAGACCAACACGCTTAGTTGGATTTTAGTGTGTTAGCTCATTGACACAACAGTCCACTGATATACGTGTCAACTAGACCAACACGCTTAGTTGGATTTTAGTGTGTTAGCTCATTGACACAACAATCCATTGATATACGTGTCAACTAGACCAACACTCTTAGTTGGATTTTAGTGTGTTAGCTCATTGACACAACAGTCCACTGATATACGTGTCAACTAGACCAACACACTTAGTTGGATTTTAGTGTGTTAGCTCATTGACACAACAGTCCACTGATATATGTGTCAACTAGACCAACACGCTTAGTTGGATTTTAGTGTGTTAGCTCATTGACACAACAGTCCACTGATATATGTGTCAACTAGACCAACACGCTTAGTTGGATTTTAGTGTGTTAGCTCATTGACACGACAGTCCACTGATATACGTGTCAACTAGACCAACACGCTTAGTTGGATTTTAGTGTGTTATCTCATTGACACGACAGTCCATTGATATACGTGTCAACTAGACCAACACGCTTAGTTGGATTTTAGTGTGTTAGCTCATTGACACAACAGTCCACTGATATACGTGTCAACTAGACCAACACGCTTAGTTGGATTTTAGTGTGTTAGCTCATTGACACAACAGTCCATTGATATACGTATCAACTAGACCAACACGCTTAGTTGGATTTTAGTGTGTTAGCTCATTGACACGACAGTCCACTGATATGCGTGTCAACTAGACCAACACGCTTAGTTGGATTTTAGTGTGTTAGCTCATTGACACGACAGTCCATTGATATACGTGTCAACTAGACCAACACGCTTAGTTGGATTTTAGTGTGTTAGCTCATTGACACAACAGTCCACTGATATACGTGTCGATTAGACCAACACGCTTAGTTGGATTTTAGTGTGTTAGCTCATTGACACGACAGTCCACTGATATACGTGTCAACTAGACCAACATGCTTAGTTGGATTTTAGTGTGTTAGCTCATTGACACGACAGTCCATTGATATACGTGTCAACTAGACCAACACGCTTAGTTGGATTTTAGTGTGTTAGCTCATTGACACAATAGTCCACTGATATACGTGTCAACTAGACCAACACGCTTAGTTGGATTTTAGTGTGTTAGCTCATTGACACAACAGTCCATTGATATACGTGTCAACTAGACCAACATGCTTAGTTGGATTTTAGTGTGTTAGCTCATTGACACAACAATCCACTGATATACATGTCAACTAGACCAACACGCTTAGTTGGATTTTAGTGTGTTAGCTCATTGACACAACAGTCCATTGATGTACGTGTCAACTAGACCAACACGCTTAGTTGGATTTTAGTGTGTTAGCTCATTGACACAACAGTCCATTGATATACGTGTCAACTAGACCAACACGCTTAGTTGGATTTTAGTGTGTTAGCTCATTGACACAACAGTCCATTGATATACGTGTCAACTAGACCAACACGCTTAGTTGGATTTTAGTGTGTTAGCTCATTGACACAACAGTCCACTGATATACATGTCAACTAGACCAACACACTTAGTTGGATTTTAGTGTGTTAGCTCATTGACACGACAGTCCACTGATATACATGTCAACTAGACCAACACGCTTAGTTGAATTTTAGTGTGTTAGCTCATTGACACAACAGTCCATTGATATACGTGTCAACTAGACCAACACGCTTAGTTGGATTTTAGTGTGTTAGCTCATTGACACAACAGTCCATTGATATACGTGTCAACTAGACCAACACACTTAGTTGGATTTTAGTGTGTTGGTTCATTGACACAACAGTCCACTGATATACGTGTTAGTTCATTGACACAACAGTCCACTGATATATGTGTCAACTAGACCAACACACTTAGTTGGATTTTAGTGTGTTAGCTCATTGACACAACAGTCCACTGATATACGTGTCAACTAGACCAACACGCTTAGTTGGATTTTAGTGTGTTAGCTCATTGACACAACAATCCATTGATATATGTGTCAACTAGACCAACACTTTTAGTTGGATTTTAGTGTGTTAGCTCATTGACACAACAGTCCACTGATATACGTGTCAACTAGACCAACACACTTAGTTGGATTTTAGTGTGTTAGCTCATTGACACAACAGTCCATTGATATACGTGTCAACTAGACCAACACGCTTAGTTGGATTTTAGTGTGTTAGCTCATTGACACAACAGTCCACTGATATATGTGTCAACTAGACCAACACTCTTAGTTGGATTTTAGTGTGTTAGCTCATTGACACAACAGTCCATTGATATACATGTCAACTAGACCAACACGCTTAGTTGGATTTTAGTGTGTTAGCTCATTGACACAACAGTCCATTGATATACGTGTCAACTAGACCAACACGCTTAGTTGGATTTTAGTGTGTTAGCTCATTGACACAACAGTCCACTGATGTGCGTGTCAACTAGACCAACATGGTTAGTTGGATTTTAGTGTGTTAGCTCATTGACAAGACAGTCCACTGATATACGTGTCAACTAGACCAACACGCTTAGTTGGATTTTAGTGTGTTAGCTCATTGACACAACAGTCCATTGATATATGTGTCAACTAGACCAACACACTTAGTTGGATTTTAGTGTGTTAGTTCATTGACACAACAGTCCACTGATATACGTGTTAGTTCATTGACACAACAGTCCACTGATATACGTGTCAACTAGACCAACACGCTTAGTTGGATTTTAGTGTGTTAGCTCATTGACACAACAGTCCACTGATATACGTGTCAACTAGACCAACACGCTTAGTTGGATTTTAGTGTGTTAGCTCATTGACACAACAGTCCACTGATATATGTGTCAACTAGACCAACACGCTTAGTTGGATTTTAGTGTGTTAGCTCATTGACACAACAGTCCACTGATATATGTGTCAACTAGACCAACATGCTTAGTTGGATTTTAGTGTGTTAGCTCATTGACACAACAGTCCATTGATATACGTGTCAACTAGACCAACACGCTTAGTTGGATTTTAGTGTGTTAGCTCATTGACACAACAGTCCATTGATATACGTGTCAACTAGACCAACACGCTTAGTTGGATTTTAGTGTGTTAGCTCATTGACACAACAGTCCACTGATATGCGTGTCAACTAGACCAACATGCTTAGTTGGATTTTAGTGTGTTAGCTCATTGACACGACAGTCCACTGATATATGTGTCAACTAGACCAACACGCTTAGTTGGATTTTAGTGTGTTAGCTCATTGACACGACAGTCCATTGATATACGTGTCAACTAGACCAACACGCTTAGTTGGATTTTAGTGTGTTAGCTCATTGACACAACAGTCCATTGATATACGTATCAACTAGACCAACACGCTTAGTTGGATTTTAGTGTGTTAGCTCATTGACACGACAGTCCACTGATATACGTGTCAACTAGACCAACACGCTTAGTTGGATTTTAGTGTGTTAGCTCATTGACACGACAGTCCATTGATATACGTGTCAACTAGACCAACACGCTTAGTTGGATTTTAGTGTGTTAGCTCATTGACACAACAGTCAACTGATATACGTGTCAACTAGACCAACACGCTTAGTTGGATTTTAGTGTGTTAGCTCATTGACACAAGAGTCCATTGATATACGTGTCAACTAGACCAACACGCTTAGTTGGATTTTAGTGTGTTAGCTCATTGACACAACAATCCACTGATATACGTGTCAACTAGACCAACACGCTTAGTTGGATTTTAGTGTGTTAGCTCATTGACACAACAGTCCATTGATATACGTGTCAACTAGACCAACACACTTAGTTGGATTTTAGTGTGTTAGCTCATTGACACAACAGTCAACTGATATACGTGTCAACTAGACCAACACGCTTAGTTGGATTTTAGTGTGTTAGCTCATTGACACAACAGTCCATTGATATACGTGTCAACTAGACCAACACGCTTAGTTGGATTTTAGTGTGTTAGCTCATTGACACAACAGTCCACTGATATACATGTCAACTAGACCAACACACTTAGTTGGATTTTAGTGTGTTAGCTCATTGACACAACAGTCCACTGATATACATGTCAACTAGACCAACACGCTTAGTTGAATTTTAGTGTGTTAGCTCATTGACACAACAGTCCATTGATATACGTGTCAACTAGACCAACACGCTTAGTTGGATTTTAGTGTGTTAGCTCATTGACACAACAGTCCATTGATATACGTGTCAACTAGACCAACACACTTAGTTGGATTTTAGTGTGTTAGTTCATTGACACAACAGTCCACTGATATACGTGTTAGTTCATTGACACAACAGTCCACTGATATATGTGTCAACTAGACCAACACACTTAGTTGGATTTTAGTGTGTTAGCTCATTGACACAACAGTCCACTGATATACGTGTCAACTAGACCAACACGCTTAGTTGGATTTTAGTGTGTTAGCTCATTGACACAACAATCCATTGATATATGTGTCAACTAGACCAACACTTTTAGTTGGATTTTAGTGTGTTAGCTCATTGACACAACAGTCCACTGATATACGTGTCAACTAGACCAACACACTTAGGTGGATTTTAGTGTGTTAGCTCATTGACACAACAGTCCATTGATATACGTGTCAACTAGACCAACACGCTTAGTTGGATTTTAGTGTGTTAGCTCATTGACACAACAGTCCACTGATATATGTGTCAACTAGACCAACACTCTTAGTTGGATTTTAGTGTGTTAGCTCATTGACACAACAGTCCATTGATATACGTGTCAACTAGACCAACACGCTTAGTTGGATTTTAGTGTGTTAGCTCATTGACACAACAGTCCATTGATATACGTGTCAACTAGACCAACACGCTTAGTTGGATTTTAGTGTGTTAGCTCATTGACACAACAGTCCACTGATGTGCGTGTCAACTAGACCAACATGGTTAGTTGGATTTTAGTGTGTTAGCTCATTGACAAGACAGTCCACTGATATACGTGTCAGCTAGACCAACACGCTTAGTTGGATTTTAGTGTGTTAGCTCATTGACACAACAGTCCATTGATATACGTGTCAACTAGACCAACACACTTAGTTGGATTTTAGTGTGTTAGTTCATTGACACAACAGTCCACTGATATACGTGTTAGTTCATTGACACAACAGTCCACTGATATACGTGTCAACTAGACCAACACGCTTAGTTGGATTTTAGTGTGTTAGCTCATTGACACAACAGTCCACTGATATACGTGTCAACTAGACCAACACGCTTAGTTGGATTTTAGTGTGTTAGCTCATTGACACAACAGTCCATTGATATACGTGTCAACTAGACCAACACGCTTAGTTGGATTTTAGTGTGTTAGCTCATTGACACAACAGTCCATTGATATACGTGTCAACTAGACCAACACGCTTAGTTGGATTTTAGTGTGTTAGCTCATTGACACAACAGTCCACTGATATGCGTGTCAACTAGACCAACATGCTTAGTTGGATTTTAGTGTGTTAGCTCATTGACACGACAGTCCACTGATATATGTGTCAACTAGACCAACACGCTTAGTTGGATTTTAGTGTGTTAGCTCATTGACACGACAGTCCATTGATATACGTGTCAACTAGACCAACACGCTTAGTTGGATTTTAGTGTGTTAGCTCATTGACACAACAGTCCATTGATATACGTATCAACTAGACCAACACGCTTAGTTGGATTTTAGTGTGTTAGCTCATTGACACGACAGTCCACTGATATACGTGTCAACTAGACCAACACGCTTAGTTGGATTTTAGTGTGTTAGCTCATTGACACGACAGTCCATTGATATACGTGTCAACTAGACCAACACGCTTAGTTGGATTTTAGTGTGTTAGCTCATTGACACAACAGTCAACTGATATACGTGTCAACTAGACCAACACGCTTAGTTGGATTTTAGTGTGTTAGCTCATTGACACAACAATCCACTGATATACGTGTCAACTAGACCAACACGCTTAGTTGGATTTTAGTGTGTTAGCTCATTGACACAACAGTCCATTGATATACGTGTCAACTAGACCAACACACTTAGTTGGATTTTAGTGTGTTAGCTCATTGACACAACAGTCAACTGATATACGTGTCAACTAGACCAACACGCTTAGTTGGATTTTAGTGTGTTAGCTCATTGACACAACAGTCCATTGATATACGTGTCAACTAGACCAACACGCTTAGTTGGATTTTAGTGTGTTAGCTCATTGACACAACAGTCCATTGATATACGTGTCAACTAGACCAACACGCTTAGTTGAATTTTAGTGTGTTAGCACATTGACACAACAGTCCATTGATATACGTGTCAACTAGACCAACATGCTTAGTTGGATTTTAGTGTGTTAGCTCATTGACACAACAGTCCACTGATATACGTGTCAACTAGACCAACACACTTAGTTGGATTTTAGTGTGTTAGCTCATTGACACAACAGTCCACTGATATACGTGTCAACTAGACCAACACACTTAGTTGGATTTTAGTGTGTTAGTTCATTGACACAACAGTCCACTGATATACGTGTTAGTTCATTGACACAACAGTCCACTGATATACGTGTCAACTAGACCAACACGCTTAGTTGGATTTTAGTGTGTTAGCTCATTGACACAACAGTCCACTGATATACGTGTCAACTAGACCAACACGCTTAGTTGGATTTTAGTGTGTTAGCTCATTGACACAACAATCCATTGATATACGTGTCAACTAGACCAACACTCTTAGTTGGATTTTAGTGTGTTAGCTCATTGACACAACAGTCCATTGATATACGTGTCAACTAGACCAACACACTTAGTTGGATTTTAGTGTGTTAGCTCATTGACACAACAGTCCACTGATATACGTGTCAACTAGACCAACACACTTAGTTGGATTTTAGTGTGTTAGCTCATTGACACAACAGTCCATTGATATACGTGTCAACTAGACCAACACGCTTAGTTGGATTTTAGTGTGTTAGCTCATTGACACAACAGTCCACTGATATATGTGTCAACTAGACCAACACTCTTAGTTGGATTTTAGTGTGTTAGCTCATTGACACAACAGTCCATTGATATACGTGTCAACTAGACCAACACGCTTAGTTGGATTTTAGTGTGTTAGCTCATTGACACAACAGTCCATTGATATACGTGTCAACTAGACCAACACGCTTAGTTGGATTTTAGTGTGTTAGCTCATTGACACAACAGTCCACTGATATACGTGTCAACTAGACCAACACGCTTAGTTGGATTTTAGTGTGTTAGCTCATTGACACAACAGTCCATTGATATACGTGTCAACTAGACCAACACACTTAGTTGGATTTTAGTGTGTTAGTTCATTGACACAACAGTCCACTGATATACGTGTTAGTTCATTGACACAACAGTCCACTGATATACGTGTCAACTAGACCAACACGCTTAGTTGGATTTTAGTGTGTTAGCTCATTGACACAACAGTCCACTGATATACGTGTCAACTAGACCAACACGCTTAGTTGGATTTTAGTGTGTTAGCTCATTGACACAACAGTCCATTGATATACGTGTCAACTAGACCAACACGCTTAGTTGGATTTTAGTGTGTTAGCTCATTGACACAACAGTCCATTGATATACGTGTCAACTAGACCAACACGCTTAGTTGGATTTTAGTGTGTTAGCTCATTGACACAACAGTCCACTGATATGCGTGTCAACTAGACCAACATGCTTAGTTGGATTTTAGTGTGTTAGCTCATTGACACGACAGTCCACTGATATATGTGTCAACTAGACCAACACGCTTAGTTGGATTTTAGTGTGTTAGCTCATTGACACGACAGTCCATTGATATACGTGTCAACTAGACCAACACGCTTAGTTGGATTTTAGTGTGTTAGCTCATTGACACAACAGTCCATTGATATACGTATCAACTAGACCAACACGCTTAGTTGGATTTTAGTGTGTTAGCTCATTGACACGACAGTCCACTGATATACGTGTCAACTAGACCAACACGCTTAGTTGGATTTTAGTGTGTTAGCTCATTGACACGACAGTCCATTGATATACGTGTCAACTAGACCAACACGCTTAGTTGGATTTTAGTGTGTTAGCTCATTGACACAACAGTCAACTGATATACGTGTCAACTAGACCAACACGCTTAGTTGGATTTTAGTGTGTTAGCTCATTGACACAACAATCCACTGATATACGTGTCAACTAGACCAACACGCTTAGTTGGATTTTAGTGTGTTAGCTCATTGACACAACAGTCCATTGATATACGTGTCAACTAGACCAACACACTTAGTTGGATTTTAGTGTGTTAGCTCATTGACACAACAGTCAACTGATATACGTGTCAACTAGACCAACACGCTTAGTTGGATTTTAGTGTGTTAGCTCATTGACACAACAGTCCATTGATATACGTGTCAACTAGACCAACACGCTTAGTTGGATTTTAGTGTGTTAGCTCATTGACACAACAGTCCATTGATATACGTGTCAACTAGACCAACACGCTTAGTTGAATTTTAGTGTGTTAGCACATTGACACAACAGTCCATTGATATACGTGTCAACTAGACCAACATGCTTAGTTGGATTTTAGTGTGTTAGCTCATTGACACAACAGTCCACTGATATACGTGTCAACTAGACCAACACACTTAGTTGGATTTTAGTGTGTTAGCTCATTGACACAACAGTCCACTGATATACGTGTCAACTAGACCAACACACTTAGTTGGATTTTAGTGTGTTAGTTCATTGACACAACAGTCCACTGATATACGTGTTAGTTCATTGACACAACAGTCCACTGATATACGTGTCAACTAGACCAACACGCTTAGTTGGATTTTAGTGTGTTAGCTCATTGACACAACAGTCCACTGATATACGTGTCAACTAGACCAACACGCTTAGTTGGATTTTAGTGTGTTAGCTCATTGACACAACAATCCATTGATATACGTGTCAACTAGACCAACACTCTTAGTTGGATTTTAGTGTGTTAGCTCATTGACACAACAGTCCATTGATATACGTGTCAACTAGACCAACACACTTAGTTGGATTTTAGTGTGTTAGCTCATTGACACAACAGTCCACTGATATACGTGTCAACTAGACCAACACACTTAGTTGGATTTTAGTGTGTTAGCTCATTGACACAACAGTCCATTGATATACGTGTCAACTAGACCAACACGCTTAGTTGGATTTTAGTGTGTTAGCTCATTGACACAACAGTCCACTGATATATGTGTCAACTAGACCAACACTCTTAGTTGGATTTTAGTGTGTTAGCTCATTGACACAACAGTCCATTGATATACGTGTCAACTAGACCAACACGCTTAGTTGGATTTTAGTGTGTTAGCTCATTGACACAACAGTCCATTGATATACGTGTCAACTAGACCAACACGCTTAGTTGGATTTTAGTGTGTTAGCTCATTGACACAACAGTCCACTGATGTGCGTGTCAACTAGACCAACATGGTTAGTTGGATTTTAGTGTGTTAGCTCATTGACAAGACAGTCCACTGATATACGTGTCAACTAGACCAACACGCTTAGTTGGATTTTAGTGTGTTAGCTCATTGACACAACAGTCCATTGATATACGTGTCAACTAGACCAACACACTTAGTTGGATTTTAGTGTGTTAGTTCATTGACACAACAGTCCACTGATATACGTGTTAGTTCATTGACACAACAGTCCACTGATATACGTGTCAACTAGACCAACACGCTTAGTTGGATTTTAGTGTGTTAGCTCATTGACACAACAGTCCACTGATATACGTGTCAACTTGACCAACACGCTTAGTTGGATTTTAGTGTGTTAGCTCATTGACACAACAGTCCATTGATATACGTGTCAACTAGACCAACACGCTTAGTTGGATTTTAGTGTGTTAGCTCATTGACACAACAGTCCATTGATATACGTGTCAACTAGACCAACACGCTTAGTTGGATTTTAGTGTGTTAGCTCATTGACACAACAGTCCACTGATATGCATGTCAACTAGACCAACATGCTTAGTTGGATTTTATTGTGTTAGCTCATTGACACGACAGTCCACTGATATATGTGTCAACTAGACCAACACGCTTAGTTGGATTTTAGTGTGTTAGCTCATTGACACGACAGTCCATTGATATACGTGTCAACTAGACCAACACGCTTAGTTGGATTTTAGTGTGTTAGCTCATTGACACAACAGTCCATTGATATACGTATCAACTAGACCAACACGCTTAGTTGGATTTTAGTGTGTTAGCTCATTGACACGACAGTCCACTGATATACGTGTCAACTAGACCAACACGCTTAGTTGGATTTTAGTGTGTTAGCTCATTGACACGACAGTCCATTGATATACGTGTCAACTAGACCAACACGCTTAGTTGGATTTTAGTGTGTTAGCTCATTGACACAACAGTCAACTGATATACGTGTCAACTAGACCAACACGCTTAGTTGGATTTTAGTGTGTTAGCTCATTGACACAAGAGTCCATTGATATACGTGTCAACTAGACCAACACGCTTAGTTGGATTTTAGTGTCTTAGCTCATTGACACAACAATCCACTGATATACGTGTCAACTAGACCAACACGCTTAGTTGGATTTTAGTGTGTTAGCTCATTGACACAACAGTCCATTGATATACGTGTCAACTAGACTAACACACTTAGTTGGATTTTAGTGTGTTAGCTCATTGACACAACAGTCAACTGATATACGTGTCAACTAGACCAACACGCTTAGTTGGATTTTAGTGTGTTAGCTCATTGACACAACAATCCATTGATATATGTGTCAACTAGACCAACACTTTTAGTTGGATTTTAGTGTGTTAGCTCATTGACACAACAGTCCACTGATATACGTGTCAACTAGACCAACACACTTAGTTGGATTTTAGTGTGTTAGCTCATTGACACAACAGTCCATTGATATACGTGTCAACTAGACCAACACGCTTAGTTGGATTTTAGTGTGTTAGCTCATTGACACAACAGTCCACTGATATATGTGTCAACTAGACCAACACTCTTAGTTGGATTTTAGTGTGTTAGCTCATTGACACAACAGTCCATTGATATACGTGTCAACTAGACCAACACGCTTAGTTGGATTTTAGTGTGTTAGCTCATTGACACAACAGTCCATTGATATACGTGTCAACTAGACCAACACGCTTAGTTGGATTTTAGTGTGTTAGCTCATTGACACAACAGTCCACTGATGTGCGTGTCAACTAGACCAACATGGTTAGTTGGATTTTAGTGTGTTAGCTCATTGACAAGACAGTCCACTGATATACGTGTCAACTAGACCAACACGCTTAGTTGGATTTTAGTGTGTTAGCTCATTGACACAACAGTCCATTGATATACGTGTCAACTAGACCAACACACTTAGTTGGATTTTAGTGTGTTAGTTCATTGACACAACAGTCCACTGATATACGTGTTAGTTCATTGACACAACAGTCCACTGATATACGTGTCAACTAGACCAACACGCTTAGTTGGATTTTAGTGTGTTAGCTCATTGACACAACAGTCCACTGATATACGTGTCAACTAGACCAACACGCTTAGTTGGATTTTAGTGTGTTAGCTCATTGACACAACAGTCCATTGATATACGTGTCAACTAGACCAACACGCTTAGTTGGATTTTAGTGTGTTAGCTCATTGACACAACAGTCCATTGATATACGTGTCAACTAGACCAACACGCTTAGTTGGATTTTAGTGTGTTAGCTCATTGACACAACAGTCCACTGATATGCGTGTCAACTAGACCAACATGCTTAGTTGGATTTTAGTGTGTTAGCTCATTGACACGACAGTCCACTGATATATGTGTCAACTAGACCAACACGCTTAGTTGGATTTTAGTGTGTTAGCTCATTGACACGACAGTCCATTGATATACGTGTCAACTAGACCAACACGCTTAGTTGGATTTTAGTGTGTTAGCTCATTGACACAACAGTCCATTGATATACGTATCAACTAGACCAACACGCTTAGTTGGATTTTAGTGTGTTAGCTCATTGACACAACAGTCCACTGATATGCGTGTCAACTAGACCAACATGCTTAGTTGGATTTTAGTGTGTTAGCTCATTGACACGACAGTCCACTGATATATGTGTCAACTAGACCAACACGCTTAGTTGGATTTTAGTGTGTTAGCTCATTGACACGACAGTCCATTGATATACGTGTCAACTAGACCAACACGCTTAGTTGGATTTTAGTGTGTTAGCTCATTGACACAACAGTCCATTGATATACGTATCAACTAGACCAACACGCTTAGTTGGATTTTAGTGTGTTAGCTCATTGACACGACAGTCCACTGATATACGTGTCAACTAGACCAACACGCTTAGTTGGATTTTAGTGTGTTAGCTCATTGACACGACAGTCCATTGATATACGTGTCAACTAGACCAACACGCTTAGTTGGATTTTAGTGTGTTAGCTCATTGACACAACAGTCAACTGATATACGTGTCAACTAGACCAACACGCTTAGTTGGATTTTAGTGTGTTAGCTCATTGACACAAGAGTCCATTGATATACGTGTCAACTAGACCAACACGCTTAGTTGGATTTTAGTGTGTTAGCTCATTGACACAACAATCCACTGATATACGTGTCAACTAGACCAACACGCTTAGTTGGATTTTAGTGTGTTAGCTCATTGACACAACAGTCCATTGATATACGTGTCAACTAGACCAACACACTTAGTTGGATTTTAGTGTGTTAGCTCATTGACACAACAGTCAACTGATATACGTGTCAACTAGACCAACACGCTTAGTTGGATTTTAGTGTGTTAGCTCATTGACACAACAGTCCATTGATATACGTGTCAACTAGACCAACACGCTTAGTTGGATTTTAGTGTGTTAGCTCATTGACACAACAGTCCATTGATATACGTGTCAACTAGACCAACACGCTTAGTTGAATTTTAGTGTGTTAGCACATTGACACAACAGTCCATTGATATACGTGTCAACTAGACCAACACGCTTAGTTGGATTTTAGTGTGTTAGCTCATTGACACAACAGTCCACTGATATACGTGTCAACTAGACCAACACACTTAGTTGGATTTTAGTGTGTTAGCTCATTGACACAACAGTCCACTGATATACGTGTCAACTAGACCAACACACTTAGTTGGATTTTAGTGTGTTAGTTCATTGACACAACAGTCCACTGATATACGTGTTAGTTCATTGACACAACAGTCCACTGATATACGTGTCAACTAGACCAACACGCTTAGTTGGATTTTAGTGTGTTAGCTCATTGACACAACAGTCCACTGATATACGTGTCAACTAGACCAACACGCTTAGTTGGATTTTAGTGTGTTAGCTCATTGACACAACAATCCATTGATATACGTGTCAACTAGACCAACACTCTTAGTTGGATTTTAGTGTGTTAGCTCATTGACACAACAGTCCATTGATATACGTGTCAACTAGACCAACACACTTAGTTGGATTTTAGTGTGTTAGCTCATTGACACAACAGTCCACTGATATATGTGTCAACTAGACCAACACGCTTAGTTGGATTTTAGTGTGTTAGCTCATTGACACAACAGTCCACTGATATATGTGTCAACTAGACCAACACGCTTAGTTGGATTTTAGTGTGTTAGCTCATTGACATGACAGTCCACTGATATACGTGTCAACTAGACCAACACGCTTAGTTGGATTTTAGTGTGTTAGCTCATTGACACGACAGTCCATTGATATACGTGTCAACTAGACCAACACGCTTAGTTGGATTTTAGTGTGTTAGCTCATTGACACAACAGTCCACTGATATACGTGTCAACTAGACCAACACGCTTAGTTGGATTTTAGTGTGTTATCTCATTGACACAACAGTCCATTGATATACGTGTCAACTAGACCAACACGCTTAGTTGAATTTTAGTGTGTTAGCACATTGACACAACAGTCCATTGATATACGTGTCAACTAGACCAACATGCTTAGTTGGATTTTAGTGTGTTAGCTCATTGACACAACAGTCCACTGATATACGTGTCAACTAGACCAACACACTTAGTTGGATTTTAGTGTGTTAGCTCATTGACACAACAGTCCATTGATATACGTGTCAACTAGACCAACACACTTAGTTGGATTTTAGTGTGTTAGTTCATTGACACAACAGTCCACTGATATACGTGTTAGTTCATTGACACAACAGTCCACTGATATACGTGTCAACTAGACCAACACGCTTAGTTGGATTTTAGTGTGTTAGCTCATTGACACAACAGTCCACTGATATACGTGTCAACTAGACCAACACGCTTAGTTGGATTTTAGTGTGTTAGCTCATTGACACAACAATCCATTGATATACGTGTCAACTAGACCAACACTCTTAGTTGGATTTTAGTGTGTTAGCTCATTGACACAACAGTCCACTGATATACGTGTCAACTAGACCAACACACTTAGTTGGATTTTAGTGTGTTAGCTCATTGACACAACAGTCCACTGATATATGTGTCAACTAGACCAACACGCTTAGTTGGATTTTAGTGTGTTAGCTCATTGACACAACAGTCCACTGATATATGTGTCAACTAGACCAACACGCTTAGTTGGATTTTAGTGTGTTAGCTCATTGACACGACAGTCCACTGATATACGTGTCAACTAGACCAACACGCTTAGTTGGATTTTAGTGTGTTAGCTCATTGACACGACAGTCCATTGATATACGTGTCAACTAGACCAACACGCTTAGTTGGATTTTAGTGTGTTAGCTCATTGACACAACAGTCCACTGATATACGTGTCAACTAGACCAACACGCTTAGTTGGATTTTAGTGTGTTAGCTCATTGACACAACAGTCCATTGATATACGTATCAACTAGACCAACACGCTTAGTTGGATTTTAGTGTGTTAGCTCATTGACACGACAGTCCACTGATATGCGTGTCAACTAGACCAACACGCTTAGTTGGATTTTAGTGTGTTAGGTCATTGACACGACAGTCCACTGATATACGTGTCAACTAGACCAACACGCTTAGTTGGATTTTAGTGTGTTAGCTCATTGACACGACAGTCCATTGATATACGTGTCAACTAGACCAACACGCTTAGTTGGATTTTAGTGTGTTAGCTCATTGACACAACAGTCCATTGATATACGTATCAACTAGACCAACACGCTTAGTTGGATTTTAGTGTGTTAGCTCATTGACACGACAGTCCACTGATATACGTGTCAACTAGACCAACACGCTTAGTTGGATTTTAGTGTGTTAGCTCATTGACACGACAGTCCATTGATATACGTGTCAACTAGACCAACACGCTTAGTTGGATTTTAGTGTGTTAGCTCATTGACACAACAGTCAACTGATATACGTGTCAACTAGACCAACACGCTTAGTTGGATTTTAGTGTGTTAGCTCATTGACACAAGAGTCCATTGATATACGTGTCAACTAGACCAACACGCTTAGTTGGATTTTAGTGTGTTAGCTCATTGACACAACAATCCACTGATATACGTGTCAACTAGACCAACACGCTTAGTTGGATTTTAGTGTGTTAGCTCATTGACACAACAGTCCATTGATATACGTGTCAACTAGACCAACACACTTAGTTGGATTTTAGTGTGTTAGCTCATTGACACAACAGTCAACTGATATACGTGTCAACTAGACCAACACGCTTAGTTGGATTTTAGTGTGTTAGCTCATTGACACAACAGTCCATTGATATACGTGTCAACTAGACCAACACGCTTAGTTGGATTTTAGTGTGTTAGCTCATTGACACAACAGTCCATTGATATACGTGTCAACTAGACCAACACGCTTAGTTGAATTTTAGTGTGTTAGCACATTGACACAACAGTCCATTGATATACGTGTCAACTAGACCAACATGCTTAGTTGGATTTTAGTGTGTTAGCTCATTGACACAACAGTCCACTGATATACGTGTCAACTAGACCAACACACTTAGTTGGATTTTAGTGTGTTAGCTCATTGACACAACAGTCCACTGATATACGTGTCAACTAGACCAACACACTTAGTTGGATTTTAGTGTGTTAGTTCATTGACACAACAGTCCACTGATATACGTGTTAGTTCATTGACACAACAGTCCACTGATATACGTGTCAACTAGACCAACACGCTTAGTTGGATTTTAGTGTGTTAGCTCATTGACACAACAGTCCACTGATATACGTGTCAACTAGACCAACACGCTTAGTTGGATTTTAGTGTGTTAGCTCATTGACACAACAATCCATTGATATACGTGTCAACTAGACCAACACTCTTAGTTGGATTTTAGTGTGTTAGCTCATTGACACAACAGTCCATTGATATACATGTCAACTAGACCAACACACTTAGTTGGATTTTAGTGTGTTAGCTCATTGACACAACAGTCCACTGATATATGTGTCAACTAGACCAACACGCTTAGTTGGATTTTAGTGTGTTAGCTCATTGACACAACAGTCCACTGATATATGTGTCAACTAGACCAACACGCTTAGTTGGATTTTAGTGTGTTAGCTCATTGACACGACAGTCCACTGATATACGTGTCAACTAGACCAACACGCTTAGTTGGATTTTAGTGTGTTAGCTCATTGACACGACAGTCCATTGATATACGTGTCAACTAGACCAACACGCTTAGTTGGATTTTAGTGTGTTAGCTCATTGACACAACAGTCCACTGATATACGTGTCAACTAGACCAACACGCTTAGTTGGATTTTAGTGTGTTAGCTCATTGACACAACAGTCCATTGATATACGTGTCAACTAGACCAACACGCTTAGTTGAATTTTAGTGTGTTAGCACATTGACACAACAGTCCATTGATATACGTGTCAACTAGACCAACATGCTTAGTTGGATTTTAGTGTGTTAGCTCTTTGACACAACAGTCCACTGATATACGTGTCAACTAGACCAACACACTTAGTTGGATTTTAGTGTGTTAGCTCATTGACACAACAGTCCACTGATATACGTGTCAACTAGACCAACACACTTAGTTGGATTTTAGTGTGTTAGTTCATTGACACAACAGTCCACTGATATACGTGTTAGTTCATTGACACAACAGTCCACTGATATACGTGTCAACTAGACCAACACGCTTAGTTGGATTTTAGTGTGATAGCTCATTGACACAACAGTCCACTGATATACGTGTCAACTAGACCAACACGCTTAGTTGGATTTTAGTGTGTTAGCTCATTGACACAACAATCCATTGATATACGTGTCAACTAGACCAACACTCTTAGTTGGATTTTAGTGTGTTAGCTCATTGACACAACAGTCCACTGATATACGTGTCAACTAGACCAACACACTTAGTTGGATTTTAGTGTGTTAGCTCATTGACACAACAGTCCACTGATATATGTGTCAACTAGACCAACACGCTTAGTTGGATTTTAGTGTGTTAGCTCATTGACACAACAGTCCACTGATATATGTGTCAACTAGACCAACACGCTTAGTTGGATTTTAGTGTGTTAGCTCATTGACACGACAGTCCACTGACATACGTGTCAACTAGACCAACACGCTTAGTTGGATTTTAGTGTGTTAGCTCATTGACACGACAGTCCATTGATATACGTGTCAACTAGACCAACACGCTTAGTTGGATTTTAGTGTGTTAGCTCATTGACACAACAGTCCACTGATATACGTGTCAACTAGACCAACACGCTTAGTTGGATTTTAGTGTGTTAGCTCATTGACACAACAGTCCATTGATATACGTATCAACTAGACCAACACGCTTAGTTGGATTTTAGTGTGTTAGCTCATTGACACGACAGTCCACTGATATGCGTGTCAACTAGACCAACACGCTTAGTTGGATTTTAGTGTGTTAGGTCATTGACACGACAGTCCACTGATATACGTGTCAACTAGACCAACACGCTTAGTTGGATTTTAGTGTGTTAGCTCATTGACACAACAGTCCACTGATATACGTGTCAACTAGACCAACACGCTTAGTTGGATTTTAGTGTGTTAGCTCATTGACACAACAGTCCACTGATATATGTGTCAACTAGACCAACACGCTTAGTTGGATTTTAGTGTGTTAGCTCATTGACACAACAGTCCACTGATATATGTGTCAACTAGACCAACATGCTTAGTTGGATTTTAGTGTGTTAGCTCATTGACACAACAGTCCATTGATATACGTGTCAACTAGACCAACACGCTTAGTTGGATTTTAGTGTGTTAGCTCATTGACACAACAGTCCATTGATATACGTGTCAACTAGACCAACACGCTTAGTTGGATTTTAGTGTGTTAGCTCATTGACACAACAGTCCACTGATATGCGTGTCAACTAGACCAACATGCTTAGTTGGATTTTAGTGTGTTAGCTCATTGACACGACAGTCCACTGATATATGTGTCAACTAGACCAACACGCTTAGTTGGATTTTAGTGTGTTAGCTCATTGACACGACAGTCCATTGATATACGTGTCAACTAGACCAACACACTTAGTTGGATTTTAGTGTGTTAGCTCATTGACACAACAGTCCATTGATATACGTATCAACTAGACCAACACGCTTAGTTGGATTTTAGTGTGTTAGCTCATTGACACGACAGTCCACTGATATACGTGTCAACTAGACCAACACGCTTAGTTGGATTTTAGTGTGTTAGCTCATTGACACGACAGTCCATTGATATACGTGTCAACTAGACCAACACGCTTAGTTGGATTTTAGTGTGTTAGCTCATTGACACAACAGTCAACTGATATACGTGTCAACTAGACCAACACGATTAGTTGGATTTTAGTGTGTTAGCTCATTGACACAAGAGTCCATTGATATACGTGTCAACTAGACCAACACGCTTAGTTGGATTTTAGTGTGTTAGCTCATTGACACAACAATCCACTGATATACGTGTCAACTAGACCAACACGCTTAGTTGGATTTTAGTGTGTTAGCTCATTGACACAACAGTCCATTGATATACGTGTCAACTAGACCAACACGCTTAGTTGGATTTTAGTGTGTTAGCTCATTGACACAACAGTCAACTGATATACGTGTCAACTAGACCAACACGCTTAGTTGGATTTTAGTGTGTTAGCTCATTGACACAACAGTCCATTGATATACGTGTCAACTAGACCAACACGCTTAGTTGGATTTTAGTGTGTTAGCTCATTGACACAACAGTCCATTGATATACGTGTCAACTAGACCAACACGCTTAGTTGAATTTTAGTGTGTTAGCACATTGACACAACAGTCCATTGATATACGTGTCAACTAGACCAACATGCTTAGTTGGATTTTAGTGTGTTAGCTCATTGACACAACAGTCCACTGATATACGTGTCAACTAGACCAACACACTTAGTTGGATTTTAGTGTGTTAGCTCATTGACACAACAGTCCACTGATATACGTGTCAACTAGACCAACACACTTAGTTGGATTTTAGTGTGTTAGTTCATTGACACAACAGTCCACTGATATACGTGTTAGTTCATTGACACAACAGTCCACTGATATACGTGTCAACTAGACCAACACGCTTAGTTGGATTTTAGTGTGTTAGCTCATTGACACAACAGTCCACTGATATACGTGTCAACTAGACCAACACGCTTAGTTGGATTTTAGTGTGTTAGCTCATTGACACAACAATCCATTGATATACGTGTCAACTAGACCAACACTCTTAGTTGGATTTTAGTGTGTTAGCTCATTGACACAACAGTCCACTGATATACGTGTCAACTAGACCAACACACTTAGTTGGATTTTAGTGTGTTAGCTCATTGACACAACAGTCCACTGATATATGTGTCAACTAGACCAACACGCTTAGTTGGATTTTAGTGTGTTAGCTCATTGACACAACAGTCCACTGATATATGTGTCAACTAGACCAACACGCTTAGTTGGATTTTAGTGTGTTAGCTCATTGACACGACAGTCCACTGATATACGTGTCAACTAGACCAACACGCTTAGTTGGATTTTAGTGTGTTAGCTCATTGACACGACAGTCCATTGATATACGTGTCAACTAGACCAACATGCTTAGTTGGATTTTAGTGTGTTAGCTCATTGACACAACAGTCCACTGATATACGTGTCAACTAGACCAACACGCTTAGTTGGATTTTAGTGTGTTAGCTCATTGACACAACAGTCCATTGATATACGTATCAACTAGACCAACACGCTTAGTTGGATTTTAGTGTGTTAGCTCATTGACATGACAGTCCACTGATATGCGTGTCAACTAGACCAACACGCTTAGTTGGATTTTAGTGTGTTAGGTCATTGACACGACAGTCCACTGATATACGTGTCAACTAGACCAACACGCTTAGTTGGATTTTAGTGTGTTAGCTCATTGACACGACAGTCCATTGATATACGTGTCAACTAGACCAACACGCTTAGTTGGATTTTAGTGTGTTAGCTCATTGACACAACAGTCCATTGATATACGTGTCAACTAGACCAACACACTTAGTTGGATTTTAGTGTGTTAGTTCATTGACACAACAGTCCACTGATATATGTGTCAACTAGACCAACACACTTAGTTGGATTTTAGTGTGTTAGCTCATTGACACAACAGTCCACTGATATACGTGTCAACTAGACCAACACGCTTAGTTGGATTTTAGTGTGTTAGCTCATTGACACAACAATCCATTGATATATGTGTCAACTAGACCAACACTCTTAGTTGGATTTTAGTGTGTTAGCTCATTGACACAACAGTCCACTGATATACGTGTCAACTAGACCAACACACTTAGTTGGATTTTAGTGTGTTAGCTCATTGACACAACAGTCCATTGATATACGTGTCAACTAGACCAACACGCTTAGTTGGATTTTAGTGTGTTAGCTCATTGACACAACAGTCCACTGATATATGTGTCAACTAGACCAACACTCTTAGTTGGATTTTAGTGTGTTAGCTCATTGACACAACAGTCCATTGATATACGTGTCAACTAGACCAACACGCTTAGTTGGATTTTAGTGTGTTAGCTCATTGACACAACAGTCCATTGATATACGTGTCAACTAGACCAACACGCTTAGTTGGATTTTAGTGTGTTAGCTCATTGACACAACAGTCCACTGATGTGCGTGTCAACTAGACCAACATGGTTAGTTGGATTTTAGTGTGTTAGCTCATTGACAAGACAGTCCACTGATATACGTGTCAACTAGACCAACACGCTTAGTTGGATTTTAGTGTGTTAGCTCATTGACACGACATTCCATTGATATACGTGTCAACTAGACCAACACGCTTAGTTGGATTTTAGTGTGTTAGCTCATTGACACAACAGTCCACTGATATACGTGTCGACTAGACCAACACGCTTAGTTGGATTTTAGTGTGTTAGCTCATTGACACGACAGTCCATTGATTTACGTGTCAACTAGACCAACACGCTTAGTTGGATTTTAGTGTGTTAGCTCATTGACACGACAGTCCATTGATATACGTGTCAACAAGACCAACACGCTTAGTTGGATTTTATTGTGTTAGCTCATTGACACAACAGTCCACTGATATACGTGTCAACTAGACCAACACGCTTAGTTGGATTTTAGTGTGTTAGCTCATTGACACAACAGTCCATTGACATACATGTCAACTAGACCAACACGCTTAGTTGAATTTTAGTGTGTTAGCTCATTGACATGACAGTCCACTGATATACGTGTCAACTAGACCAACACGCTTAGTTGGATTTTAGTGTGTTAGCTCATTGACACGACAGTCCATTGATATACGTGTCAACTAGACCAACACGCTTAGTTGGATTTTAGTGTGTTAGTTCATTGACACAACAGTCAACTGATATACGTGTCAAATAGACCAACACGCTTAGTTGGATTTTAGTGTGTTAGCTCATTGACACAACAATCCACTGATATACATGTCAACTAGACCAACACGCTTAGTTGGATTTTAGTGTGTTAGCTCATTGACACAACAGTCCATTGATGTACGTGTCAACTAGACCAACACGCTTAGTTGGATTTTAGTGTGTTAGCTCATTGACACAACAGTCAACTGATATACGTGTCAACTAGACCAACACGCTTAGTTGGATTTTAGTGTGTTAGCTCATTGACACAACAGTCCACTGATATACATGTCAACTAGACCAACACACTTAGTTGGATTTTAGTGTGTTAGCTCATTGACACGACAGTCCACTGATATACGTGTCAACTAGACCAACACGCTTAGTTGAATTTTAGTGTGTTAGCTCATTGACACAACAGTCCATTGATATACGTGTCAACTAGACCAACACGCTTAGTTGGATTTTAGTGTGTTAGCTCATTGACACAACAGTCCATTGATATACGTGTCAACTAGACCAACACACTTAGTTGGATATTAGTGTGTTAGTTCATTGACACAACAGTCCACTGATATACGTGTTAGTTCATTGACACAACAGTCCACTGATATACGTGTCAACTAGACCAACACGCTTAGTTGGATTTTAGTGTGTTAGCTCATTGACACAACAATCCATTGATATATGTGTCAACTAGACCAACACTCTTAGTTGGATTTTAGTGTGTTAGCTCATTGACACAACAGTCCACTGATATACGTGTCAACTAGACCAACACACTTAGTTGGATTTTAGTGTGTTAGCTCATTGACACAACAGTCCATTGATATACGTGTCAACTAGACCAACACGCTTAGTTGGATTTTAGTGTGTTAGCTCATTGACACAACAGTCCACTGATATATGTGTCAACTAGACCAACACTCTTAGTTGGATTTTAGTGTGTTAGCTCATTGACACAACAGTCCATTGATATACGTGTCAACTAGACCAACACGCTTAGTTGGATTTTAGTGTGTTAGCTCATTGACACAACAGTCCATTGATATACGTGTCAACTAGACCAACACGCTTAGTTGGATTTTAGTGTGTTAGCTCATTGACACAACAGTCCACTGATGTGCGTGTCAACTAGACCAACATGGTTAGTTGGATTTTAGTGTGTTAGCTCATTGACAAGACAGTCCACTGATATACGTGTCAACTAGACCAACACGCTTAGTTGGATTTTAGTGTGTTAGCTCATTGACACGACAGTCCATTGATATACGTGTCAACTAGACCAACACGCTTAGTTGGATTTTAGTGTGTTAGCTAATTGACACAACAGTCCACTGATATACGTGTCGACTAGACCAACACGCTTAGTTGGATTTTAGTGTGTTAGCTCATTGACACAACAGTCCATTGATATACATGTCAACTAGACCAACACGCTTAGTTGGATTTTAGTGTGTTAGCTCATTGACACGACAGTCCATTGATATACGTGTCAACAAGACCAACACGCTTAGTTGGATTTTATTGTGTTAGCTCATTGACACAACAGTCCACTGATATACGTGTCAACTAGACCAACACGCTTAGTTGGATTTTAGTGTGTTAGCTCATTGACACAACAGTCCATTGATATACATGTCAACTAGACCAACACGCTTAGTTGAATTTTAGTGTGTTAGCTCATTGACATGACAGTCCACTGATATATGTGTCAACTAGACCAACACGCTTAGTTGTATTTTAGTGTGTTAGCTCATTGACACGACAGTCCATTGATATACGTGTCAACTAGACCAACACGCTTAGTTGGATTTTAGTGTGTTAGCTAATTGACACAACAGTCCACTGATATACGTGTCGACTAGACCAACACGCTTAGTTGGATTTTAGTGTGTTAGCTCATTGACACAACAGTCCATTGATATACGTGTCAACTAGACCAACACACTTAGTTGGATTTTAGTGTGTTAGTTCATTGACACAACAGTCCACTGATATATGTGTCAACTAGACCAACACACTTAGTTGGATTTTAGTGTGTTAGCTCATTGACACAACAGTCCACTGATATACGTGTCAACTAGACCAACACGCTTAGTTGGATTTTAGTGTGTTAGCTCATTGACACAACAATCCATTGATATATGTGTCAACTAGACCAACACTCTTAGTTGGATTTTAGTGTGTTAGCTCATTGACACAACAGTCCACTGATATACGTGTCAACTAGACCAACACACTTAGTTGGATTTTAGTGTGTTAGCTCATTGACACAACAGTCCATTGATATACGTGTCAACTAGACCAACACGCTTAGTTGGATTTTAGTGTGTTAGCTCATTGACACAACAGTCCACTGATATATGTGTCAACTAGACCAACACTCTTAGTTGGATTTTAGTGTGTTAGCTCATTGACACAACAGTCCATTGATATACGTGTCAACTAGACCAACACGCTTAGTTGGATTTTAGTGTGTTAGCTCATTGACACAACAGTCCATTGATATACGTGTCAACTAGACCAACACGCTTAGTTGGATTTTAGTGTGTTAGCTCATTGACACAACAGTCCACTGATGTGCGTGTCAACTAGACCAACATGGTTAGTTGGATTTTAGTGTGTTAGCTCATTGACAAGACAGTCCACTGATATACGTGTCAACTAGACCAACACGCTTAGTTGGATTTTAGTGTGTTAGCTCATTGACACGACATTCCATTGATATACGTGTCAACTAGACCAACACGCTTAGTTGGATTTTAGTGTGTTAGCTCATTGACACAACAGTCCACTGATATACGTGTCGACTAGACCAACACGCTTAGTTGGATTTTAGTGTGTTAGCTCATTGACACAACAGTCCATTGATATACATGTCAACTAGACCAACACGCTTAGTTGGATTTTAGTGTGTTAGCTCATTGACACGACAGTCCATTGATATACGTGTCAACAAGACCAACACGCTTAGTTGGATTTTATTGTGTTAGCTCATTGACACAACAGTCCACTGATATACGTGTCAACTAGACCAACACGCTTAGTTGGATTTTAGTGTGTTAGCTCATTGACACAACAGTCCATTGATATACATGTCAACTAGACCAACCCGCTTAGTTGAATTTTAGTGTGTTAGCTCATTGACATGACAGTCCACTGATATATGTGTCAACTAGACCAACACGCTTAGTTGTATTTTAGTGTGTTAGCTCATTGACACGACAGTCCATTGATATACGTGTCAACTAGACCAACACGCTTAGTTGGATTTTAGTGTGTTAGCTAATTGACACAACAGTCCACTGATATACGTGTCGACTAGACCAACACGCTTAGTTGGATTTTAGTGTGTTAGCTCATTGACACAACAGTCCATTGATATACGTGTCAACTAGACCAACACACTTAGTTGGATTTTAGTGTGTTAGTTCATTGACACAACAGTCCACTGATATATGTGTCAACTAGACCAACACACTTAGTTGGATTTTAGTGTGTTAGCTCATTGACACAACAGTCCACTGATATACGTGTCAACTAGACCAACACGCTTAGTTGGATTTTAGTGTGTTAGCTCATTGACACAACAATCCATTGATATATGTGTCAACTAGACCAACACTCTTAGTTGGATTTTAGTGTGTTAGCTCATTGACACAACAGTCCACTGATATACGTGTCAACTAGACCAACACACTTAGTTGGATTTTAGTGTGTTAGCTCATTGACACAACAGTCCATTGATATACGTGTCAACTAGACCAACACGCTTAGTTGGATTTTAGTGTGTTAGCTCATTGACACGACAGTCCATTGATATACGTGTCAACTAGACCAACACGCTTAGTTGGATTTTAGTGTGTTAGCTAATTGACACAACAGTCCACTGATATACGTGTCGACTAGACCAACACGCTTAGTTGGATTTTAGTGTGTTAGCTCATTGACACAACAGTCCATTGATATACATGTCAACTAGACCAACACGCTTAGTTGGATTTTAGTGTGTTAGCTCATTGACACGACAGTCCATTGATATACGTGTCAACAAGACCAACACGCTTAGTTGGATTTTATTGTGTTAGCTCATTGACACAACAGTCCACTGATATACGTGTCAACTAGACCAACACGCTTAGTTGGATTTTAGTGTGTTAGCTCATTGACACAACAGTCCATTGATATACATGTCAACTAGACCAACACGCTTAGTTGAATTTTAGTGTGTTAGCTCATTGACATGACAGTCCACTGATATATGTGTCAACTAGACCAACACGCTTAGTTGTATTTTAGTGTGTTAGCTCATTGACACGACAGTCCATTGATATACGTGTCAACTAGACCAACACGCTTAGTTGGATTTTAGTGTGTTAGCTAATTGACACAACAGTCCACTGATATACGTGTCGACTAGACCAACACGCTTAGTTGGATTTTAGTGTGTTAGCTCATTGACACAACAGTCCATTGATATACGTGTCAACTAGACCAACACACTTAGTTGGATTTTAGTGTGTTAGTTCATTGACACAACAGTCCACTGATATATGTGTCAACTAGACCAACACACTTAGTTGGATTTTAGTGTGTTAGCTCATTGACACAACAGTCCACTGATATACGTGTCAACTAGACCAACACGCTTAGTTGGATTTTAGTGTGTTAGCTCATTGACACAACAATCCATTGATATATGTGTCAACTAGACCAACACTCTTAGTTGGATTTTAGTGTGTTAGCTCATTGACACAACAGTCCACTGATATACGTGTCAACTAGACCAACACACTTAGTTGGATTTTAGTGTGTTAGCTCATTGACACAACAGTCCATTGATATACGTGTCAACTAGACCAACACGCTTAGTTGGATTTTAGTGTGTTAGCTCATTGACACAACAGTCCACTGATATATGTGTCAACTAGACCAACACTCTTAGTTGGATTTTAGTGTGTTAGCTCATTGACACAACAGTCCATTGATATACGTGTCAACTAGACCAACACGCTTAGTTGGATTTTAGTGTGTTAGCTCATTGACACAACAGTCCATTGATATACGTGTCAACTAGACCAACACGCTTAGTTGGATTTTAGTGTGTTAGCTCATTGACACAACAGTCCACTGATGTGCGTGTCAACTAGACCAACATGGTTAGTTGGATTTTAGTGTGTTAGCTCATTGACAAGACAGTCCACTGATATACGTGTCAACTAGACCAACACGCTTAGTTGGATTTTAGTGTGTTAGCTCATTGACACGACATTCCATTGATATACGTGTCAACTAGACCAACACGCTTAGTTGGATTTTAGTGTGTTAGCTCATTGACACAACAGTCCACTGATATACGTGTCGACTAGACCAACACGCTTAGTTGGATTTTAGTGTGTTAGCTCATTGACACAACAGTCCATTGATATACATGTCAACTAGACCAACACGCTTAGTTGGATTTTAGTGTGTTAGCTCATTGACACGACAGTCCATTGATATACGTGTCAACAAGACCAACACGCTTAGTTGGATTTTATTGTGTTAGCTCATTGACACAACAGTCCACTGATATACGTGTCAACTAGACCAACACGCTTAGTTGGATTTTAGTGTGTTAGCTCATTGACACAACAGTCCATTGATATACATGTCAACTAGACCAACCCGCTTAGTTGAATTTTAGTGTGTTAGCTCATTGACATGACAGTCCACTGATATATGTGTCAACTAGACCAACACGCTTAGTTGTATTTTAGTGTGTTAGCTCATTGACACGACAGTCCATTGATATACGTGTCAACTAGACCAACACGCTTAGTTGGATTTTAGTGTGTTAGCTAATTGACACAACAGTCCACTGATATACGTGTCGACTAGACCAACACGCTTAGTTGGATTTTAGTGTGTTAGCTCATTGACACAACAGTCCATTGATATACGTGTCAACTAGACCAACACACTTAGTTGGATTTTAGTGTGTTAGTTCATTGACACAACAGTCCACTGATATATGTGTCAACTAGACCAACACACTTAGTTGGATTTTAGTGTGTTAGCTCATTGACACAACAGTCCACTGATATACGTGTCAACTAGACCAACACGCTTAGTTGGATTTTAGTGTGTTAGCTCATTGACACAACAATCCATTGATATATGTGTCAACTAGACCAACACTCTTAGTTGGATTTTAGTGTGTTAGCTCATTGACACAACAGTCCACTGATATACGTGTCAACTAGACCAACACACTTAGTTGGATTTTAGTGTGTTAGCTCATTGACACAACAGTCCATTGATATACGTGTCAACTAGACCAACACGCTTAGTTGGATTTTAGTGTGTTAGCTCATTGACACAACAGTCCACTGATATATGTGCCAACTAGACCAACACTCTTAGTTGGATTTTAGTGTGTTAGCTCATTGACACAACAGTCCATTGATATACGTGTCAACTAGACCAACACGCTTAGTTGGATTTTAGTGTGTTAGCTCATTGACACAACAGTCCATTGATATACGTGTCAACTAGACCAACACGCTTAGTTGGATTTTAGTGTGTTAGCTCATTGACACAACAGTCCACTGATGTGCGTGTCAACTAGACCAACATGGTTAGTTGGATTTTAGTGTGTTAGCTCATTGACAAGACAGTCCACTGATATACGTGTCAACTAGACCAACACGCTTAGTTGGATTTTAGTGTGTTAGCTCATTGACATGACATTCCATTGATATACGTGTCAACTAGACCAACACGCTTAGTTGGATTTTAGTGTGTTAGCTCATTGACACAACAGTCCACTGATATACGTGTCGACTAGACCAACACGCTTAGTTGGATTTTAGTGTGTTAGCTCATTGACACGACAGTCCATTGATTTACGTGTCAACTAGACCAACACGCTTAGTTGGATTTTAGTGTGTTAGCTCATTGACACGACAGTCCATTGATATACGTGTCAACAAGACCAACACGCTTAGTTGGATTTTATTGTGTTAGCTCATTGACACAACAGTCCACTGATATACGTGTCAACTAGACCAACACGCTTAGTTGGATTTTAGTGTGTTAGCTCATTGACACAACAGTCCATTGACATACATGTCAACTAGACCAACACGCTTAGTTGAATTTTAGTGTGTTAGCTCATTGACATGACAGTCCACTGATATACGTGTCAACTAGACCAACACGCTTAGTTGGATTTTAGTGTGTTAGCTCATTGACACGACGGTCCATTGATATACGTGTCAACTAGACCAACACGCTTAGTTGGATTTTAGTGTGTTAGTTCATTGACACAACAGTCAACTGATATACGTGTCAAATAGACCAACACGCTTAGTTGGATTTTAGTGTGTTAGCTCATTGACACAACAATCCACTGATATACATGTCAACTAGACCAACACGCTTAGTTGGATTTTAGTGTGTTAGCTCATTGACACAACAGTCCATTGATGTACGTGTCAACTAGACCAACACGCTTAGTTGGATTTTAGTGTGTTAGCTCATTGACACAACAGTCAACTGATATACGTGTCAACTAGACCAACACGCTTAGTTGGATTTTAGTGTGTTAGCTCATTGACACAACAGTCCATTGATATACGTGTCAACTAGACCAACACGCTTAGTTGGATTTTAGTGTGTTAGCTCATTGACACAACAGTCCACTGATATACATGTCAACTAGACCAACACACTTAGTTGGATTTTAGTGTGTTAGCTCATTGACACGACAGTCCACTGATATACATGTCAACTAGACCAACACGCTTAGTTGAATTTTAGTGTGTTAGCTCATTGACACAACAGTCCATTGATATACGTGTCAACTAGACCAACACGCTTAGTTGGATTTTAGTGTGTTAGCTCATTGACACAACAGTCCATTGATATACGTGTCAACTAGACCAACACACTTAGTTGGATATTAGTGTGTTAGTTCATTGACACAACAGTCCACTGATATACGTGTTAGTTCATTGACACAACAGTCCACTGATATACGTGTCAACTAGACCAACACGCTTAGTTGGATTTTAGTGTGTTAGCTCATTGACACAACAATCCATTGATATATGTGTCAACTAGACCAACACTCTTAGTTGGATTTTAGTGTGTTAGCTCATTGACACAACAGTCCACTGATATACGTGTCAACTAGACCAACACACTTAGTTGGATTTTAGTGTGTTAGCTCATTGACACAACAGTCCATTGATATACGTGTCAACTAGACCAACACGCTTAGTTGGATTTTAGTGTGTTAGCTCATTGACACAACAGTCCACTGATATATGTGTCAACTAGACCAACACTCTTAGTTGGATTTTAGTGTGTTAGCTCATTGACACAACAGTCCATTGATATACGTGTCAACTAGACCAACACGCTTAGTTGGATTTTAGTGTGTTAGCTCATTGACACAACAGTCCATTGATATACGTGTCAACTAGACCAACACGCTTAGTTGGATTTTAGTGTGTTAGCTCATTGACACAACAGTCCACTGATGTGCGTGTCAACTAGACCAACATGGTTAGTTGGATTTTAGTGTGTTAGCTCATTGACAAGACAGTCCACTGATATACGTGTCAACTAGACCAACACGCTTAGTTGGATTTTAGTGTGTTAGCTCATTGACACGACAGTCCATTGATATACGTGTCAACTAGACCAACACGCTTAGTTGGATTTTAGTGTGTTAACTAATTGACACAACAGTCCACTGATATACGTGTCGACTAGACCAACACGCTTAGTTGGATTTTAGTGTGTTAGCTCATTGACACAACAGTCCATTGATATACATGTCAACTAGACCAACACGCTTAGTTGGATTTTAGTGTGTTAGCTCATTGACACGACAGTCCATTGATATACGTGTCAACAAGACCAACACGCTTAGTTGGATTTTATTGTGTTAGCTCATTGACACAACAGTCCACTGATATACGTGTCAACTAGACCAACACGCTTAGTTGGATTTTAGTGTGTTAGCTCATTGACACAACAGTCCATTGATATACATGTCAACTAGACCAACACGCTTAGTTGAATTTTAGTGTGTTAGCTCATTGACATGACAGTCCACTGATATATGTGTCAACTAGACCAACACGCTTAGTTGTATTTTAGTGTGTTAGCTCATTGACACGACAGTCCATTGATATACGTGTCAACTAGACCAACACGCTTAGTTGGATTTTAGTGTGTTAGTTCATTGACACAACAGTCAACTGATATACGTGTCAAATAGACCAACACGCTTAGTTGGATTTTAGTGTGTTAGCTCATTGACACAACAGTCCATTGATATACGTGTCAACTAGACCAACACACTTAGTTGGATTTTAGTGTGTTAGTTCATTGACACAACAGTCCACTGATATACGTGTTAGTTCATTGACACAACAGTCCACTGATATACGTGTCAACTAGACCAACACGCTTAGTTGGATTTTAGTGTGTTAGCTCATTGACACAACAGTCCACTGATATACGTGTCAACTAGACCAACACGCTTAGTTGGATTTTAGTGTGTTAGCTCATTGACACAACAATCCATTGATATACGTGTCAACTAGACCAACACTCTTAGTTGGATTTTAGTGTGTTAGCTCATTGACACAACAGTCCACTGATATATGTGTCAACTAGACCAACACGCTTAGTTGGATTTTAGTGTGTTAGCTCATTGACACAACAGTCCACTGATATATGTGTCAACTAGACCAACACGCTTAGTTGGATTTTAGTGTGTTAGCTCATTGACACGACAGTCCACTGATATACGTGTCAACTAGACCAACACGCTTAGTTGGATTTTAGTGTGTTAGCTCATTGACACGACAGTCCATTGATATACGTGTCAACTAGACCAACATGCTTAGTTGGATTTTAGTGTGTTAGCTCATTGACACAACAGTCCACTGATATACGTGTCAACTAGACCAACACGCTTAGTTGGATTTTAGTGTGTTAGCTCATTGACACAACAGTCCATTGATATACGTATCAACTAGACCAACACGCTTAGTTGGATTTTAGTGTGTTAGCTCATTGACATGACAGTCCACTGATATGCGTGTCAACTAGACCAACACGCTTAGTTGGATTTTAGTGTGTTAGGTCATTGACACGACAGTCCACTGATATACGTGTCAACTAGACCAACACGCTTAGTTGGATTTTAGTGTGTTAGCTCATTGACACGACAGTCCATTGATATACGTGTCAACTAGACCAACACGCTTAGTTGGATTTTAGTGTGTTAGCTCATTGACACAACAGTCCATTGATATACGTGTCAACTAGACCAACACACTTAGTTGGATTTTAGTGTGTTAGTTCATTGACACAACAGTCCACTGATATATGTGTCAACTAGACCAACACACTTAGTTGGATTTTAGTGTGTTAGCTCATTGACACAACAGTCCACTGATATACGTGTCAACTAGACCAACACGCTTAGTTGGATTTTAGTGTGTTAGCTCATTGACACAACAATCCATTGATATATGTGTCAACTAGACCAACACTCTTAGTTGGATTTTAGTGTGTTAGCTCATTGACACAACAGTCCACTGATATACGTGTCAACTAGACCAACACACTTAGTTGGATTTTAGTGTGTTAGCTCATTGACACAACAGTCCATTGATATACGTGTCAACTAGACCAACACGCTTAGTTGGATTTTAGTGTGTTAGCTCATTGACACAACAGTCCACTGATATATGTGTCAACTAGACCAACACTCTTAGTTGGATTTTAGTGTGTTAGCTCATTGACACAACAGTCCATTGATATACGTGTCAACTAGACCAACACGCTTAGTTGGATTTTAGTGTGTTAGCTCATTGACACAACAGTCCATTGATATACGTGTCAACTAGACCAACACGCTTAGTTGGATTTTAGTGTGTTAGCTCATTGACACAACAGTCCACTGATGTGCGTGTCAACTAGACCAACATGGTTAGTTGGATTTTAGTGTGTTAGCTCATTGACAAGACAGTCCACTGATATACGTGTCAACTAGACCAACACGCTTAGTTGGATTTTAGTGTGTTAGCTCATTGACACGACATTCCATTGATATACGTGTCAACTAGACCAACACGCTTAGTTGGATTTTAGTGTGTTAGCTCATTGACACAACAGTCCACTGATATACGTGTCGACTAGACCAACACGCTTAGTTGGATTTTAGTGTGTTAGCTCATTGACACGACAGTCCATTGATTTACGTGTCAACTAGACCAACACGCTTAGTTGGATTTTAGTGTGTTAGCTCATTGACACGACAGTCCATTGATATACGTGTCAACAAGACCAACACGCTTAGTTGGATTTTATTGTGTTAGCTCATTGACACAACAGTCCACTGATATACGTGTCAACTAGACCAACACGCTTAGTTGGATTTTAGTGTGTTAGCTCATTGACACAACAGTCCATTGACATACATGTCAACTAGACCAACACGCTTAGTTGAATTTTAGTGTGTTAGCTCATTGACATGACAGTCCACTGATATACGTGTCAACTAGACCAACACGCTTAGTTGGATTTTAGTGTGTTAGCTCATTGACACGACAGTCCATTGATATACGTGTCAACTAGACCAACACGCTTAGTTGGATTTTAGTGTGTTAGTTCATTGACACAACAGTCAACTGATATACGTGTCAAATAGACCAACACGCTTAGTTGGATTTTAGTGTGTTAGCTCATTGACACAACAATCCACTGATATACATGTCAACTAGACCAACACGCTTAGTTGGATTTTAGTGTGTTAGCTCATTGACACAACAGTCCATTGATGTACGTGTCAACTAGACCAACACGCTTAGTTGGATTTTAGTGTGTTAGCTCATTGACACAACAGTCAACTGATATACGTGTCAACTAGACCAACACGCTTAGTTGGATTTTAGTGTGTTAGCTCATTGACACAACAGTCCATTGATATACGTGTCAACTAGACCAACACGCTTAGTTGGATTTTAGTGTGTTAGCTCATTGACACAACAGTCCACTGATATACATGTCAACTAGACCAACACACTTAGTTGGATTTTAGTGTGTTAGCTCATTGACACGACAGTCCACTGATATACATGTCAACTAGACCAACACGCTTAGTTGAATTTTAGTGTGTTAGCTCATTGACACAACAGTCCATTGATATACGTGTCAACTAGACCAACACGCTTAGTTGGATTTTAGTGTGTTAGCTCATTGACACAACAGTCCATTGATATACGTGTCAACTAGACCAACACACTTAGTTGGATATTAGTGTGTTAGTTCATTGACACAACAGTCCACTGATATACGTGTTAGTTCATTGACACAACAGTCCACTGATATACGTGTCAACTAGACCAACACGCTTAGTTGGATTTTAGTGTGTTAGCTCATTGACACAACAATCCATTGATATATGTGTCAACTAGACCAACACTCTTAGTTGGATTTTAGTGTGTTAGCTCATTGACACAACAGTCCACTGATATACGTGTCAACTAGACCAACACACTTAGTTGGATTTTAGTGTGTTAGCTCATTGACACAACAGTCCATTGATATACGTGTCAACTAGACCAACACGCTTAGTTGGATTTTAGTGTGTTAGCTCATTGACACAACAGTCCACTGATATATGTGTCAACTAGACCAACACTCTTAGTTGGATTTTAGTGTGTTAGCTCATTGACACAACAGTCCATTGATATACGTGTCAACTAGACCAACACGCTTAGTTGGATTTTAGTGTGTTAGCTCATTGACACAACAGTCCATTGATATACGTGTCAACTAGACCAACACGCTTAGTTGGATTTTAGTGTGTTAGCTCATTGACACAACAGTCCACTGATGTGCGTGTCAACTAGACCAACACGCTTAGTTGGATTTTAGTGTGTTAGCTCATTGACACGACAGTCCATTGATATACGTGTCAACTAGACCAACACGCTTAGTTGGATTTTAGTGTGTTAGCTCATTGACACGACAGTCCATTGATATACGTGTCAACTAGACCAACACGCTTAGTTGGATTTTAGTGTGTTAGCTAATTGACACAACAGTCCACTGATATACGTGTCGACTAGACCAACACGCTTAGTTGGATTTTAGTGTGTTAGCTCATTGACACAACAGTCCATTGATATACATGTCAACTAGACCAACACGCTTAGTTGGATTTTAGTGTGTTAGCTCATTGACACGACAGTCCATTGATATACGTGTCAACAAGACCAACACGCTTAGTTGGATTTTATTGTGTTAGCTCATTGACACAACAGTCCACTGATATACGTGTCAACTAGACCAACACGCTTAGTTGGATTTTAGTGTGTTAGCTCATTGACACAACAGTCCATTGATATACATGTCAACTAGACCAACACGCTTAGTTGAATTTTAGTGTGTTAGCTCATTGACATGACAGTCCACTGATATATGTGTCAACTAGACCAACACGCTTAGTTGGATTTTAGTGTGTTAGCTCATTGACACGACAGTCCATTGATATACGTGTCAACTAGACCAACACGCTTAGTTGGATTTTAGTGTGTTAGTTCATTGACACAACAGTCAACTGATATACGTGTCAAATAGACCAACACGCTTAGTTGGATTTTAGTGTGTTAGCTCATTGACACAACAGTCCATTGATATACGTGTCAACTAGACCAACACGCTTAGTTGGATTTTAGTGTGTTAGCTCATTGACACAACAGTCCATTGATATATGTGTCAACTAGACCAACACGCTTAGTTGGATTTTAGTGTGTTAGCTCATTGACACGACAGTCCACTGATATACGTGTCAACTAGACCAACACGCTTAGTTGGATTTTAGTGTGTTAGCTCATTTACACGACAGTCCATTGATATACGTGTCAACTAGACCAACACGCTTAGTTGGATTTTAGTGTGTTAGCTCATTGACACAACAGTCCACTGATATATGTGTCAACTAGACCAACACGCTTAGTTGGATTTTAGTGTGTTAGCTCATTGACACAACAGTCCATTGATATACATGTCAACTAGACCAACACGCTTAGTTGGATTTTAGTGTGTTAGCTCATTGACACGACAGTCCACTGATATACATGTCAACTAGACCAACACGCTTAGTTGGATTTTAGTGTGTTAGCTCATTGACACGACAGTCCATTGATATACGTGTCAACTAGACCAACACGCTTAGTTGGATTTTAGTGTGTTAGCTCATTGACACAACAGTCCATTGATATACGTGTCAACTAGACCAACACGCTTAGTTGGATTTTAGTGTGTTAGCTCATTGACACAACAGTCCATTGATATACGTGTCAACTAGACCAACACGCTTAGTTGGATTTTAGTGTGTTAGCTCATTGACACAACAATCCACTGATATACGTGTCAACTAGACCAACACACTTAGTTGGATTTTAGTGTGTTAGCTCATTGACACAACAGTCCACTGATATACGTGTCAACTAGACCAACACGCTTAGTTGGATTTTAGTGTGTTAGCTCATTGACACAACAGTCCATTGATATACGTGTCAACTAGACCAACACGCTTAGTTGGATTTTAGTGCGTTAGCTCATTGACACAACAGTCCATTGATATACGTGTCAACTAGACCAACACGCTTAGTTGGATTTTAGTGTGTTAGCTCATTGACACAACAGTCCACTGATATACGTGTCGACTAGACCAACACATTTAGTTGGATTTTAGTGTGTTAGCTCATTGACACAACAGTCCATTGATATACGTGTCAACTAGACCAACACGCTTAGTTGGATTTTAGTGTGTTAGCTCATTGACACAACAGTCAACTGATATACGTGTCAACTAGACCAACACGCTTAGTTGGATTTTAGTGTGTTAGCTCATTGACACAAGAGTCCATTGATATACGTGTCAACTAGACCAACACGCTTAGTTGGATTTTAGTGTGTTAGCTCATTGACACAACAATCCACTGATATACGTGTCAACTAGACCAACACGCTTAGTTGGATTTTAGTGTGTTAGCTCATTGACACAACAGTCCATTGATATACGTGTCAACTAGACCAACACACTTAGTTGGATTTTAGTGTGTTAGCTCATTGACACAACAGTCAACTGATATACGTGTCAACTAGACCAACACGCTTAGTTGGATTTTAGTGTGTTAGCTCATTGACACAACAGTCCATTGATATACGTGTCAACTAGACCAACACGCTTAGTTGGATTTTAGTGTGTTAGCTCATTGACACAACAGTCCATTGATATACGTGTCAACTAGACCAACACGCTTAGTTGAATTTTAGTGTGTTAGCACATTGACACAACAGTCCATTGATATACGTGTCAACTAGACCAACATGCTTAGTTGGATTTTAGTGTGTTAGCTCATTGACACAACAGTCCACTGATATACGTGTCAACTAGACCAACACACTTAGTTGGATTTTAGTGTGTTAGCTCATTGACACAACAGTCCACTGATATACGTGTCAACTAGACCAACACACTTAGTTGGATTTTAGTGTGTTAGTTCATTGACACAACAGTCCACTGATATACGTGTTAGTTCATTGACACAACAGTCCACTGATATACGTGTCAACTAGACCAACACGCTTAGTTGGATTTTAGTGTGTTAGCTCATTGACACAACAGTCCACTGATATACGTGTCAACTAGACCAACACGCTTAGTTGGATTTTAGTGTGTTAGCTCATTGACACAACAATCCATTGATATACGTGTCAACTAGACCAACACTCTTAGTTGGATTTTAGTGTGTTAGCTCATTGACACAACAGTCCATTGATATACGTGTCAACTAGACCAACACACTTAGTTGGATTTTAGTGTGTTAGCTCATTGACACAACAGTCCACTGATATATGTGTCAACTAGACCAACATGCTTAGTTGGATTTTAGTGTGTTAGCTCATTGACACAACAGTCCACTGATATATGTGTCAACTAGACCAACACGCTTAGTTGGATTTTAGTGTGTTAGCTCATTGACACGACAGTCCACTGATATACGTGTCAACTAGACCAACACGCTTAGTTGGATTTTAGTGTGTTAGCTCATTGACACGACAGTCCATTGATATACGTGTCAACTAGACCAACACGCTTAGTTGGATTTTAGTGTGTTAGCTCATTGACACAACAGTCCACTGATATACGTGTCAACTAGACCAACACGCTTAGTTGGATTTAGTGTGTTAGCACATTGACACAACAGTCCATTGATATACGTGTCAACTAGACCAACATGCTTAGTTGGATTTTAGTGTGTTAGCTCATTGACACAACAGTCCACTGATATACGTGTCAACTAGACCAACACACTTAGTTGGATTTTAGTGTGTTAGCTCATTGACACAACAGTCCACTGATATACGTGTCAACTAGACCAACACGCTTAGTTGGATTTTAGTGTGTTAGCTCATTGACACAACAGTCCACTGATATACGTGTCAACTAGACCAACACGCTTAGTTGGATTTTAGTGTGTTAGCTCATTGACACAACAGTCCACTGATATATGTGTCAACTAGACCAACATGCTTAGTTGGATTTTAGTGTGTTAGCTCATTGACACAACAGTCCATTGATATACGTGTCAACTAGACCAACACGCTTAGTTGGATTTTAGTGTGTTAGCTCATTGACACAACAGTCCATTGATATACGTGTCAACTAGACCAACACGCTTAGTTGGATTTTAGTGTGTTAGCTCATTGACACAACAGTCCACTGATATGCGTGTCAACTAGACCAACATGCTTAGTTGGATTTTAGTGTGTTAGCTCATTGACACGACAGTCCACTGATATATGTGTCAACTAGACCAACACGCTTAGTTGGATTTTAGTGTGTTAGCTCATTGACACGACAGTCCATTGATATACGTGTCAACTAGACCAACACACTTAGTTGGATTTTAGTGTGTTAGCTCATTGACACAACAGTCCATTGATATACGTATCAACTAGACCAACACGCTTAGTTGGATTTTAGTGTGTTAGCTCATTGACACGACAGTCCACTGATATACGTGTCAACTAGACCAACACGCTTAGTTGGATTTTAGTGTGTTAGCTCATTGACACGACAGTCCATTGATATACGTGTCAACTAGACCAACACGCTTAGTTGGATTTTAGTGTGTTAGCTCATTGACACAACAGTCAACTGATATACGTGTCAACTAGACCAACACGCTTAGTTGGATTTTAGTGTGTTAGCTCATTGACACAAGAGTCCATTGATATACGTGTCAACTAGACCAACACGCTTAGTTGGATTTTAGTGTGTTAGCTCATTGACACAACAATCCACTGATATACGTGTCAACTAGACCAACACGCTTAGTTGGATTTTAGTGTGTTAGCTCATTGACACAACAGTCCATTGATATACGTGTCAACTAGACCAACACGCTTAGTTGGATTTTAGTGTGTTAGCTCATTGACACAACAGTCAACTGATATACGTGTCAACTAGACCAACACGCTTAGTTGGATTTTAGTGTGTTAGCTCATTGACACAACAGTCCATTGATATACGTGTCAACTAGACCAACACGCTTAGTTGAATTTTAGTGTGTTAGCACATTGACACAACAGTCCATTGATATACGTGTCAACTAGACCAACATGCTTAGTTGGATTTTAGTGTGTTAGCTCATTGACACAACAGTCCACTGATATACGTGTCAACTAGACCAACACACTTAGTTGGATTTTAGTGTGTTAGCTCATTGACACAACAGTCCACTGATATACGTGTCAACTAGACCAACACACTTAGTTGGATTTTAGTGTGTTAGTTCATTGACACAACAGTCCACTGATATACGTGTTAGTTCATTGACACAACAGTCCACTGATATACGTGTCAACTAGACCAACACACTTAGTTGGATTTTAGTGTGTTAGCTCATTGACACAACAGTCCATTGATATATGTATCAACTAGACCAACACGCTTAGTTGGATTTTAGTGTGTTAGCTCATTGACATGACAGTCCACTGATATGCGTGTCAACTAGACCAACACGCTTAGTTGGATTTTAGTGTGTTAGGTCATTGACACGACAGTCCACTGATATACGTGTCAACTAGACCAACACGCTTAGTTGAATTTTAGTGTGTTAGCTCATTGACATGACAGTCCACTGATATATGTGTCAACTAGACCAACACGCTTAGTTGTATTTTAGTGTGTTAGCTCATTGACACGACAGTCCATTGATATACGTGTCAACTAGACCAACACGCTTAGTTGGATTTTAGTGTGTTAGCTCATTGACACAACAGTCCACTGATATACGTGTCAACTAGACCAACACGCTTAGTTGGATTTTAGTGTGTTAGCTCATTGACACAACAATCCATTGATATACGTGTCAACTAGACCAACACTCTTAGTTGGATTTTAGTGTGTTAGCTCATTGACACAACAGTCCACTGATATATGTGTCAACTAGACCAACACGCTTAGTTGGATTTTAGTGTGTTAGCTCATTGACACAACAGTCCACTGATATATGTGTCAACTAGACCAACACGCTTAGTTGGATTTTAGTGTGTTAGCTCATTGACACGACAGTCCACTGATATACGTGTCAACTAGACCAACACGCTTAGTTGGATTTTAGTGTGTTAGCTCATTGACACGACAGTCCATTGATATACGTGTCAACTAGACCAACATGCTTAGTTGGATTTTAGTGTGTTAGCTCATTGACACAACAGTCCACTGATATACGTGTCAACTAGACCAACACGCTTAGTTGGATTTTAGTGTGTTAGCTCATTGACACAACAGTCCATTGATATACGTATCAACTAGACCAACACGCTTAGTTGGATTTTAGTGTGTTAGCTCATTGACATGACAGTCCACTGATATGCGTGTCAACTAGACCAACACGCTTAGTTGGATTTTAGTGTGTTAGGTCATTGACACGACAGTCCACTGATATACGTGTCAACTAGACCAACACGCTTAGTTGGATTTTAGTGTGTTAGCTCATTGACACGACAGTCCATTGATATACGTGTCAACTAGACCAACACGCTTAGTTGGATTTTAGTGTGTTAGCTCATTGACACAACAGTCCATTGATATACGTGTCAACTAGACCAACACACTTAGTTGGATTTTAGTGTGTTAGTTCATTGACACAACAGTCCACTGATATATGTGTCAACTAGACCAACACACTTAGTTGGATTTTAGTGTGTTAGCTCATTGACACAACAGTCCACTGATATACGTGTCAACTAGACCAACACGCTTAGTTGGATTTTAGTGTGTTAGCTCATTGACACAACAATCCATTGATATATGTGTCAACTAGACCAACACTCTTAGTTGGATTTTAGTGTGTTAGCTCATTGACACAACAGTCCACTGATATACGTGTCAACTAGACCAACACACTTAGTTGGATTTTAGTGTGTTAGCTCATTGACACAACAGTCCATTGATATACGTGTCAACTAGACCAACACGCTTAGTTGGATTTTAGTGTGTTAGCTCATTGACACAACAGTCCACTGATATATGTGTCAACTAGACCAACACTCTTAGTTGGATTTTAGTGTGTTAGCTCATTGACACAACAGTCCATTGATATACGTGTCAACTAGACCAACACGCTTAGTTGGATTTTAGTGTGTTAGCTCATTGACACAACAGTCCATTGATATACGTGTCAACTAGACCAACACGCTTAGTTGGATTTTAGTGTGTTAGCTCATTGACACAACAGTCCACTGATGTGCGTGTCAACTAGACCAACATGGTTAGTTGGATTTTAGTGTGTTAGCTCATTGACAAGACAGTCCACTGATATACGTGTCAACTAGACCAACACGCTTAGTTGGATTTTAGTGTGTTAGCTCATTGACATGACATTCCATTGATATACGTGTCAACTAGACCAACACGCTTAGTTGGATTTTAGTGTGTTAGCTCATTGACACAACAGTCCACTGATATACGTGTCGACTAGACCAACACGCTTAGTTGGATTTTAGTGTGTTAGCTCATTGACACGACAGTCCATTGATTTACGTGTCAACTAGACCAACACGCTTAGTTGGATTTTAGTGTGTTAGCTCATTGACACGACAGTCCATTGATATACGTGTCAACAAGACCAACACGCTTAGTTGGATTTTATTGTGTTAGCTCATTGACACAACAGTCCACTGATATACGTGTCAACTAGACCAACACGCTTAGTTGGATTTTAGTGTGTTAGCTCATTGACACAACAGTCCATTGACATACATGTCAACTAGACCAACACGCTTAGTTGAATTTTAGTGTGTTAGCTCATTGACATGACAGTCCACTGATATACGTGTCAACTAGACCAACACGCTTAGTTGGATTTTAGTGTGTTAGCTCATTGACACGACAGTCCATTGATATACGTGTCAACTAGACCAACACGCTTAGTTGGATTTTAGTGTGTTAGTTCATTGACACAACAGTCAACTGATATACGTGTCAAATAGACCAACACGCTTAGTTGGATTTTAGTGTGTTAGCTCATTGACACAACAATCCACTGATATACATGTCAACTAGACCAACACGCTTAGTTGGATTTTAGTGTGTTAGCTCATTGACACAACAGTCCATTGATGTACGTGTCAACTAGACCAACACGCTTAGTTGGATTTTAGTGTGTTAGCTCATTGACACAACAGTCAACTGATATACGTGTCAACTAGACCAACACGCTTAGTTGAATTTTAGTGTGTTAGCTCATTGACACAACAGTCCATTGATATACGTGTCAACTAGACCAACACGCTTAGTTGGATTTTAGTGTGTTAGCTCATTGACACAACAGTCCATTGATATACGTGTCAACTAGACCAACACACTTAGTTGGATTTTAGTGTGTTAGTTCATTGACACAACAGTCCACTGATATACGTGTTAGTTCATTGACACAACAGTCCACTGATATACGTGTCAACTAGACCAACACGCTTAGTTGGATTTTAGTGTGTTAGCTCATTGACACAACAATCCATTGATATATGTGTCAACTAGACCAACACTCTTAGTTGGATTTTAGTGTGTTAGCTCATTGACACAACAGTCCACTGATATACGTGTCAACTAGACCAACACACTTAGTTGGATTTTAGTGTGTTAGCTCATTGACACAACAGTCCATTGATATACGTGTCAACTAGACCAACACGCTTAGTTGGATTTTAGTGTGTTAGCTCATTGACACAACAGTCCACTGATATATGTGTCAACTAGACCAACACTCTTAGTTGGATTTTAGTGTGTTAGCTCATTGACACAACAGTCCATTGATATACGTGTCAACTAGACCAACACGCTTAGTTGGATTTTAGTGTGTTAGCTCATTGACACAACAGTCCATTGATATACGTGTCAACTAGACCAACACGCTTAGTTGGATTTTAGTGTGTTAGCTCATTGACACAACAGTCCACTGATGTGCATGTCAACTAGACCAACATGGTTAGTTGGATTTTAGTGTGTTAGCTCATTGACAAGACAGTCCACTGATATACGTGTCAACTAGACCAACACGCTTAGTTGGATTTTAGTGTGTTAGCTCATTGACACAACAGTCCACTGATATACATGTCAACTAGACCAACACACTTAGTTGGATTTTAGTGTGTTAGCTCATTGACACGACAGTCCACTGATATACATGTCAACTAGACCAACACGCTTAGTTGAATTTTAGTGTGTTAGCTCATTGACACAACAGTCCATTGATATACGTGTCAACTAGACCAACACGCTTAGTTGGATTTTAGTGTGTTAGCTCATTGACACAACAGTCCACTGATATACGTGTCAACTAGACCAACACACTTAGTTGGATTTTAGTGTGTTAGCTCATTGACACAACAGTCCACTGATATACATGTCAACTAGACCAACACTCTTAGTTGGATTTTAGTGTGTTAGCTCATTGACACAACAGTCCACTGATATACGTGTCAACTAGACCAACACACTTAGTTGGATTTTAGTGTGTTAGCTCATTGACACAACAGTCCATTGATATACGTGTCAACTAGACCAACACGCTTAGTTGGATTTTAGTGTGTTAGCTCATTGACACAACAGTCCACTGATATATGTGTCAACTAGACCAACACTCTTAGTTGGATTTTAGTGTGTTAGCTCATTGACACAACAGTCCATTGATATACGTGTCAACTAGACCAACACGCTTAGTTGGATTTTAGTGTGTTAGCTCATTGACACAACAGTCCATTGATATACGTGTCAACTAGACCAACACGCTTAGTTGGATTTTAGTGTGTTAGCTCATTGACACAACAGTCCACTGATGTGCGTGTCAACTAGACCAACATGGTTAGTTGGATTTTAGTGTGTTAGCTCATTGACAAGACAGTCCACTGATATACGTGTCAACTAGACCAACACGCTTAGTTGGATTTTAGTGTGTTAGCTCATTGACACGACAGTCCATTGATATACGTGTCAACTAGACCAACACGCTTAGTTGGATTTTAGTGTGTTAGCTAATTGACACAACAGTCCACTGATATACGTGTCAACTAGACCAACACGCTTAGTTGGATTTTAGTGTGTTAGCTCATTGACACAACAGTCCATTGATATACGTGTCAACTAGACCAACACGCTTAGTTGGATTTTAGTGTGTTAGCTCATTGACACAACAGTCCATTGATATACGTGTCAACTAGACCAACACGCTTAGTTGGATTTTAGTGTGTTAGCTCATTGACACAACAATCCACTGATATACGTGTCAACTAGACCAACACACTTAGTTGGATTTTAGTGTGTTAGCTCATTGACACAACAGTCCACTGATATACGTGTCAACTAGACCAACACGCTTAGTTGGATTTTAGTGTGTTAGCTCATTGACACAACAGTCCATTGATATACGTGTCAACTAGACCAACACGCTTAGTTGGATTTTAGTGCGTTAGCTCATTGACACAACAGTCCATTGATATACGTGTCAACTAGACCAACACGCTTAGTTGGATTTTAGTGTGTTAGCTCATTGACACAACAGTCCACTGATATACGTGTCGACTAGACCAACACATTTAGTTGGATTTTAGTGTGTTAGCTCATTGACACAACAGTCCACTGATATACGTGTCAACTAGACCAACATGCTTAGTTGGATTTTAGTGTGTTAGCTCATTGACACGACAGTCCACTGATATACGTGTCAACTAGACCAACACGCTTAGTTGGATTTTAGTGTGTTAGTTCATTGACACGACAGTCCACTGATATATGTGTCAACTACACCAACATGCTTAGTTGGAGTTTAGTGTGTTAGTTCATTGACACAACAGTCCACTGATATACGTGTCAACTAGACCAATACCCTTAGTTGGATTTTAGTGTGTTAGCTCATTGACACGACATTCCACTGATATACGTGTCAACTAGACCAACACGCTTAGTTGGATTTTAGTGTGTTAGCTCATTGACACGACAGTCCATTGATATACGTGTAAACTAGACCAACACGCTTAGTTGGATTTTAGTGTGTTAGCTCATTGACACAACAGTCCACTGATATACGTGTCAACTAAACCAACACACTTAGTTGGATTTTAGTGTGTTAGCTCATTGACACAACAATCCACTGATATACGTGTCAACTAGACCAACACGCTTAGTTGGATTTTAGTGTGTTAGCTCATTGACACAACAGTCCACTGATATACGTGTCAACTAGACCAACACGCTTAGTTGGATTTTAGTGTGTTAGCTCATTGACACAACAGTTCACTGATATACGTGTCAACTAGACCAACACGCTTAGTTGGATTTTAGTGTGTTAGCTCATTGACACAACAGTCCACTGATATACGTGTCAACTAGACCAACACACTTAGTTGGATTTTAGTGTGTTAGCTCATTGACACAACAGTCCACTGATATACGTGTCAACTAGACCAACACACTTAGTTGGATTTTAGTGTGTTAGTTCATTGACACAACAGTCCATTGATATACGTGTCAACTAGACCAACACGCTTAGTTGGATTTTAGTGTGTTAGCTCATTGACACAACAGTCCATTGATATACGTGTCAACTAGACCAACATGCTTAGTTGGATTTTAGTGTGTTAGCTCATTGACACAACAGTGCACTGATATACGTGTCAACTAGACCAACACGCTTAGTTGGATTTTAGTGTGTTAGCTCATTGACACAACAGTCCACTGATATACGTGTCAACTAGACCAACACGCTTAGTTGGATTTTAGTGTGTTAGCTCATTGACACAACAGTCCACTGATATACGTGTCAACTAGACCAACACACTTAGTTGGATTTTAGTGTGTTAGTATAAACATATTTTATTAATTAATTCAATATTACACATTATGATAATACACATATAAATTATATATACATTTAAATTAATCAATAGGATTTGGAAACAAGTGGTTAAACTTATATTAATCCGTATCCCTGTTGTTATCTGGTGTTCAAGGTTTAATTAGTATCGAAAGGTAGAAGTGTATTGAGAATTATCAAGTGTTAATCAGTCGTTGTCAATGTTATTTGGTGTGCTTCACTGTCGTCAAAGAGCTCCGATCGAAAATGTTTGGTCAACATCCGGGATATTTTAAAGCGGTGTTTTTAAAGCAGACACGGATAATTATCGTAAGTATTTTTAAATATACTGTGTATATAATGTTTTGAATTATGATGCTTTATGATTGTTATTATTATTAATTTCATTTTTTGTCCAAATATCATTTATTTTTGCAGTGTAAAATTAGATTTTTCTATAAGTTATAAGGAATCCGGCTTCAAAATCATTACAATCAACTGAAATATCGCTATATCTTGCATTTACGAATGAATTAAATGTTGCCCAAAAAGAAAAAAATATTGATGAATGATTGATTTTACTTAAAAATATTATTTTGTTGATGAAAAGTCAATTAGTAACTAATTATACCCTAAAACATGATGTCGACAGATGTTTTTGAAATCCGGTTTGGTCAAAATGTAAACATGTATAGAAACCGGTTGTGTCATTTATAAAAAACGGGTTTGTCAGTATGTAAATACCACTGATCTTATTGTTATTGAGCATTATATTGCAATTTAACAATAGTTGTGATTAGGAAATATCTCAAAGGTGATAAATACTGATCCATAGTATGAATATTCGCCATGGCTGCTAATTTCAGCTACTTTGTACAATAAAAAAATCGTTATTTCTATGTTAAATTGCTACTGTCGCGAACACTTGATTTATTTATGCTTTTTGTGGCACTGGCATCACGGTTGGTGCTCAATACGCTACACTCACTTTAAGTAGCTGTGAGTGAGTGAGTGAGTGCGTGCGTGCGTGCGTCTAAGCAGTTTCAGAGAAGACGATTGTTAGAAATCGGCCAATCAGAAACAAGAATTGCTCGTGGCGACCATGTTTCTCAACGGATCGGGATGAAATGAGCAATCTTTATAGAAGACCTTCCATAGTTGCTTCCTACCAAGTTTCGGTTTTTATTGTATCTAGCTTTAGTGAAATAATGTGTACAGATTTTGTCTGTTTATATACTTATGAGTTTTGACTTTCCCTTTGGAAGATTGTTCGGAGTTCGGTAATTTTGTTATTACCCATATTCATTTGACTTAGCAGTTTGAGAGAAGATTTTATAAAATCGGCCAATTAGAAACAAGAATCGCTTGTGGCGACCATGTTTGTTAACGGATCGGGACAAAATGAGTAATCGTTACAGAGGACCTTCCATAGATGCTTCCTACTAAGTTTCACTTCATTTGGTTGAGGCGTTTCAGAGGAGAAGTTTAAAATGTGAATAGTTAATGGACGACAGACGACGAACGAAAGACGACGGGCGTCAAGTGATGGTAAAAGCTCACGTTGCCTTTGGCAAGGTGAGCTAACAACAGTCATTAGGTAGATATGTCGCTCCACTCGGACACATTATTCTGATTCCGAGCCAACCAGTCTTTGCTCTTTCTCCTTAATGCTGCGTTCTTAGCGGAGAAGCAACAAATACCAATTTTATATTCTTTTGTTTGACAAGACCGCGGCTCGTACCCACAATTTATCACACTCGAGGCGAGCACGCCAGCCATTACGCTACCGATGCGGTTCCCTATTTTTATTTAATTTTTATTTATTTTTTTAATCAAAATTTCTTATTGTCCTTCAATATATTATTTGAAAACAAAAATTAATCCAAAACAATAAGAGTTACTTGATATCTATATAAACAGTGAGAGTTCCTACTTTTGATCAAACACTCTTTGAATATGCAATAATCCAACTGTCTAGCAAATAAAGAAAAAGAATTATAAGTTCTATATAAAATCATGACCATTCTGTCGAAGGTGACTTGGTAAATGCCAATTCTGCACAAACCGTTTTGTATTTCTTCCTTTTAATGGTATACAAAACATCCACATGTAACATATTTTGACTACATGCTGTTGGTTTTTTTTTCACAACTTTTATTCATTGAAGCCATTTTTTTTTTTTATCAATTTGCAAGTCGAACATACCCTTGACAAGTGTTATAATGAACCTTAAATAAATTACAGAAAGGAAACATAATTGTGATATTGAGCTGTTTTCGCTATTCTTTCAATTTTTTACATAGACAAAACCGGTTCTACTGAAACACAATTTTTGCGACCCAACCGGAAAGTAGTGGCTGACAGAGCCGGAACGAATGTACGTAAATAAGCATTGTGTTTTTCACTGTAGTAAATCTAAAACTATTCATGGTGGCACACCAGTGCAAACTATCATGTATATAAGCATTACAAAGGGTTTGTGTACTTCAATTACACATATAAACTACTTTTTATAGCTTTATTTGATGATTTCAATCTCATTATTAGCATTTTTCATTGTTTATGTCCATCATTTTATTTATATCTGAGTAATCGATGAAGATAACTACAGTAATATATAGGTAAAAACGAGCAAAAATAATTGACCGATAACGACATCTTCTGGATTCAAGATATAATAATACTATATGATCATAATACTTACTTTTTGTCGCCGCCTGTATGTCAAACATGCCCAATTGACTTGTACCGGAAGGTGACAGAGCATTTCTGACCGGAGCTCTTTGACGACAGTGTGCTTTAGTAAGAAAAAAAATAAATAAATAAAAAGAAACAAACAAATGAAGTGTAAAAGTGAAAGTGCTTTTTAGCTCACCTGACCCAAAGGGTCATGTGAGCTATTCCCATCACTTGGCGTCCGTCGTACGTCGTAAACTTTTTCAAAAATCTTCTCCTCTGAAAGTACTAGACCAATGGAAACCAAACTTGGTCTGAATCATTACTAGGGTGTCTAGTTTCAAAATTGTGTCCGGTGATGCCGTGCACCAACCAACATGGCCGCTGTTACTAAAAATAGAACATATGGTAAAATTGCAGGTTTTTGGTAATAACTCAAAAACCGTTAGTAATATCAAAAATCTGACGTGGGGTAAAAATGATCAGCACATCAAGATCTACCTACCCTGCAATTTTGAAGTAAATCTGATTACCCATCTTGGAGTTATTGCCCTTTTTTCATCAAATTTGTAAAATTTTAATACTTTTCGTCTTATATTTCAAAAACTATAAGAGATAAAGGTTAACTTTAAATTGCAAAAATGTGCGGCATATCAAGATCTACATACCCTGCAATTTTGAAGTAAATCCCATTACTCATTTTGGAGTTATTTTCCTTTTTTCATCAAATTTTCAAAATTTTAATACTTTTCGTCCTTTATTTCAAAAACTATAAGAGACAGATGGTAAGTTGAAACTGCAAACATGATCAGCATGTCAAGATCTACCTACCCTGCAATTTTGAAGTAAATTTGATTACCCATCTTGGAGTTATTGCCCTTTTTTCATCAATTTTTTTTTTTCATTTTAATACTTTTCGTCTTATATTTCAAAAACTATTTAGAGATAGATGTTAAGTTTATTGCAAAAATGTGCAGCATATCAAGATCTACCTACCCTGCAATTTTGAAGTAAATCCCATTACCCATTTTGACCGATTATGCAAATTAGAAAAAAGGGGGGATGAAATTAAAAAAAAATCTTCTCCTCTGAAACTACTGATCCAATCTCAACCAAACTTTGCTGAAATGATCCTTAGGTGGTCCCCTTTCAAGTTTGTGTCCGTCAGCGCTGTCCTGTATCCAAGATGGCCGCCATTACTAAAAATAGAAATTTCTTCAAATGGCAAAAACTGCTCTATTTTAAGCCAGAAAGTGCCCAAATTTGAACTGTATAAGCATAATGATGAGCTTTTTAACATATATTACGGGATTTTTTATGAACTTTGAACTTTTACCGATTTTGACCGATTATGCAAATTAGAAAAAAGGGGGGATGAAATTTAAATTTTTTTTTCTCTGAAACTACTGAGCCAATCTCAACCAAACTTTGCTGAAATGATCCTTAGGTGGTCCCCTTTCAAAATTGTGTCCGTCAGCGCCGTCCTGTATCCAAGATGGCCGCCATTACTAAAAATAGAAATTTCTTCAAATGGCCAAAACTGCTCTATTTTAAGCCAGAAAGTGCCCAAATTTGAACTGTATAAGCATAATGATGAGCTTTTTAACATGTATTACGGGATTTTTTTATGAACTTTGAAATTTTGCCGATTTTGACCGATTATGCAAATTAGAAAAAAGGGGGGATGAAATTAAAAAAAAATTCTTCTCCTCTGAAACTACTGAGCCAATCTCTACCAAACTTTGCTGAAATGATCCTTAGGTGGTCCCCTTTCAAAATTGTGTCCGTCAGCGCCGTCCTGTATCCAAGATGGCCGCCATTACTAAAAATAGAAATTTCTTCAAATGGCCAAAACTGCTCTATTTTAAGCCAGAAAGTGCCCAAATTTGAACTGTATAAGCATAATGATGAGCTTTTTAACATATATTACGGGATTTTTTATGAACTTTGAACTTTTACCGATTTTGACGATTATGCAAATTAGAAAAAAGGGGGGATGAAATTAAAAAAAAATCTTCTCCTCTGAAACTACTGAGCCAATCTCAACCAAACTTTGCTGAAATGATTCTTGGATGGCCCCCTTCCAAAATTATGTCCGGTGATCCCGACTTCCAACCAAGATGGCCGCCAAGCTCAAAATAGAAAAAAGGGGGGATGAAATTTTAATTGTCCATTGCTGCTTTAGTGTAAGTCAAAATGAGCTCAAATTTTAACTGCTGGGGGGATGAAACCTTCTCCTCTGAAACTACTGAGCCAATCTCAACCAAACTTTGCTGAAATGATTCTTGGGTGGTCCTCTTCCAAAATTGTGTCCGGCATTTCAGAACACCGACCAAGATGGCCGCCACAGCCGAACTTAATTTAACATAGGACCCTATGGGAAATTCCCGTAAAAATCTTTTTGTCTGAAACCATTTGCTCAACAAGAACAACATTTTGATGAAATAGTCATTGGATGGTTCTCTACCAAAAATGTGTCTGGCGGTTCGACCCTTCGATCAATTTTTTTTTTACCTGCAATTTTGAAGGAAATCTGATTACCCATCTTGGAGTTCTTGCCCTTTTTTCATCAAATTTATATAAAAAAAATTAATACTTTTCGTCTTATATTTCAAAAACTATAAGAGGTAAAGGTTAAGTATAAATTGCAAAAATTTGCAGCATGTCAAGATCTACCTACCCTGCAATTTTGAAGTAAATCCAATTACCCATTTTGGAGTTATTGCCCTTTTTTCATCAAAATGTTCTCAATTTTAATACTATCATCTTATATCTCAAAAACTATTAGAGATAGAGGGAAAGTTTAAACTGCAAAAATGTTCAGCATGTCAAGATCTACAAAAAAAATTCCCACAGTTGAAAATGTGAGACAACTGTGAAGAGTTATTCCTCTTGAAATGCATTTTTTTATTGACTCACTGCTTTTGGTTACTCAAATAATCAAAGGGAAGCAACTCTATTACAAAATGTGAAGTAGGAAAAGCTAAATTTTGAGAATCATTGACATACAGTGCTCCCTCGTTAAACCGCCACCTTCTGTGCAGTCGGTAGTTTGGCGGTATAACGAGTTTGGCGATAAACTGAGGGACATTGAAAACCGGAAGTTGTGGGATCATATGAAAAGATAAACTTTCAACTCGACTGACATACATTTTGCACTTGTACAAATACATAAGTATAAATAATACATGTTTAATAAAGAAATAAATTAGAATAATTATATTCACATCGGAAATGTCCTGTACAGTTTGTAGATCTTTGTCATTTTGACAAATTCTTGAACCGTCATTTGTAGCTCGGGACATCAAGGTCATTATAAACACGTGACAGCAACAGTTCATCTTCATTTGTGGGGTTATTGGAAGATCCCATTTAATTTTCAAATTATCAGCAATTTGTTGTTATCTTAATTTTGGATTTTCCTTTGCATAACTTATAATTGCACGTTTTTGTTTGTGGTCTAATTAATTACGCTTTCTCTTCAAGCACGACATTTCGATGGCAACTAATTAAATTACAAATTTTACTCAGGATTAAAAGTACAAATGTAATCACTAGAAAAGTAAATACAGGTAATTATTCTAATCAAAACAACTGATCACCTGTTCCGACCCTCAACTATGAGATCAATGACGGTGTCCGATGACCAGTTTTGACATTCCATAATTACCGATCAATACACAGCTGTCAAAAGGTAGTTGTGGGCGGTACTAACGGGGGAATTTAAATTGGTTTTACGACTTTTGTGTCTGAAAACCTGTGGCGGATGGCGGTAGCTGAGTTTGGCAGTATAACGGGGTATTTTTAATGGGGGAAATCGGGACAGACGAGAATTTTGGCGATAGGCGAGTTTGGCGATAAAACGGGGGGCGATAGACCGAGGGAGCACTGTATATGTTTTTTTTACAGCAATTTTGATAACTTACATTAAAGGGGGAACCCCTGCCCACATTTTTTTGTGTAGAAGGGGTCTGCAATGACGAAGGCTACATTTGTTAATTTTTTTTACCGAAGTTATCAAGTTTTATTGACTAATGTTGTTATTATACCCAGGTGAGCTATACAGGCTCCTGGGAGCCTCTAGTTCTTTTAACATGTTTAAGTTGTGTGAATATGGTTAGGAGGTGAATCGTTTACTACTTATGATGAACTTCTGCACGTTTAAGAATATATCTGTATTTGGGGTATTCGTTAAGTCTGTAGAGCCAAACAATAATAAATCCGTATTTAAGTTAATTGGTAAATTAATGGTGTGAATATATCTCAGTCTTGTTGCATTGTGATGGGGACAATGTAGCAGAAAATGGGCCGTGGTTTCTGTTGCCCCACATTGACAAAATGGGGAATTTACAATGTTTTTACGAAATAAGTGATGATTGAGAGAGCTGCATTGCATACGCAACCTAGCGTGTAAAATGTGTCCCAGTCGTGTACCAATATAATAATAAATGGGTTTAGTATTGTTTTGGGGTTGAAGATTTGATTTAATTATCTGAACAGATCTGCTTGATTTAATATTTTCTGGCTGTTGGTTCCATAGTTGTACACTGGAGGGTATGAAATAGCTTGCGTAGAGCGATGTTCGAGTGCGTACTGGAGGAATACGTGAGGTATGACGAGTATTGTGGTCATGGATCATGCCGAAATTTTGCGGAATTAAGTTACTAAGATATTGAGGAGTTAGATTATTTGACATCTTATAAAATTGAATCGTTCTATGCCTTTCCCTTCTGTCTTTCAATTTTTCCCACCCGGTTTCAATATATAGATTACTTAAGGATACAAGTCTGGTACCCCCAGTCACAATTCTAGCAGCCTCAACCTGAACATTTTCTAGTTTGTTAATTAGTATTTGAGTCTTGGTATCCCAAACAACATCCGCATATTCTAGTAATGGTCTTATAAAAGTAATATAAATTGTTTCTAGAGTTTTCCGATCCAGTATAAATTTGAATTTCCTTAAAATGTTAACACGTGAGAATGCTTTTTAGCTCACCTGGCCATAGGCCATGTGAGCTTTTGTCATGGGTAAGCGTCCGTCGTCCGTCCGTTAGCTTTTCACATTTAAATCTTCTTCTCTGAAACCGCTGAACAGAAATCAGCCAAACTTGCCAGAAATGTTCACTGGGTGGTCCTCTACCAGATTTGTGTTTTTGGTGCTGATTTGAAATCCAACATGGCTGCCAGGGTCCATAATGTGTTCTCATTGGCTGAAATTTTAAAAATCTTCTTGTCAGAAACCACTAAGTCAATTGAATTGTGACTTTGCAGGAATGATCATTGGGTGGTCCTGTACTAAAATTGTGAATCGTTTGCCGATCGGAAATTCAAGATGGCCGCCATGACTCGACTTAGTTTAACATTGGACCCTATGGGAATTTCACATTTTCATCTTTTTTTCTGAAACCACAAAACAGATTTGAACCAAACTTGGCAGAAATGTTCATTGGATGGTCATATACAAGATTTTTGTTTTTGGCGCTGATCGGAAATACAACATGGCTGCCAGGACCCATAATGTGTTCTGATTGGTCGAAATTTTAAAAATCTTCTTGTTAGAAACCACTAAGCCAATTGAATTGTGACTTTGCAGGAATGATCATTGGGTGGTCCTGTACTAAACTTGTGAATCGTTTGCCGATCGGAAATTCAAGATGGCCGCCATGACTCGACTTAGTTTAACATTGGACCCTATGGAAATTTCACATTTTCATCTTTTTTAGCTCACCTGACCCAAAGGGTCAGGTGAACTATTGTCACCACTGAGCGTCCGTCGTCTGTCGTCCGTCCGTTAACTTTTCACATTTTAATCAACTCCTCTGAAGCCACTGGGCCAATTTGAACCAAACTTTGGTGGAATGGTCCTTGGATGGCCCCCTTCCAAAATAGTGTCCGGTGATCCCGACTTCCAACCAACATGGCCGCCAAGCTAAAAATAGAAAAAGGGGGGGTGAAATTTTAATTGTCCATTGCTGCTTTAGTGTAAGTCAAAATGAGCTCAAATTTTAACTGCAGCTACATGGCAAGGAATAGTTTAACATATATTCCGGGTTTTTCTGTGAAATTTTGCTTTCAGCCGATTTATACCGATTATGCAAATTATGCATATTTTGATAAAAGATCACATTTAAATCTTCTCCTCTGAAACCGCTGAACCAAATTAAACCAAACCTGGCAGGGATGGTCCCTAGGTGGGTCTCTTTCAAAATTGTGTCCGACAGCCCCGCCCTCCATTCAAGATGGCTGCTGTTACTAAAAATAGAAATTTCTTCAAATGGCCAAAACTGCTCTATTTTAAGCCAGAATGTGCCCAAATTTGAACTGTATAAGCATAATGATGTGCTTTTTAACATGTATTACAGGATTTTTTATGAACTTTGAACTTTTGCCGATTTTGACCGATTATGCAAATTAGAAAAAAGGGGGGATGAAATTAAAAAAAAATCTTCTCCTCTGAAACTACTGAGCCAATCTCAACCAAACTTTGCTGAAATGATTCTTGGATGGCCCCCTTCCAAAATTATGTCCGGTGATCCCGACTTCCAACCAAGATGGCCGCCAAGCTCAAAATAGAAAAAAGGGGGGATGAAATTTTAATTGTCCATTGCTGCTTTAGTGTAAGTCAAAATGAGCTCAAATTTTAACTGCTGCTACATGGCAAGAAGTAGTTTAACATATATTCCGAGTTTTTCTGTGAAATTTTTCTTTCAGCCGATGTATACCGATTATGCAAATTAGGCATATTTTGATAAAAGATCACATTTAAATCTTCTCCTCTGAAACCGCGGAACCAAATTAAACCAAACCTGGCAGGGATGGTCCCTGGGTGGGTCCCTTTCAAAATTGTGTCCGACAGCCCCGCCCTCCATTCAAGATGGCTGCTGTTACTAAAAATAGAAATTTCTTCAATTGTCCATTGCTGCTTTAGTACAAGTCAAAATGAACTCAAATTTTAACTGCAGCTACATGGCAAGGAATAGTTTAACATATATTCCGAGATTTTCTGTGAAATTTTTCTTTCAGCCGATATATACCGATTATGCAAATTAGGCATATTTTGATAAAAGATCACATTTAAATCTTCTCCTCTGAAACCACGGAACCAAATTAAACCAAACCTGGCAGGGATGGTCCCTGGGTGGGCCCCTTTCAAAATTGTGTCCGACAGCCCCGCCCTCCATTCAAGATGGCTGCTGTTACTAAAAATAGAAATTTCTTCAATTGTCCATTGCTGCTTTAGTACAAGTCAAAATGAGCTCAAATTTTAACTGCAGCTACATGGCAAGGAGTAGTTTAACATATATTCCGAGATTTTCTGTGAAATTTTTCTTTCAGCCGATTTATACCGATTATGCAAATTAGGCATATTTTGATAAAAGATCACATTTAAATCTTTTCCTCTGAAACCTCTGAGCCAAATTAAACCAAACCTGGCAGGGATAGTCCTTGGGTAGTCCCATTTCAAAATTGTGTCCGACAGCTCCACCCTCCATTCAAGATGGCTGCTGTTACTAAAAATAGAAATTTCTTCAATTGTCTATTGCTGCTTTATTATAAATCAAAATGAGCTCAAATTTTAACTGCAGCTACATGACAATGAGTAGATTAACATATATTCTGGGTTTTTCTGTGAATTTTTTCTTTCAACCGATTTATACTGATTATACAAATTAGACATATTTTGATAAAAGATCACATTTAAATGTTCTCTGATGAAACCGCTGAACCAAATTAAAGCAAATTTGGCTGGGATGGTCCTTGGGTGGTCCCCTTTCAATATTGTGTCCGACAGCCCCGCCCTCCATTCAAAATGGCTGCTGTTACTAAAAATAGAAATTTCTTTAGTTGTCAATTTCCGCTTGATTACAAATCAAAATGAACTCAAATTTTAACTGCAGCTATATGGCAATGAGTAGTTTAACATATATTCTGGGTTTTTCTGTGAGATTTTTTCAGCCAGTTTATTCCGTTTAGGAATATTATGAGATAAAAATCACATCAAAATCTTTTGCTCAGAAATTTGAGTTGAAATTATCTTTGGGTGGCCCACTTTCAAAAGTATGTGTAACACCCCCATTTTCTATCAACTTTAGATGTCAAATTGAAAACCAGGTGAGCGATTACAGGCTCCTGGGAGCCTCTAGTTTCTGAAACCACAAAACAGATTTGAATCAAACTTGCCAGAAATGTTCATTGGATGGTCATATACAAGATTATTGTTTTTGGCGCTGATCGGAAATCCAACATGGCTGCCAGGGCCCATAATGTGTTCTGATTGGTCGAAATTTAAAAAATCTTCTTGTTAGAAACCACTAAGCCAATTGAATTGTGACTTTCCAGGAATGATCATTGGGTGGTCCTGTACTAAACTTGTGAATCGTTTGCCGATCGGAAATTCAAGATGGCCGCCATGACTCGACTTAGTTTAACATTGGACCCTATGGGAATTTCACATTTTCATCTTTTTTTCTGAAACCACAAAACAGATTTGAACCAAACTTGGCAGAAATGTTCATTGGATGGTCATATACAGGATGTGTGTTTTTGGTGCTGATCGGAAATCCAACATGGCTGCCAGGGCCCATAATGTGTTCTGATTGGTCGAAATTTTAAAAATCTTCTTGTTAGAAACCACTAAGCCAATTGAATTGTGGCTTTGCAGGAATGATCATTGGGTGGTCCTGTACTATACTTGTGAATCGTTTGCTGATCGGAAATTCAAGATGGCCACCATGACTCGACTTAATTTTAACATAGGACCCTATGTTAAAAATGTTTAAAAGTCTTCTCCTCTGAAACCAGTAAGTCAGTTTAAAGCAAACATGGGATGAATGGTCCTTAGGTGGTCAACTTTCAAAATTATGTCCTGTGACCCCGACCTCCATCCAAGATGGCAACCATCAGCGAACATAGTTTTAACATAGGACCCTATGGGAAATATATTTAAAAATCTTCTTCTCTGAAACCAGTAAGCCAATTTAAAGCAAACATGGCATGGATGGTCCTTAAGTGGTCAATTTTCAAAATTGTGTCCAGTGACCCCGACCTCCATCCAAGATGGCCACCTTCAGCAGACATACTGTAGTTTTAACATAGGACCCTATGGGAAAAAATGTTTTAAAATCTTCTCCTCTGAAACTAGTAAGCCAATATAGCAAACATGTCATCGATGGTCCTTAGGTGGTAAACTTCCAAAATTGTGTTCAGTGATCCCGATCTCGGTTCAAAATGGCCACCGTCAGCAGACATAGTTTTAACATAGGACCCTATGGGGAAATTGTTTAAAAGTCTTCTCTTCTGAAACCAGTCAGCCAATTTAAAGCAAACATGGCATGGATGGTCCTTGGGTAGTATACTTTCAAAATTGTGTCCGGTGACCACGACCTCCATCCAAGATGGCTGCCATGAGCAGACATAGTTTTAACATAGAACCCTATGACAGTATGGGATTTGAATAGTAACTTAGATGTATTCAGCATGCAGACATTCTTAAGAGGACTTATTTATGTCAGGTGAGCGATACAGGCTCACCTGAGCCTCTAGTTTAGTTATCATGTCAATATGTTTATTCCAATTACCATCGTCAGAAAGTTGTAGTCCAAGGTGTTTATGTTCAGTAACAGTACTAATGATAGTATTATTCATAATAAGGTTAGGTTGATGGGGTTTATTTAATTTTCGAGAGATAGTCATGGTTTCAGTTTTCTGTGGATTAAAATTTACCAGCCATTTTGTAGACCATGCATGTAATTTCACTAGGTCATCATTGAGTGTTTGTGCTGTTTCTTGTGGGTCGTCTACAATTAAGTACAGACTAGTGTCATCGGCAAATAATTTTATAGTCGAATTAATATCGGTCAGTATGTCATTTATGAAAACAATCAACAAAAGAGGCCCTAGAATCGATCCCTGGGGTACACCAGCATTTATGTCACGCCAACTAGAAGTTGAATTATTAATTACGACACGTTGTTTTCTTTCAGACAAGTAGTTTTCCACCCAAGATAATAATGATCCTCTAATCCCTATTGATTCAAGCTTACGAAGTAATCCCTTATGCCAAACTCGGTCAAATTCGTTACTTATATCGCAAAAGACAACTCTCACTTCCTTACCTTCATCCAACGCTCTACCAAATTCATTTGTGATGTACAGGAGTTGATTAACGGCAGAATCTCCAGGAGTAAAACCAGATTGATGGGATGTAATTAAGTTATTGTCAATCAAATAGTTATAAATATGTGTATAGACTAATCACTCCATTACCTTGGCAAGTATACTAATGAGGGAAATTGGTCTGTAGTTTTTCAAATTACCGGGACAATCTTTTTTAAAAACGGGGGTCACATTAGCATATTTCCATTCTGATGGAAAGGTAGAAAGTGTTAACAGTGTACATAAGGGATATTTAAGTATAGATGCTGCTTCTTTAAGGAGCCTAGGGTTTAACAGGTCAGGCCCAATAGCTTTAGATGTATCAAGTATCTTCAATATATCTTCCACTTCGTTTTCTGTAACAGTAATTTGTTCAAGACCATTGATCAATATATCGGTAAAATCAGGCACAGAGGTTTCAGAATCATTAAGGTCAGCTTGTTTGCAAAAATAGTCATTTAAACAATTCAGGTTTTTTGTTATCGTCTTGTATCATGTCATTTTCAACTTGAAGTGGCGGTATAGATCGAACACCACCTGAATCACTGTGAAGAAGACTTTTGACTAAATTCCACCAATTTTTACTTCCGTTTGTCTCCGTGTTATTTTTTTCCGCAATTATATCAAAATATGATTGTTTTGCATTTAATATAAGTTTATTACATTTATTACGAATGTTCCGAAATTTTTCCCATTGTCCGATAGTATTAGTTTTCTTTGCTTTTTTGTGAATTCGATTTTTACGGCGTATGTACTTTTTTATTTTTGTAGTGATCCAAGGTGGATTATCTTTCTTTACCGAACATGTATCTATTTGGAATAGTTTTATTCGCTGCATCTAAAATTGTGTTTGTAATAGTATTAGTTATGATATCAATGTCGTCGTTTCTAAAGATTCCATCCCAGTCAACAACAGAAAGGAGATTTCTGTAAGATTCATAGTCCCCTTTGTCGTAAAGGAATATTTTCCTCTTAAATGAAGCATTGACTATAGTCGGGTGATTTAGGACACCAGTAATAGGTAAATGATATCTTACTTGGTTCAACAAGGGGGGGGGGGGGGGGGGGGGGGGGGCGACTTCCGTATACAAAACACTCGTGGGATTATTTACCATAACCAAATCTAATAAAGATGAGCTATGCTCAGTCATGTAAGTGGGTTCCGTAATTAACTGTTGAAAGCTGTATTGGGTCAGTAATGAACTAATTTTGTTCCTATGATTGTCACTTAATTGGTTTATATTAAAATCACCAGTAATGATGATGTCATGGGTATTGTTTAATGCCAGATCAATTGATTGGTCTAGTTCATCCCAAGTTTGCAGATTGCTATTGGGAGGAATATAAAATGTTCCATATAAGTATTTTTTGTTCTTGATTTTTATCTCAAGCCATATACATTCAAGATTCCCTATTTGTAGATCAGGTCTATGCTTACAGTTGATATGGTCTTTTACAAAAACCACCACTCCGCCGCCCATTTTGCCTACTCTGTCTCGTCGAAATGGGGGAAATTTGTATCCAGGAATTTTAAGCATATCGTCACTTACATGAGGGCGCAACCAGCTTTCCGTAAATGAGAGTATCCCATGACAAGAGTATTCTGCGGCTATTAGGTCTAATTTTGGTGTAATACTTTGAATATTCAAATGAAGAAAGGAAACGGAATTATGTATAAAATTACTTACAGTTTTTGAGGTTGAACTGATACTACCGAAGCTACCTGACAAGTCTGAATCAGAGGGACCAGGATTCATTTCTATTCCTGATATTATAAGCAAAATACACATCACAATGCAAAAGAAGGCGTAATTATTCACATATTCCAGCGATTTTGATTTAACTAATTGTTCGCTAGTTTGAACGGTACTACCTGAAAGGTTAACGCGATATTTATATTGAAACGAAAAAATAAAAACTGTAATAGGCAGCGCGACAATACCATGAATGGCAAACAAATATATACCTATAAATTCTTATAATGTTAGCCGTTTACTATTTTTAACAGTACGTGCTAAACAATAGAACCGACCGATGCTCTCTCTGTGTTGTAACGCGTCAGTACCCATGAATCATGTTATACCAGTTGGTACATGTAGAACGAATAAAACGTGAGAGATGGCAGTATCGGTTAGGAGTTCAATCAATAAGTAGGTCACCAATGTCAGATTCACCATTGAAGGATTTGTGAGAATAGTGCAAAACAAATTAAAAAGGGTGTGCATAGAAAAGAAGTAAAAGTAATTGATCAATATTATGGATATTAACGTGATTATGGGAAGTAGGATACGAGGTACTGTAGTATGTATGCGGAATTTACGAAGTTCGAATATCAGAGGAACCAACCGGTTAATCGAGAAAAGCCGTTCGTGTACGATTGTTTATCGGGTTTTTTGATTCGTGAACGATTCGGTTACTAGTTCGTGTACGATTATTTTGAGGATCCGGACGTGATTCCTTGACGGTAAGCCTCAATTATTACTAATTAAGGAAACAATTATTAATTATCTCTTCGCAGTTCCCTTCCTTTATTGTATATCTTTGATGGTGTATGCTCCAAAACTTTCGTTGATATAAACCTTGCGTGAAATGTGGTCAGAAAGTCTAAAAAGCATTGCATCAAAATGTCACAAGAACTATAATATTCCTATATTCACACATTTACACTTTTTTATGACTGAAACATCACTTTAATGGAAACATTCTTCTATATTGGAGTGGTTGAAACAAAAAAAATGCAAAATATGACGGGAAAATTATATTTTTTTCATTTTTTTGTTCGTGAACGAACAGGTTAAACATTTCTTGTTCGTGATCGATGTTCGTGAACGATTACTCAATATAAGATACTTACATTTTTCTTAGCAATTTAAATGAATTATTTTCTAATGTTGCTTTTTATAAACTTGTGTCTCTATCATGAAATATGAGCGCGGCAAGATATAATTTGCGGTGTTTTGCGTCATCGAAAACCTATTTCTAAGTAATTACTAATAGACATTCATGAATATATTTGTATGTACTATTCTTTGTAAGAATCAGGCAACACCAATTGTAAGTACACATCCATTTTAAGAAAATATTGTGTTGAGTACTGAAACACATTCGACATCAAACTAGAACTGTAAGCCAAAGGGTAATACCCCCCACACACAGCAAATTCCACGGAAAGGTCAATAACTCCTGTAATACTGGAACAATCATAATAAAGTACGGGAAAATGTTCGCCAAAAAACCAGTCAACAATTCAAATGTAATTTTAAACGAAAAAGTTATGACTGAAATATATTCAGGAGCCCTTACATGTATGTATACGATGCTATGGCTCAAAAGGCCTTTTGTAGATATTAACACTCAAATATTTGGTTCCATTATGCAGTAAAAAGTACGTTAAGACTTTCCCGCCATAATGTTCAATCTATAACTACTAAAAAATTATTCGTTTTATGAAAATCCGAATTAGAAGGAAATGTTTGGATTACCAAATGAACACTTTTAACCAGTTTTAATAAAAAGTTAAACAATTGATGTACCACTCATTGCCTGACTCTTACATGGAACAGTACTTAAACGACAATAACTTTTGCATGTAGAAAAAAAAACAATCTATAGATAATACCAATTTTGATGTCTTGGATGGCCATTTCGGAAAATAATTCCTCGTCAGCAGAGCTAAACACCAACAGTTTGGAAACCCAAATAATAAGTCAAAAATATGAACAAAATATAGCCAAAATTACCAAAAGGTGAAAGCCAAAGAACCGTAGACCTACATAATAAAGTAAGTATGCATAATTTATATGTTTGCAGATAAACCATGACTATACTTCCAAAACCTGTTTCAAGAAGAATATAAATTATCCGAAAAAAACATTACTGGAAAACCTCAAGTTTCAGAAAACAGCAAAAATGATATAAGGACAACACCAAATAAACCATATCGTACTAAAAGAGAACTTTCCACGCCGAAATCAAGGTCAACACAAGTGGAACACACAAAAGCCATAGTCTGCAAAAATGTTAATACATCGTACACGACCATATTTTTCAATAACACGTTCGTTCACGAACAAAAAAATTGGAAATATGCAAAAAGGAAACTATATCTTTGCTTAAGTTAAGAATTCTCACGAAAAGTAAGTATAAGATCAAGTAAATTTGAAGTTCAAATTTATTTTCTGTCATAAAATGTTAATTTTATTAGAAAATTTGCGTTTTTTGCTAGAAAATGGAAACTCTGAAAACAAAAAATAGAGTGACATCTACGTTTCTGACCAAATTATTGAAAAATGAAAGCCTGTTATGAAGTTTACTCTTTCGAATTAAATTTATTAATTATACATTTAAGGAACTACGAAGCCTTTTTTTGCTTTATGCTTATATTTACAAAAGAATATTGAAATTTGGTGTCTTACCTTACTTTTAAAAACCGGAAATATCGTACACGAACTAGTAACCGAATCGTTCACGAATCAAAAAACCCGATTAACAATCGTACACGAACGATTTTTCTCGATTAAACGGTTAGTCCCCCTGAATATGTTCCCTAAGATATTGTAGGACGTGTGATTATGGTGCTCGGATTATTAATATAGCATGATGCAAGAAATAAGTTACAATATCAGGTATGTGCATAATTATAACAAAACACATTTACAAAAACAAAATCAAACAAATAATACACAACATAGAATATGTGAAATACATGTATCAAGATACATTTATTATTATTATTATTATTTTTGGTAAGGTCTGCGCTCGACGCTTGAAAACGAAAACATATATACAAAAACAAAATCAAACAAGCATAAACAAAACATAGAATATGTGAAATAGAATATATGAAATACATGTACATGTATCAAGATATATTTTTTATAAGCAAATAGAACTAATCGAGCGCAGACTTATTGATAAGGTTAATGTAGATCACCCTGAAGAAAATGAGGTTACACTGTTAACCAATTACAAACCAGTAATGTAAATTGAGCTGTTTCGATTGAAAGATTCTCATCATTGGGCTACATTTGTAAATCGGCCTGCGTGTACACAATAGAAATGTTGCACGCTAAAGCGGCATTTACGTGCAGGTTTAATATCTTTGATGCAACTGCAGTAGAACTATATTCATTAACTATAATGTACATAAATTAAAACACTATTATCTTGCATTGTGTTTACGACTTATTAAATAAAAAAATAAAAAAACATCTGAGATTACTATATCACGGCTGGTAATCGGCACAAGCAGAATAGTTGGTTCTGCAAAGAAATTCGTGAGGATAACTTCCGGTTTTGGTGGAGGAGAGTTCACGAAGACGCTTCGCAAGGTATGTACATATCAAAAATTGAAATTTTCTTTTTTACTGCTCGAATATTGCAAAATCAGAGAATGCTATGCTGTGGCGAATGCTTTCACGATTAGAAACATGTAGAGTTTATTCTTGTATATGAAGTGTAACTCTCGCAAAATCAATCGTCCCACGAAAAACATGACGAAAATTGTGACACTCTTACATTTCTAAGTTGTTCTTGACAAAGATGCAAGTTAAATTTTCAATATTTTTTCATCATGGGAGTCTAAATGTAATCGGGGATAAATTCCGATTCGTCAGAAGTAAATTGAAAAATCTACAAGCTGTCAATTTTCTCGTTTTCCTGCGTGAGGAGATCGGTTCTGATAGAGCACATTGCGAATGCATGAGGAGATTTGGTAGTTTTGGTAGGACACATGTAATCCACTGTATAATCACAAATTTTGCATGTCTGTCTGGTAATAAATTCACGAACTGATGCCCTTCTTCCCGTCGGGTTTTTAAAAGTATAAAAGTAATATTTCATTGTTCATGGGCTGTCCACCTAGAAAGAAACATTTCATTTAAGGAATCAATTCATAATTGTAACTGCGGTTTCCCATGATTTAACTTGTCATTATTGATCATTTGTTGTTTGTGACAACTTCCATTGTGTATTGGATACACAAGATTAACTTCCCTTACATTGGAAAAAATTGAAAATGCACTAAGATAATTTTATTATCAAGAATATTTAAACTTAATGTGAATCATATCTTTATAATTTCTAATACAAATGATACACTCTAAATTAAATATCATACAGTTGAGAATAATATTAATTTGTGGTAAAGGAGTGGGTATGATAAGGGTAGATTTTGGCCCAATCTCAGAAACTGTTTATATAGATATAATATTAAACACAATCATTGAAAGGTAAGAAAAATATTTTTTTTGATGATTTCACTTTGTCCTTTGTTGCTTAGCAACGTAAATGGAGGAGGGTCCAAATAATCATTGGAAATTCAAATATGGTGGTTTTATTTTACATATATTGCATAGTCTTTTCGACAAAATGTTATGTTCTGTGTATGTACACTCTAAAAATAATATTCCAATTCTCTCTGGTAGCATATAGTATTTTTGTGTAGTTTTGTCACCCTAGCAACGGTTTTGTAAACATTAAATTAGCCTATATTATTGCAATTAATGGTTGAATTTTGACAACTACGATCTTTTGACTTGATATTTGATTAAGTGGTACATTTTTGTCAAGCTATACACACTACAAATGTCATTTCATATTTCAAAAATACATTTTGATATTTGTATTCATAGTTATGCCCCGTCCATATCAACAGGTTTCCCTATGCACAGTATTTTCCTGTAGATCTTCATGGACCTTTTATTTAATCAAGAAAAAAAATTCTACAACAGCACCTTAGCAGATCTAGAGACATCTTATCATTTACTAACCAGTATATATTATAAGAATTCCTTAAACCTTACAATGTCCCTAATAACCAAATATTATCCCTAGCAACCGCAGAAACTCGTCAATGCTGAGCTCTGTAAATTGCTTTTTTTAAATCTTTTTATAACCGAATGTTGATCTTTTTATTTTTTAAATCATGAGAGGAAATTATTCTCAGTAATTAGAATGTCAAAGGAACCAAGTCAACTGCATAACATGGTAAAGCAGCGCTACAGCGGCAAGAGAGGATGTAATCCATGTTGAATAATTAAGAAATAAATCATGGAAGCCAGAATGTGTTGGGAGTTTTAACATGGATTGGCGGATATTTTACGTTATTAGTCTCGAGATGTTATATATCCCTTTAAAACGGGATATATAACATCTAGAGACTGATAACATTTTTATCTGAATGTTCCAACATTAATAAGTATGTCCTTATTATAGGAAAAACATAAATATGTGTATCTTTGGACAAAGATCACAGAGAGCGATTATTGATTTTCTGTCATCTTGTGAAATGTGTGTCGTCTGCTGTGCACAATATAAATGGACAGCACATAGGTGAGAGCGATTATTGATTTTCTGTCACCGCACGGCTTCCCTGAAGTTTTAAAAGTACCCTTTTAGCCAATCAAAATTCTACTTGCAACGAGCACATCAGAGAATAGTATGTTATCCCGAGCCAGAAGCGAGGGATACAATTTAGTAATATCCGCCAATCCATGTTAAAACTCAAAACACATTCTGGCTTCCATGATTTATTTCGATTCTGATATGTCTAGGAGTACAACTACGGTGGTATACTTTGATTGGAAGCCGGTAATTTATATTTACGGTATCTTCAAACTTTTTTTGTTGAGAAAAGTAAAACGTGATAGATTATATAAATAGAATGCTTGGTAATACTGTATTATCGGTCATGGCCCATTAAAGTAAAATCATACCACTAAAATTGCAAGTAATACTACACATTTAGCACTGACTCATAAACGATAGACTATATCAATGACATTCTTAGTAAGGATAACAAAAGGACCATTGTAAACAAAACACCGAATATGTAAATCAAACCTGACATCCGTGTACTATGTTAAAACATGCACGTTATATCGTTATATGTACTGTATTAGATGAATTATGAATTATCAAATATATTGTTTGTTTTTCCATACTTTATTGAAATAAGTAAGAATAAAATATTGATCTCACGATGTTGTTATCGGCAGTCATGTGTGCTAAACAATTACGCCACCGCAACGTTAATATTAAGTTTTATTAATTAACTTTGATTTATTAGCCTTTATATGATCAAATCTGTCAATACAATATAAAAACTTTCATTGTGCCAATACGGCAAAAACCAGTCCAATACGGATATTTTCCGTATTGGCCCAATTCCAGTCAGTCCAATAACAACTAGATCGGAATCCGCTAGACATTTCGACAATTGCAAGGAAAAATCCCGAGAGATATTGGACTGGTTAATTAATAAAGGTATCATTACATGATGTTTTTCATATTGGCATAGTTAAAGGTCCTCGGTCTGCTGTATTGGCATTCGGCTGCGCCTCAGGCCAATACAGCAGGCCTCGGACCTATAACTAGGCCAATATGAAAAACATCACGTAATAATACTATAATATATAAATCAAATTTACGTTAATACAATTATTCATCGGGAATTCACTTTGCGAAAGAGCCAAATAAAATATATTTGTTAAAGAAAATAAAATAATAATAAAAAGTAAAGGGACTACTAAAAATAGAAAGTTCCGATGTGTTTGCATGTCCAATGAATTAATTTCTAAGATAATCTGACGTACTAATTTTCTTTTTGGTTGCTTGTTTTGTTTTCTGTACTTTCTTGTGAATTGTGGGGATAATATTAAAGTATACTTTAGTATAGTAACACATGAAATTCCACTGAGGGTTAGAAAAAAAACACGTCGGACTCAATGCACAATCAGGTCGGCAGTAAATCACCTCCAAAATATATTTAACGTCAAAACTGTTTCATGAAAACTGTTCAAGTTTTACTCCCGTAGCAAAACAACTACGATAACCAATTTTATTTTGGATGAGATTAAAAGGTCGATTTCTATTTCTGTTTATTACGGATGAAAACGGTCAATAAAAAATGGCCGCTGACGAGAAATCGACCTTAAAATTATTTTTTTATTGCAGATTTCATACTCTCCACACTCGGGTACCAACACAAAAATTAAATGAGATATGTGTTTATGTATATTAAACATCATACTAAAATATGCCGTTGGTACCTGCTTGTGGTTATACTGAAAATTGACATTAAATACACATTTCTTGTTAGATTTCATATATTTTCACGAAACGATAGACTTTTCATTGACTAGTGTGACGTCATCGCACGTGCAAATATGGAAAATTGTTACCAAAATAGTAGTTGGGGTAAAGGTCTTATAAAATCAAGAAACAACGAAAGCTATACGTTTCATTTAAAATTTGTCTATTTTTTAGGCCAATTTCTTCCCTTATCATACCTACTCCTTTGACGACAGTGGTCAAATCAGTACTAAAATTTATGATAAACGGGACGACTTCAATTTTAAGATCATAAATTTTCCAAATATGTGCAGCAAAATAACAGCTTCTCCTGCATATGGTGTTTACATCTCGCAATTGATTCGTTATGCAAGGGCCAGTAGTAATTATTCTGATTTCCTGAAACGTCATCTTCATCTGAGAAACAGGCTACTGGACCAGGGCTATAAAAAGATTCGCCTTATTCGATCTCTTGAAAAGTTTATATTCCGATACCAAGATCTTGTCGAAATATATTCCGTCTCTGCAGAAAAGATTATAAACGATGGATTTTCATATAGTAAAAATGTATAAAGATAAGGTTTCAACAAAAATGTCAAAAATATTTTTTTTATCAATGTGTGACGTAAAAGTGTTTTTGACATTTGGCGCTGATTTGACAACTGTTTTACCTGTTTTGTTCAAGTATTGTTGTAAATACTGTTATAGTGACAGCCGGAAACTTTGAGCCGTAATGAAAGGGGGGGGGGGGGGGTTTGGCGCTTTAAAATCTGATTCAACCCACCATTTCTTTAGAAATGCCTGTACCAAGTCAGGGTCATTACGGTTTTCACAGTTTTCCGGTTGTTGACTGATTTTGTCTGTTTATATACTTATGAGTTTTGACTTTCCCTTTATAAGATTGTTCGGAGTTCGGTAATTTTATTATTACCCTTATTTTCTATTATGTAGTGTGTTATGTGTACACACTTGTAAATAAAAAAAGATCTCTGTTAGTAGTGGTTACAAGATGTAAAGCGCTTTACCTATTTTAAGGATATGTCCACAGTTTAATTGACATCTTGTGTTTAATTTATTCAGGACTACTAGCACTAAGTGAATGTTTATTTACGTTAGACCTATGTATGTGCTGAAATCATGTAATATTATAACTTGTGTAGATCTGCGGTGAAGTTTCCGTCGTCTTTAGTAAAAAGGTTGCGCCGAAGAGATGTGTAAACCCGTTTGAAAGGATATAAATATTTTGAAATTGAAAGAGATTTTTTTAAATAAACTTGGTGTCCTGATTGATGGGGATTTTATATTTGGTGTACTGCTACTTGTTTTTGTTCGTTTCCTTGGCGGTGATACAGGCAATCTATATCGAAATGGGTTTTTGTAAAGAGTCAATGTCAGTCCCCTTTTCCTCTTTCCCTTGAATCCTGGCATCTCCTGAAAGTGGACAGAGAATAGTTTATTTTGATTAGAGTATTTATCAGTTTTGTGTTTAAAAGTGTCAATTTAACAATTTTGCAGAAAACAATTAACAAAACTAACAAATCTCCTCATGCATTCGCAATGTGCTCTATCAGAACCGATCTCCTCAAGCAGGAAAACGAGAAAATTGACAGCTTGTAGATTTATCTAGACTTCAATTTACTTCTGACGAATCGGAATTTATCCCCGATTACATTTAGACTCCCATGATGAAAAAATAATGAAAATTTAACTTGCATCTTTGTCAAGAACAACTTAGAAATGTAAGAGTGTCACAATTTTCGTCATGTTTTTCGTGGGACGATTGATTTTGCGAGAGTTACACTTCATATACAAGAATAAACTATACATGTTTCTAATCGTGAAAGCATTCGTCACAGCATAGCATTCTCTGATTTTGCAATATTCGAGCAGTAAAAAAGAAAATTTCAATTTTTGATATGTACATACCTTGCGAAGCGTCTTCGTGAACTCTCTTCCACCAAAACCGGAAGTTATCCTCACGAATTTCTTTACAGAACCAACTGTTCTGCTTGTGCCGATTACCAGCCGTGTATATGTTACATTGAGTTTACGACGACGGGAATAACTGGTCAATCAATAATCACTACTCCAAATTCCCAGTTGGTGGACATAAGACATTATCAATGAATTGAACTGAACAATTTTGAGGAATAGCCATACATGTACATGTACTTATGCATATATGTACACTCATTTAACATATTTAGATTAATTTGATATTTAGAAAAGGCTGGGGTTATAAATAAACATGAAATATATGTACCTGTGAGAACGTCCAATTATAGTTAAAAGGTAAACAATTCAAGATCCAAAGATGCGGTTGAGCTGATTTAACTGGATAATTAAAATGACCACATAATTTAAGCGATTTACAATATGCCGACAAACCAATTTGAGGATATCCATACTTTTGTACATGTATACACTCACGTGTAAACGTATGGTATACGTCTCGGCTGGGGGAAGGGGGGGGGGGGGTATTTTTGTAAACAAACATAACTAATCGAGCGCAGCACTGAAAGGGTCAAGGGTGGTCGCACAATAAAAATGTTAGCCAATTACAAAACAGAAGTGAGCTACTTTTATTGGAGGATTTTCATGAATGAACTAAAGTTGAGTTGGTACTCATACATGTAAACAATAGTAATATTGTACGTTAATTTAAATACTACGGCAATTACGACCATATTTGGAATAATTGAACAGCTCAATCGGAATATCTGTAGTAAAAGAATATTCATTTGTGTCTTTCATGTACGATATTACATTTCGTTTACGATGATAAGAAATAGGGTTACTGTGAAAAGGTCAACCAATTTAGTACAACGCAGAAAAAAATTATATACTAATAACTGAGTAAAACAGAAGTTTACGCGACACAGTGTAAACGAACTGATTAACCATATCATGCATATACACGATATTATATATCTATATAATAATTATGTTTAACATGTAAGATACACGTAATAATTAGTACAGTAGAAAACAATTGAAGTATGGTCATACTACATTGTTGATATATATAGAGAGATTTAGAAAATAAACAGTCGACAATTCAACAAGTCATTTTATTTAATGAACAGTTAGCTAGATTATTCGGGTAGGGTATATGATGGATCTAGTTGAACTGCAACCTGTAGAAATCGATCTATTGTGTTCGTTTCATATATTCGGCCGTGTCTATCTTTCAGGCGAATGTTGTCATTTGTTGTCCACACTTGTTCTACGGATTTGTTCTTTTGAAGTTGTCTTGCTAAGAAAAATATTTTGTTTCTAGTGTGAGTTAGATCTTCATTGATGAAGACAGACTTAAGGTCTCTTGACGACTTCAAGTTTTTCCGACACTTCATTAGTCTGATTTTAACTGATGGGTCGGACAGACGGACAATTATTTGTCTGGGCTTTCTGTGCGATACCTGGGGACCGCTACTTTTACCAACCCAATGTGATCTGATGACGTCTTCTGGTTTGTGGTCTGGGTCGATTTCAGACATTATTTTACGAATAGCAGTAGTTGTTTCATCTCCTGTCGCACGCTCGGATAAACCAGAAATTCTAACTAAAAGGCTATGGCGTCCATACTGTTCCAATGCGTCAAGGTCTTTTTGTAATTGTTTATTTTCAGTTTCCAGTTTTGAAATTTTCTGGACTAATGGTTCTGTTCTTGCGTGTATGAGTTTGTTGATATCAGCAAGTATTTCAGCCTTAACTGCTTTGGATATTTTTATAATATCTTCTTCAGTTATGGACATCTTTTGTGATAATAGTGGTTGTACAAATTCAATCGCGTCAGCCATCTCGTTATTATTTGAGGAATTGGTTTCAGAGTCAGACAGAGAATCGAAAGGTTCGGATCTTGCCTTTTTTATGTCTACTCGTTCAGGAGGGGTAGGGTTGCTAGTGCGAATATGTCGCTTTTGTATCGGGGTCGATTGATTATTGGACATCTGGTATATTGTCAATTTACTTTCAATGTAACTAAAATGTCCACGCCAAACAAATCAATGTGTATTCAAAATGTAAACAGAATTAATGGCGGACATATTACCCATCAATACCCGATTTTGTTTTGATTTCGTGAGTAGTGTTCACCGGGTTCCTTTTAACAATATCCAACTCCAGGTATATATAATCGAAATTAAAATTGTTCTTTACAGACAATTGTCACATATTTCACTAGAGCTACTGAAGCACAATATCATAACCATGTGTTGCCATACTATGTACCTCGGAAAAAAGTGGGGTTTTTTCACATTATTTAAACAAAAATGCGCTCTTGGAAAAACACCACTTCTACCTCTCGGACATGCGCAGATTAAGTGTGTTAGCTCATTGGCACAACAGTCCATTGATATACGTGTCAACTAGACCAACACGCCTAGTTGGATTTTAGTGTGTTAGCTCATTGACACAACAGTCCACTGATATACGTGTCAACTAGACCAACACGCTTAGTTGGATTTCAGTGTGTTAGCTCATTGACACAACAGTCCACTGATATACGTGTCAACTAGACCAACACGCTTAGTTTGGTTTAAGTGTGTTAGCTCATTGACACAACAGTCCACTGATATACGTGTCAACTAGACCAACACACTTAGTTGGATTTTAGTGTGTTAGCTCATTGACACAACAGTCCACTGATATACGTGTCAACTAGACCAACAGTCCGTCAAAATTTTGTTATTTTCGTTTGCCAGATCACGTGATTTCGATGGAATGTCAGACACTGGACTTCCAGTGTCAATGTACACAACAAAAACTCCATTCGATATGTGCCGTTTTAACGTTCGATCCTCAACTTAAAAAATCTTAACATTTTCTGTAAAAGACAGATAGCAATTTTATTTGTATCAATGCAGAGACAATTACTTCTTTAAAATTAAAATTGTTTTCTTTCTTTATTTGCTGCTGTCAGCATCATGAAAGGATAACGATCTGCCGTTATATATTTCTGATATCAGACAGATAGTGGGGTACCAAACACCAGTATTTATTCAGCCGTTTCCTTCACGTCTCCATATTACAAACGTGGTCCAAATTGACATGATTCGAAACAACTGTATTGTTCTATGTCACAGCTCTTATAGAAAGTTTAAACAGTGATAGTGAACAATTCCACCAATACCAACAAAACGAACAATCACCTCCCACCTCAACACATTGAACATAAAAAAAGATCACAACATTATGAGCTTGGAAATCTACTCTTCTAAACAATGCAAGTTTGGTAAAAATTGGTACAATGGTTTCAGAAAAGATAGTGAAAGTATAGTTTTCCATTGTTTAGTAACCACAGCCCTCTTTGAAGGTGAGCAGACCTGCCAGACATAATTCTTAAAGAGGAGCGACAAAGTACCCTTCTACCCAAGCATAGTAAAAAGTGGCCTAGTGGTGACAAAGGAGATGTTAAAAGAAGATAATTATATTTTTGGCAACGGTGGCCATATTTGAATGTGGGTGGATCTGTCTGACAAAATTTTGAAAGAGGACCAACCAAGGACACTTCTAGCCAAGTTTAGCTAAAAAAAGTTTGAAGATACCAAAGGAGTAATCAGAAGCCTTCAATCAAAGGAATACATACAATACAATATCTAAAAGGACAAACAATGATCTACAAAACACTACACAGAAAACTCAAGAAACACAAACCCCACTAAAATTTGGGGGTGAACTCACTTGTGCAGGAAGGTCAAGTAGTTCCTGCTCCACTAGTGGCACCCTTCATGTTACTGTTAAACTACACAAACATCATGTGGTATGGAAATCATGTTGGATACCAACATACGTATAATTGGTCCAATGGTTTTAGAGATGTCAAAAGTATGAACCTTTACAGATGGACACTAAGTGATGGCAACAGCACACATTAACTTTGGGTCATGTCAGCTAAAACAAATGAGACTAGATGAGCCACTAGTCAAGAGAGTATCTGGTTGATATAAGGTAAGGGTCCATGTGGTTCAATGTGTTAGGTACATGTAGTTGGATTACCTAACAACTCGTACAAGCCTATCGCCAATATGGCACAGGTTTGTGCCCGGCTTTGTAAATTACAAACTAAAGACTCAGTGGGCTGAGCCTGTGTTGCTCACCTTTCATTCTGCTTTGAGGAAACCTAATACAGAACCTCCCATAGGTGCTTCGTATTTTGGTCATTTGGCTAAGCAGTTACAGAGAAGATATTTAGAAATTGACCAATCAGAAACAAAAATAGCCTGTGGCAGCCATGTTTATTAACGGATCGGAACTAAATGAGCAATCTTTATAGATGACCTTCCAAGGATGCTTCCTACCAAGTTTCGATTCATTTGGCCAAGCGGTTTCAGAGTAGAAGATTTTTTAGAAATCAACCAATCAGTTACAAAAATTGCCTTTGGTGGCCATGTTTGTTAACGGATCGGAACTAAATGAGCAAGCTTTATAGAGGACCTTCCAAGGATGCTTCCTACCTGTAACCAAATTTCGATTCATTTGGCCAAGCGGTTACAGAGGAGAAGATTTTTTTAGAAATCAACCAATCAGAAACAAGAATTGTCTGTGGCCATGTTTGATAACGGATCGGGACGAAATGAGCAATGTTTATAGAGGACCTGCCATAGATGCTTCCTACCAAGTTTCGGTTCATTTGACCAATTGGTTTCAGAGAAGATTAAAAAAAAATCAACCAATCAGAAACAAGAATTGCCTATGGAGGTCATGTTTGTTAATGGATCGGAATGAAATGAGCATTCTTTATAGAGGACCTTCCAAGGACGCTTCCTACCAAGTTTCAGTTCATTTGGCCAAGTGGTTTCAGAGAAGATTTTTTTAAATCGCCAATCAGAAACAAGAATTGCCTGTGGTGGCCATGTTTGATAATGGAGAGGGACGAAATGAGCAATCTGTAGAGGACATGCCATAGATGCTTCCTACCAAGTTTCAGTTCATTTGGCCAAGTGGTTTCAGAGAAGATTTTTTAAAATCGGCCAATCAGAAACAAGAATTGCCTATGGCTGCCATGTATGTTAATGGATCGGGACAAAATGAGCAATCTTTAGAGAGGACCTTCCATAGATGCTTCCTACCAAGTTTCACTTCATTTGGCTGAGTGGTTTCAGAGGAGAAGATTAAAATGTGAAAAGTTAACAGACGACGGATGCCAAGTGATGGCAAAAGCTCACATTGCCTTTGGCAAGGTGAGCTAAAAAGGGTGCACTCGACTCGCAGCCGCAAGTGATAAAGTTTACCAGTTGCTTGCCCATGGTCGGTGGTTCTCTCAGGGTACTCCAGCTTTTTGCACCACTAAAACTAGTCGCCATGATATAGCTGAAATATTGCTGAAAGTGGAGTTACACACAATAAATCAAATCAAATCAAATATAAGGTATACCTGGAAAACTGAAAGAAAGTGAGCATGTGAAATAGAAAAGATAATGGGCTATAATTAGAGAGTACAAAATAATCACCAGGTTCATAAACATGGTCAGTGTGAAAATGATTATAAGCATAGAATGCATTGAAATTGTTTTTAATTCTTCATATTGACAAAATTCCAGGTCTTATATGACATTATTCAACAATAAATATTGTAAAGAATTACAAATACCTGGTATAATTAAAACAATCACAAAATAAGGATATTTAATAATATGTACAAATAAATTGCACCAAATGTCACTTAAGATGTATTCTCATGTACAAAATTTAAATAACTCCATCCATGAGAGAGAGAAAAAAAGGTTTTTCTACATAAATTATATCAATATTTTGAAATTTTCTTGGTGATGTTATTTTTTGAGCCAGAGATTGGATAGATTGATTGATTGGTGTTTAACACCAACTTTAGCAGTATTTCAGCAATATCGTGGCGTGTAGCCAGAGATTGGAAATAACTCTACAAAACAATATTTCGTCATTAACGAATGCTTATTTACCCTGGTAAGAATTTCTAAAATCCTTCTTCATTTTTTCAATATAAACTAATAAGAATTATCTCCCCTTATAAATGTTGCCATGAATTCAATGTGATATTGACTGAAATTACAACCATGTCCATTCTAAAAAGCTTTACTTTTATATATTAAAAGAAACTGTTTTACTCTACCATTAATTTAAATGAATTTTTCACTTGGAGAATATTAATTGCACATGCACATTTTTTAATGTGCGATACTGCGGTCTAGATAATATTGACAAATAATTGTGCATTAACCACAAAATATTCCACGTAATAAGTTCAAGTGTTTATTAGATTAGGAAATATGTGACCAAGACATTACACTTTCCACAGAAAACACCTACTAGCTTTTTAATATATGTATACCTGTGTATGGACACACTTCATTCCTTGTGTAATATAGTGGTCATAACTTATACAAGATTACCTCCCTTGTTAGAAACTTGAAGAGCAATATTTATAATTTTCAATTAAAGGTTCAAATTTATGTAGTGACCAACTGTTACAAAAAAACAAAAACAATTTACCTGAAAAAGTAAAACCATAAGTTTTTGGCTCTTCTACTTTATCCCATATTTCTACCATCTTGCCTTTATCTGATGACTGAAACATTTGATAAAGTTAGTGCCAAAATGTTGAACATTTATTATGCTATTTTCATTATTTGGAATAAAGGATTGAACTTGTACATATATTTTAAATAATGAAGTTATGTAGAGATCCTTGTAGGATAAAATTTTGACGTCCAAATCAAAAAGTCACGAGTCCAACTAGTGTATTCTTTGTTATTTTACCCCAAAAATGTTTGACTCCTAAATACAGGTGATAAGTCCAGGAATCATCTAGAAGAGTTGTAAGTTCTAAGGTAAATATACCTGATGAAAACAAGTGAATCTTGTATTCTACACGTATAAGGCCAAAACAAAATATGTGTGTTTACGGTCACTCGACCGACCATAATTTTTGCTAACGACCCTATCAACTTTTACACAGAATTCAGATAACCATTTTTGTTGTTTAATCAGCAGCAATGTTTTATTTATTCAACTGCTAGCTTTTTTGTCGAAATTGTTAGCAAAGAAGGTAGAAAAACTGCGTAACTCTCATAAAACAGCTTCAAAACAAATGACGTCTTACCGGAAATTTCGAAAATGAAATACCATTTCCGGTTTTGCCGATAGTTAAAAAAAAAAAAAAAAAATTGATGCTGACCGACCGACAATAGATTTTTTTGACATGTGACAGTAAACACACATATTTTTTTTTTTGCCTAATAAAGATGACATGGTAAGAAAATATAATACAGCCAAACCTGTATTAAGATGTCACTATTGCGACAAAGAAAAAGTGGCCATATAAGACAGGCGACCTCTTAAAAGATGGTATGTCAGGACAAGAAAAACTTGACCTTTTAATACAGGTGACTGCTTAATACAGGTGACCACATGGGCAAGTTTGACTGTATTTGCATTACAAAGAAGTAGGAACCATATCAATCACAGGAACAACAATATCATTTGTTTAAATAGAGCACTAAGCAGATCTGATTTTTAAATATCTATTTAACATGTTTCATGTTCCACAGTCCATCATTTAAATAATGTATATTTTCTACTCCAATGCCTTTGTTTTTTTCTAATCTGAAAATAAACAAAATAATGGTAAAATTAAATATATAATACTGGAAAGTAAGAAAAAGTAATTAAACATGATATTAAAAAATACAATCCCTCCTCACAATAATTGTAGATATAGCAGAGCGTAAAGACCAGGTTTGGTTAAAAATAATATACTGACATTTATAATGGATGTCTATGTACTGTAGTTTTGTTGAATTTCGTTGGCATTAATTTACGTGGATTAACGGAGAGTGAGATGTTTGTTGCCATTTAATTTCATGGTTTTGATACTAACTCATAATGTCTCTCCTGTTACACAACTACATCTGTAGTGAAATGGTTAGCATGCTCGCCTCAAGTGCAACAGATTGTGGATTCGAGCCTCGATCAGGTCAAACCAAAGACAATAAAATAAGTATTTGTTGCTTCTCCGCTATGCACGCAGCATTAAGGAGAAAGAGCAAAGACTGGTTGGCTCCGAATAAGGATAATGTTTTGAAGTGGGTCGAAATGTCTATCTGCGGACTGTTGTTTCAGTGAGTTAGCACTATAAAAAATCCAACTAAGCATGTTGGTCTAGTACAAATTGGACCTCATCATCATCATCTCATTGAAATTAACTTGTTCTTGTCATAATATAGCTTAAAAATTGCCGAGTTGGCATCAAAAAACAATCACTCACTCTCTTGTTACATATGTGATTCGTGGACAAATAAATTTCATAGTTGACAATACCAGCGAAAACCATGGAAATCGGTATTCAAGAAAAAATATTAATTCACAGTAAAAGAATATAAAAGAAAATCCATTCTAAACTCGGGTAACAATCAAAAGTTAAGGAGCAGCTATGTTATTGTTAGTTAATGATGGAGTATAACTGATACATATATACAAGTTGGGGCTACAGTGGCAGAGTGGTTCATTTCATTGACTTCTGACCATCTGTCTAGCACCACTGATGTGAGTTCCTGCCCATTAGCCACCTCAAGTGTTAAGGTTTCCAAACATCTACTCAAGGCTCGGGTTTCAAGTAGCAGTTGTGTTGGGTTGCCTCCCCCAAAATGTCTGGAAGTCATAATATAGCTGAACATTGCTGAAAGTGTCGATAAACACAAACAACCCAATCAATCAATATGATTAGACAACCTCTAGGTCATAGATCAATCAATATGATTAGACAACCTCTAGGTCATAGATCAATCAATATGATTAGACAACCTCTAGGTAATAGATCAATCAATATGATTAGACAACCTCTAGGTCATAGATCAATCAATATGATTAGACAACCTCTAGGTAATAGATCAATCAATATGATTAGACAACCTCTAGGTTATAGATCAATCAATATGATTAGACAACCTCTAGGTCATAGATCAATCAATATGATTAGACAACCTCTAGGTAATAGATCAATCAATCATGATTAGACAACCTCTAGGTTATAGATCAATCAATATGATTAGACAACCTCTAGGTCATAGATCAATCAATATGATTAGACAACCTCTAGGTAATAGATCAATCAATATGATTAGACAACCTCTAGGTAATGGATCAATCAATATGATTAGACAACCTCTAGGTCATAGATCAATCAATATGATTAGACAACCTCTAGGTCATAGATCAATCAATATGATTAGACAAGCTCTAGGTCATAGATCAATCAATATGATTAGACAACCTCTAGGTCATAGATCAATCAATATGATTAGACAACCTCTAGGTAATAGATCAATCAATATGATTAGACAACCTCTAGGTCATAGATCAATCAATATGATTAGACAACCTCTAGGTAATAGATCAATCAATATGATTAGACAACCTCTAGGTTATAGATCAATCAATATGATTAGACAACCTCTAGGTCATAGATCAATCAATATGATTAGACAACCTCTAGGTAATAGATCAATCAATATGATTAGACAAGCTCTAGGTAATAGATCAATCAATATGATTAGACAACCTCTAGGTCATAGATCAATCAATATGATTAGACAACCTCTAGGTAATAGATCAATCAATATGATTAGACAACCTCTAGGTCATAGATCAATCAATATGATTAGACAACCTCTAGGTCATAGATCAATCAATATGATTAGACAACCTCTAGGTAATAGATCAATCAATATGATTAGACAACCTCTAGGTAATAGATCAATCAATATGATTAGACAACCTCTAGGTAATAGATCAATCAATATGATTAGACAACCTCTAGGTTATAGATCAATCAATATGATTAGACAACCTCTAGGTTATAGATCAATCAATATGATTAGACAACCTCTAGGTCATAGATCAATCAATATGATTATACAACCTCTAGGTTATAGATCAATCAATATGATTAGACAACCTCTACGTAATAGATCAATCAATATGATTAGACAACCTCTAGGTTATAGATCAATCAATATGATTAGACAACCTCTAGGTTATAGATCAATCAATATGATTAGACAACCTCTAGGTAATAGATCAATCAATATGATTAGACAACCTCTAGGTTATAGATCAATCAATATGATTAGACAACCTCTAGGTTATAGATCAATCAATATGATTAGACAACCTCTAGGTTATAGATCAATCAATATGATTAGACAACCTCTAGGTTATAGATCAATCAATATGATTAGACAACCTCTAGGTAATAAATCAATCAATATGATTAGACAACCTCTAGGTTATAGATCAATCAATATGATTAGACAACCTCTAGGTAATAGATCAATCAATATGATTAGACAACCTCTAGGTTATGGATCAATCAATATGATTAGACAACCTCTAGGTTATAGATCAATCAATATGATTAGACAACCTCTAGGTAATAGATCAATCAATATGATTAGACAACCTCTAGGTTATAGATCAATCAATATGATTAGACAACCTCTAGGTCATAGATCAATCAATATGATTAGACAACCTCTAGGTAATAGATCAATCAATATGATTAGACAACCTCTAAGTTATAGATCAATCAATATGATTAGACAACCTCTAGGTTATAGATCAATCAATATGATTAGACAACCTCTAGGTAATAGATCAATCAATATGATTAGACGACCTCTAGGTAATAGATCAATCAATATGATTAGACAACCTCTAGGTTATAGATCAATCAATATGATTAGACAACCTCTAGGTTATAGATCAATCAATATGATTAGACAACCTCTAGGTCATAGATCAATCAATATGATTAGACAACCTCTAGGTTATAGATCAATCAATATGATTAGACAACCTCTAGGTTATAGATCAATCAATATGATTAGACAACCTCTAGGTTATAGATCAATCAATATGATTAGACAACCTCTAGGTTATAGATCAATCAATCATGATTAGACAACCTCTAGGTTATAGATCAATCAATCATGATCAGACAACCTCTAGGTTATAGATCAATCAATATGCATATTAGACAACCTCTAGGCTATAGATCAATCAATGATTAGACAACCTCTAGGCTATAGATCAATCAATATGATTAGACAACCTCTAGGCTATAGATTAATCAATATGATTAGACAACCTCTAGGCTATAGATCAATCAATATGATTAGAAAACCTCTAGGTCATAGATCAATCAATATGATTAGACAACCTCTAGGTCATAGATCAATCAATATGATTAGACAACCTCTAGGTCATAGATAAATCAATATGATTAGACAACCTCTAGGTCATAGATCAATCAATATGATTAGACAACCTCTAGGTCATAGATCAATCAATATGATTAGACAACCTCTAGGTCATAGATCAATCAATATGATTAGACAACCTCTAGGTAATAGATCAATCAATATGATTAGACAACCTCTAGGTTATAGATCAATCAATATGATTAGACAACCTCTAGGTTATAGATCAATCAATATGATTAGACAACCTCTAGGTTATAGATCAATCAATATGATTAGACAACCTCTAGGTAATAAATCAATCAATATGATTAGACAACCTCTAGGTTATAGATCAATCAATATGATTAGACAACCTCTAGGTAATAGATCAATCAATATGATTAGACAACCTCTAGGTTATGGATCAATCAATATGATTAGACAACCTCTAGGTTATAGATCAATCAATATGATTAGACAACCTCTAGGTAATAGATCAATCAATATGATTAGACAACCTCTAGGTCATAGATCAATCAATATGATTAGACAACCTCTAGGTAATAGATCAATCAATATGATTAGACAACCTCTAGGTAATAGATCAATCAATATGATTAGACAACCTCTAGGTTATAGATCAATCAATATGATTAGACAACCTCTAGGTTATAGATCAATCAATATGATTAGACAACCTCTAGGTTATAGATCAATCAATATGATTAGACGACCTCTAGGTAATAGATCAATCAATATGATTAGACAACCTCTAGGTTATAGATCAATCAATATGATTAGACAACCTCTAGGTCATAGATCAATCAATATGATTAGACAACCTCTAGGTCATAGATCAATCAATATGATTAGACAACCTCTAGGTTATAGATCAATCAATATGATTAGACAACCTCTAGGTTATAGATCAATCAATATGATTAGACAACCTCTAGGTTATAGATCAATCAATATGATTAGACAACCTCTAGGTTATAGATCAATCAATCATGATTAGACAACCTCTAGGTTATAGATCAATCAATCATGATCAGACAACCTCTAGGTTATAGATCAATCAATATGCATATTAGACAACCTCTAGGCTATAGATCAATCAATATGATTAGACAACCTCTAGGCTATAGATCAATCAATATGATTAGACAACCTCTAGGCTATAGATCAATCAATATGATTAGACAACCTCTAGGCTATAGATCAATCAATATGATTAGACAACCTCTAGGTCATAGATCAATCAATATGATTAGACAACCTCTAGGTCATAGATCAATCAATATGATTAGACAACCTCTAGGTCATAGATAAATCAATATGATTAGACAACCTCTAGGTCATAGATCAATCAATATGATTAGACAACCTCTAGGTCATAGATCAATCAATATGATTAGACAACCTCTAGGTCATAGATCAATCAATATGATTAGACAACCTCTAGGTCATAGATCAATCAATATGATTAAGACAACCTCTAGGTCATAGACCAATCAATATGATTAGACAACCTCTAGGTCATAGATCAATCAATATGATTAGACAACCTCTAGGTCATAGATCAATCAATATGATTAGACAACCTCTAGGTCATAGATCAATCAATATGATTAGACAACCTCTAGGTCATAGATCAATCAATATGATTAGACAACCTCTAGGTCATAGATCAATCAATATGATTAGACAACCTCTAGGTCATAGATCAATCAATATGATTAGACAACCTCTAGGTCATAGATCAACCAATATGATTAGACAACCTCTAGGTCATTGATCAATCAATATGATTAGACAACCTCTAGGTCATAGATCAATCAATATGATTAGACAAGCTCTAGGTCATAGATCAATCAATATGATTAGACAAGCTCTAGGTCATAGCTCAATCAATATGATTTGACAAGCCCTAGGTCATAGATCAATCAATATGATTTGACAAGCTCTAGGTCATAGATCAATCAATATGATTTGACAACCTCTAGGTCATAGATCAATCAACATGATTAGACAACCTCTAGGTCATAGATCAATCAATATGATTAGACAACCTCTAGGTAATAGATCAATCAATATGATTAGACAACCTCTAGCTATAGATCATAGATCAATCAATATGATTAGACAACCTCTAGGTCATAGATCAAGCAATATGATTAGGCAACCTCTAGGTCATAGATCAAGCAATCTGATTAGACAAGCTCTAGGTCATAGATCAATCAATATGATTAGACAAGCTCTAGGTCATAGCTCAATCAATATGATTTGACAAGCCCTAGGTCATAGATCAATCAATATGATTTGACAAGCTCTAGGTCATAGATCAATCAATATGATTTGACAACCTCTAGGTCATAGATCAATCAACATGATTAGACAACCTCTAGGTCATAGATCAATCAATATGATTAGACAACCTCTAGGTAATAGATCAATCAATATGATTAGACAACCTCTAGCTATAGATCATAGATCAATCAATATGATTAGACAACCTCTAGGTCATAGATCAAGCAATATGATTAGGCAACCTCTAGGTCATAGATCAAGCAATCTGATTAGACAACCTCTATGTTATAGATCAATCACCAAAAGGTCAAGGCCAGTGTACATACAACAGATAAAGAAGACTGTACAGTCAAGGGCCTTATTTTCCATCAGGACTACAGTTTAATGATCATGATGTTTTGTTCTATTTTACATATAAAGAAGACTGTACAGTCAAGGGCCTTATTTTCCATCAGGACTACAGTTTAATGATCATGATGTTTTGTTCTATTTTACATATAAAGAAGACTGTACAGTCAAGGGCCTTATTTTCCATCAGGACTACAGTTTAATGATCATGATGTTTTGTTCTATGTTACATAATTCTTACATTTCTTCCGTTGACATTACTAATTTTCCAACAGCTAAAGCATGTTCTTTTCCCTCGGCCATGATGGTAGCTACTTTACCATTATCTAAGTTGGACATCTTAGCACCAGGGGAGGTAAGTCCAGGACACATTATGTTGGCTCCACTCAAGACAAATCGTATGGCACCTTTATCTACCTGCATGTGTGGTAATATAAAAGGATCTGGAAAATAATATTAAAGTTATATATTAATTACATGTACAATGTATACTGGTGACATTTAAGATGAAAGGAGGGTCTGTAAAATAATATTAAAGTTATACAATGTATATTAATTACATGTACAATGGTGGCATTTAAGATGAAAGGAGGGTCTGGAAAATAATATTAAAGTTACATGTATACTGGTTGCCTTTAAGATGAGAACATTTCAATAATTTGATTTCTTTTGCAGTTCCCCTACTTTGACAGCTTGTTTTTGTTAAATGTCTTAAGATAATAATGAAAATGCATAATTGCTGTAAGTCCAGCATGTAGTATTTCAGATATATACAGGGCTAAAGAAAAAAAAAAGATATTTGCTTAGTGAATTCATGTGAATTTAATATTTACTTGATTTTTTAAACATTTTTGCATTATAAGATAAAAGATTTTCTCCAAAAATATCCAAAAGAAAAATAATAAATAAAAGGCTATGCTGATTTCTACATAATACGGCCACATCAAGTCAAAAAGGGTGTCCTCATACACCGAATTTACTGGATGAGTGTGTATTTTCAATTCTAAAATAATTAGGACAAGATTAATCGTTTTGTTTATTCAGGAATCAAAATGTCTAAATAATAATATATTTTCCATCAAATAATTATATTAAAATGCTCCATATTATCAATGTTTTGTTTGTTTGATGATGTTTAATGCCACTTTCAACAATATTTCAGCTATATCGTGGCGGTCAGTTTTATTGGTGGAGGAAACCGCAGGACCTGGAGAAAACCACAGACCTGTCACAAGTCACTGACAAACTTTATCACATAATGTTGTACACCTCACCCTGATCAAGGTTCGAACTGACATCATCAGTGGTGATAAGCACCGATTGCATAGGCAGTTGTAAATCCAATTACCATACGATCACGGCCACGATGGCCCCTCCATATTATCAAGTTTTAGTCAATTTCAATATAAATGTAACTGTACATAAAACTTAATGAAACCATCTTTTGATAAACATCACAACAAATTATAATATTTTTTCTTGATCAAACTATGAGATTTACTTACATTTGTGTAATAACCTGAGTGTGGGCATGTATGGTCCATCTCTCTGTCTGAAGAATATAGGTTCTCCCTGAGCATTGGCTAAAATCTCGATATGTTCATGGCTAAAATATAAATCCATATTTAAATAAGTTTTCTGACATACAATGTGGGTTCTCCCTGAGCATTGGCTAAAATCTCGATATGTTCATGGCTAAAATATAAATCCATATTTAAATAAGTTTTCTGACATACAATGTAGGTTCTCCCTGAGCATTGGCTAAAATCTTGATATGTTCATGGTTAGAATATAAATCCATATCTAAATAAGTTTTCTGACATAGGTTCTCCCTGTCAGACAATTGGCTAAAATCTTGATATGTTCATTGCTAGAATATAAATCCATATTTAAATAAGTTTTCTGACATAGGTTCTCCCTGAGCATTGACTAAAATCTCGATGTTCATGGCTAGAATATAAATCCATATTTAAATAGGTTTTTTGACAATTTACTGTAACAAATTTCCTTTATTATAACCTTGTTTGAAAATATGGCTATGCAGACATGACCTACTTCCCCACACCTATTCATAGTGACCTCATTTACTGTAAATAACACTCTCATTCCAGCTAAAACATATTTCTTATATTTCTTTTTGTTGTCATATTTCATGAAACAATTGGAGTGAAACCTGTATTGAGATTAATATAATTCCCTTTATGTACAATCAACAAAATCTGGTCTCTCAAGACAGGTGTCCTCTCAAAAGAGGTGTTCTGGGGATGTTGTGACCACAATCATTTGGTAGTTGGCTTTATATCTACTTCTGATCAATGTTAATCACCACTTAAATTGTGATTTCCATTATATTACTGCCCATGGCAACATGTACACTTGACATATTTCCGTGATAAATTTTGTCAGTGACTTGCGGCATGTTTCCAATTTGTGCTCCGGTTTCCATCACCATTAAATATGTTAAAACTAGCAATCATTGGTATCTTTCAACTTTTATTAATGTCCAGCGTAATTATATATTACAGTAAAACCTGTCTAAACCGAACCCCTTTGGGACTGAAGAATTTGTTCAGTATAGACAGGTGCTTGGTTTACACAAGTTCAAATTACATAGACATTTAGTAGATGGAACTGTAAAGTCTGTCTGGTTTAGGCAGGTTTTCGGTTTACTCAGGGTTCAGTATATAGAACTGTGAAGTGTCTGGTTTAGGCAGGTTTTCGGTTTACTCAGGGTTCGGTTTAGACAGGTTTCACTGTATTCTTTATTCACAATATTTTCTGCCTTTCTTGGGTAAAGTCTCCAAAAAAAACATGTCAATTCTTAGATATTACTTTGTATATCCCCCTAAACCTTTGAATAATATTTTCGTACCATTTGACAATTTTTAAATCTCCCTTCTTTGGTATAATAGAGTCAAGGTATGTTATTATAGCAGGGTAATTATCTAATATTGATTGTCTAATACCCCTCTGTACAGAAGACTTAGGATTGTTTACTCCAGAGACCATTTCCCTCTCATCAAATCTGAAACAAAAACAAAAAAGTTCTAAATTTGTATGTCATTCATCCTCACTATTAATTTCAGGTAGAGATGACTTAATTCTAGTACAAACACACATGTTCCTAACTAGTCCAGTCTTTGCCTTAATTTTTTTCACCTACTTGCCTAAAAGCCAAATTTAGAAAAATTTTCTATTTATTCAAACAAATTCTTTCATAATTTTCACTTGTCCGAATTCATTTTTATTTGTCCCGGTCTTCGAACTATCATATCACTTACATGTACTTTTGCTTGTAGAATACATGTTGAAAAGATTTTTGTAAATTCCATTTGAGTGATTGTTGTTAAATGCTGAATGAGTAATTTTTCAGCTATTTCATGATGAAAACCAAGTTGCATTTTGATAGGATGATGTCTGTTTTGTTCTAGACCAACATGCTTAGTAGGATCTTTATAGTGCTAGCTCACTGAAACGAACAGTCCGTGGATACATAAAATCGCTTCACTCTGACATATTATCTGAATACAAGCATAAGGTCTCTTACTCCTTAATACTGTGTGCTTTGCGGAAAAGCAGCAAATATCAATTTTACAGCCTTTGGTTAGACCTGGTGTGGGTTTGAACCTTCGAAAATTTCATTTGATTTTCAAGATCCCAGTAAAAAATACCAGCACTATTTTTGTATTATGCACATTATATATATATATATATATATATATATATATATATATATATATGATTTATATCATTTCATTGTGAAAAATAAAGTAATATTTTTATGCAACTACAATGTATATTGAATTGTGAGAGTAATGTCTACACAATCTGAAACAGATACAAGCTAATCAGAACTAGAGGCTCAGTTGGCTGAGCCTGTGTCTCTCACCTTTCATTCTGCTTTGAGGAAGCTTAATACAGAACCTTCCATAGGTGCTTCCCACCAAATTTCGGTTCATTTGCCATTTGGCAAGGCAGATTTAGAGAAGAAGATTTTTAGAAATCGACCGATCTGAACAAAGAATTGTCTGTGGTGGTCATGTTTGTTAATGGATCAAAACGAAATGAGAATTATCTATAGAGGACCTTCCAGAGATGCTTCCTACCAAGTTTCATATCATTTGGCCAACCGGTTTCGGAGGAAAAGCTGTTTTAGAAATCGACCAATCAGAAACAAGAATTGCCTATGGCGGATCAAAACGGAATGAGCAATTCCTATAGAGGACCTTCCATAGATGCTTCCTACCAAGTTTCGGTCCATTTGGCCAAGATGTTTCAGAGGAGAAGATTTTTTAGAAATCGACCAATCAGAAACAAGAATTGCCTGTGGTGGCCATGTTTGTTATTGGATCGGGACAAAATGAGCAATCTTTATAGAGGACCTTCCATGGATGCTTCCTACCAAGTTTCGGTTCATTTGGCCAAGCGGTTTCTGAGAAGATTTTTAGAAATCGACCAAGCAGAAACAAGAATTGCCTGTGGTGGCCATATTTGTTATTGGATCGAGACTAAATGAGCATTCTTAATAGAGGACCACCCTTAGATGCATCCTACCAAGTTTCGGTTCATTAAGCAAAGCAGTTTCAGAGGAGAGGATTTTTTAGAAATCAACCAATCAGAAACCAGAATTGTCTGTGGTGGCCATGTTTGTTAACGGATCGGGACGAAATGAGCAATCTTAACAGATGACCTTCCATAGATGCTTCCTACCAAGTTTCGGATAATTTGGCATTGCAGTTTCAGAAGAGAAAATTTTTAGAAATCAACCAATCAGAAACAAGAATTGCCTGTAGCTGCCATGTTTGTTACTGGATCGGGACGAAATGAGCAATCTTTATAGAGGACCACCCATAGATGCTTCCTACTAAGTTTCGGTTTATTTAGCCAACCGGTTTCAAAGGAGAAAAATTTTTAAAATCAGCCAATCAGAAACAAGAGCTGCCTGTGGCAGCCATGTTTGTTAATGGATCTGGACGAAATGAGCACTTTTTATAGAGGACGTTCCATGGATGCTTCCTACCAAGTTTTGGTTCATTTGGCCAAACGGTTTCAGAGGAGAAGATTTTTAGAAATCAATCAATCAGAAACAAGAATTGCCTGTGGCGGCCATGTTTGTTAATGGATCGGGACGAAATGAGCAATCTTTATAGAGGACCACCCATAGATGCTTCCTACTATGTTTCGGTTCATTTGGCCAAACGGTTTCAGAGGAGAAGAATTTAAAAAATCAGCCAATCAGAAACAAGAGCTGCCTGTGGCGGCCATGTTTATTAACGGATCGGGACAAAATGGGCAATCTTTACAGAGGACCTTCCATAGATGCTTCCTACCAAGTTTCGGTTCATTTGGCCAAGTGGTTTCAGAGGAGAAGATTAAAAAAAATATCAGCCAATCAGAAACAAGAATTGCCTGTGACGGCCATGTCTGTTAATGGATCGGGATGAAATGAGCAGTCTTTATAGAGGACCTTCCATAGATGCTTCCTACCAAGTTTCAGTTCATTTGGCTGAGGGGTTTTAGAGTAGAAGATTAAAATGTGAAAAGTTAACGGAGGATGGACACCTAGTGATGGCAAAAGCTCACATTGCCTTTGGCAAGGTGAGCTAAAAATTATGCTTAGATACATGTTGGGATCATACATACCTAAATTGAGATCTCCAAAATTATTACTATGAAAATTTGTAACCCTGGTGCCTCATATTCTAAAAGTTTCGAGAAAATTTGCAGCAAAAGGAACTTAATTCATTAGTGTTAAAATCTACCACATTTTATCATTTTGTCAACTTCAGCATGTTGATAGAATTTACATAACACATTTCAGATACATGTACATGTAGGTAATTTACATATGGTTGGTGGGGGCCTAGTCCGAGCGCTCTCCATAAGGAAAACAGCGGATTTCCCGCTCCCTCTGGGTTGGCACATTTCCACGTTTCGTGGCTATCGGATTTTATTTTCTATCCGAAACCCTTGTATAAATCGCTTCACCAATCATTTTTCTATTCATTCATAACCATCTTACCCTCAGAAAGTGGTGTTAACACTCGATTACAGCACGATCTTCCCTTAGACCCTATTATTTCGCCATATCACTTTCATTTTCAAACATTTGTCACGTGACTTCGAGAAAACTACGATTACCACAATGTATCATGGGAGATGATTTGCATATATGATCTTACCTTGTCCAAAATGAAAGGGGTAGATTCCCGGTAGAACGTAACACATGCTCTTTCCGAAGCCCATGGGTAACACTGCCATTGAATCTTTTCTTTCCAACACATTTTGTATTATTTCCTTCTGCTCTGATTTCAGCTGTAGATGGAACTGTTTGTCCTGCAGAATACGCTTTATATCGTCTTCCATGTGATTTGTATGTTGCTTACGTATGCAAATAATTTGGTGCGCTGCATTAAGTAGCTCCCATCATGCAATGCATTGCTGTCATCATTCAGTTAGTATCGCGAGATCATGTTTGTAGGTTCGAAAATGAAAGTGATATGGCGAAATAATAGGGTCTAAGGGAAGATCGTGCTGTAATCGAGTGTAACACCACATTCTGAGGGTAAGATGGTTATGAATGAATAGAAAAATGATTGGTGAAGCGATTTATATAAGGGTTTCGGAGAGAGAAAAAAATCTGATAGCCATGAAACGTGGAAACAAAAAGCCGTCGGACGGCAGAGGAATCTCAGACTAGTGGGGGCCGTGATTGTATAGTAGTTGGATTTACAACTTCCTATGCAATCGGTTCCTATCACCACTGATGTTGTGGGTTCGACTCCCACTCAGGGCGAGGAGTACAACATTATGTCATAAAGTTTGTCAGTGACTTGCGACAGGTCAGTGGTTTTCTCTAGATCTGGGTCCCATGGTTTCCTCCACCAATGAAACTGACCGCCACGATATACTTGAAATATTGTTGAAAGTGGCATTAAACACCATCAAACAAACAAACATATGGTTGGTTACGGTATCGGGTCAGGTCGCCCTAAAAATGGGTCCACCATCTTGACATCAAAAAAAATATTTCCTCATTTTTTGCTTTTTCAACAAAAGGCAATTAATTATAAGGACATCCCTGAATTTTGATTATGCTCTTAATTTTGATCAAAACAATGTACTGGGTATTAACACTCGTCTACCAATATATGTAACAGGGACTTGACAAACGATGAAAAGTGTGCAAATCCTCCCATTTCAGTAAGGAAAGATCAATCTCTAAAAAATTCATATTTGCCAAATACGATTCTTTATTTCATTTATAATGAATGACAAGTGACCAACAGAAGTTACTTGTCTGACCGATTTTTGAGCTGGTACCCAACAACTGAACATTGAAGTGAGCAAATGCCACGGCATTCACTTGCACCCTGTCCCTGTGTAGTGTACATGTACTGGTTGAGGACCAATTATCGCCAACTTGCACGTTACTCGTGAATGCACGCGAATTTTCAGTCCATTTTTTGCAGACAACAATAATAAATGGTAACAAAGCAGACAGCAAAATCCTACATTTGTATCTTGGCTAATTCAAAAGAAATCAGGTAAAACCCTATTAGAAACAATACCTCTTTATCTAAACCTCAAGGGGGGTCATGTAAACGGAGCAGAGATGCCAGTCACTATTATTAACAGAAAAAAATATAGCAGATTGGTGTTCTAATGATGGCAAAATACTGGTGACACCTTCATTTATTGTGGTAAGGCCATTTCTTTTAACTTCACTGTTGATTTATATTTATATTTTCCCACATCTAACAAGATGGCGATAATTGATACTCTTCCCTCCCGATTCAGTGACAAAAATCAACAACTTTACAAAGGGTCCCTGATACGAGCATGTGCATAAAAATTATTCATATTTCCGTCCAAGGTAAGTCGATTGGTAACATTCAAAATTATGAGGTGCTTGAAGGGTTGGACTACATAGAAATAATCTGACAAAAACAAGAAAAAATGGCAATAATTATCGTCACGGTATGTGTTTTCGTGCATCATCTGTTTTCGTTTTATCCATTTTATTTTGATTTCCACAGTGCACGCATTATTTTTGACGTGTCTTCCGGTTTCTATTTATGGAACATAAACAAGACTACAGCATGACATCTGTAAAAGATGTTAAAGTTTGCTTTTAAAGACGTAAGTACCAAGAACAGTGAACCTACCTACTGAACCATACTTTTTGTAATGCTAAAAATTTACTTCATTTATAAAGTAGCTGGAAAAAAATACAGAAGGGCTATATAAAATTTAACTATGTCATCTGCCTCTCAGACACCGGCTCTTCCTGTCATGTAACTGTCATGGGGTCACTGATCGTACTTGTAAACAAAAGAGCTGACTGAAATGTGCCTGTTTCTTATATAAAATACATGTCACTTTGCAGTGCATTGTGGTTTCAGCACTAAAAAAAACATCAAAAGTAAACACAATTTTGAAAGTGGTCATTTTCAAACATTCTGTTATTTTATTTAGATATAGTATGATTTGGTAGATGGCCAGAACCATGAAATTTTAAAACCAGCCATTTCCGGATTATATATTCGTTTCCATCCCGTATATCGGCCTTGTTTTTACTTCACACGAAAACAGATGACGCCATTTTACTGACAACAAAAGTTGCCAGATAATCGAGAGTATATTAAAATACAAGAATGGCTTTAAAAACAATCTTATGTACAAAGAAATATTTAACTAGCCATTCTTTGAAAATTCCAATCGTCATATGAATGAAAGGTTAACACTGTTAATCGCTATATCTGAAAATCGATAATAGCACGAAAACCCGATAACACGATGCTAATATTGCCTTATTGGTCCTCGACCAGTACTGGCAGTAGAAGCAACAGTAACCATATCATGACAAATGGCCATTTCTTTCAGTTTCAGGCGACTATAAAATCAATACATTACTATCAGCTCACAAGAACAAATTTGGGAATATCATTGGGGGGAATCGTCTTGATAAAATTGTATCTGGGAGTAATAATATATTATTAACATGTTACTCCCAGGTTGTATGGTCGAAAAGGGGGGAATACATCTATATCAAATTGTCAGTACTTGCAGAACTCCTGAATTATCATCTAATGCTAAGGACACTTTGATTAAAAAATACCACCGTATAAGAAAAAACCCACAAGCAATCATAAATGAAATACAAATGTACATACTTTTTAAACATTTTGAGAGAGGTTTGTTCAACATGCAATTTCCGGTGGGAATAATATCCAAACTGATTGACGGTTGGGAATATGTTTTCCGAACAATATGTGATCGTACATTTAATTTTCCCAAGAACTCAAAAGAAAACATTAAAGAATATAGACTCAGGGGAGGATTTTCGGATTTTCGAGAAATTTCCGTAATCTAAAAGTTTGTCGAATAAACTTATGAAATTAAAAGAAAAATTGTAAAAAACTGATAATATAAAACTAAAAAAATAAATAACAATTATATCAAACCAAGGACGTATATATACGTCCTTGATCAAACTAAAATTTTTATAAATTTGAAAACATTTTACCAGGCATGCGCCGGAAAGTAAACATCAGTACGTTGATGGTTTTCCGTAACCAAAGAAGAAAGAAGAACTGATTTGAACAATAAAGCATTCAATTCTTCACTAATATATTTCGTTACATCCAAACTTCGGAGTATATATTTTATAGAGATGGGAACGATGTTATTAAAACAGCTAAACAGACAAGTTGTATCGTGTAGATAAAGTGGACATTCAAGAAAAAAATGAATTGCATCTTCAAATAAATGACCACATACACAATGTGGATCATCCTTCAAATTGTGTGCCCTATATAAATATCGACATTAAGGCCACCACATCTATGTCCTAGCTTAGTCTGTACTGTATTATGTTAGTTTTCCTGTCGCCCGTATTGTAAAATATTGTAAAGACGCTGACTCCAATAACATTTAGCCCAGCAACATGAAATTGCGACGTTAAAATTTGGATATCTAATATGTAAGTGTTATCAGAAACAATACTCTTACCTTCACTTAAAAGAACAATTTGGGTAATTTTCCATTTTTACATACAATACAGACATTACAATTCATTTACACTACAAGACATTACACACACTATATTTTAACATTTTCCGATCTGGATATATAAAGTTCATTACATATCAGAAATGGTCATGATCAGTAAATGGGGAGGGGAAGTGTGTAAATGCAGTTTTTGTAAAGGTGTCAAACCACTAATTCACCAATCAGAGCTTGGAACATATTCGAAAGTAGCCCCTTTTCAAGAAAAAAGTTCCTTTCACTTTGTAGTATTGTGAAAACTACTGAATGGAATGGACTAATTAAAATTGATAATTGAAGTTAAATAAATAGGGATTATTTTGAGCCCAAATTTGATGGATTTAGTTGTATTTTAATACCTCTATGGAGGATTTGATGCATGACCTATAAATAGTGAATTTCTTGGGGATAACCGAGCTATTTTTAGAGTAGGTGCTTTCCGTAGCATGGCATTTCACTGCAAGATTTTAAACATGCCCTGATATTTTGACAGAACGTAGAGGAATCATGTACGTTTCAGAAAATATATGGTCTTCAAAAGGTTAAACTTAAGATAAAATGACCAGGTAGGCTCGAAAAAACACAAATTTAGTAGAAAACCTTAAAGAAATTAATTGGTGGTTTGACACCTAAATAAATAGCAGCGTGACGAGGTGGAGACAGACTGTATCTAGTTGTTTGTTATTTGTTGTATTTTATATAGTATCAAATGCTTTAATGCTTTTTGCATAGTAGTGTTAGCTTTAAATGTTTGCTATTTTATTATTCCCTTGGCTTTGTCTTTAGTGACTGTTTATGCTATGTGTGCTTTATATGTTTTGCTTATATGTTTTGTGTATGATTTTCACTGAATAACTTGTAACGTGTATGTCTGCTGTGTGTGCATGCAATATATGTGTATTGTGTTGTCGGTTTAAAAGCTCCTTAGAACTTAGGTTTTATTGTTATGACATGTACCGACTTTCTAAATAAATATTACTTGACTTGACTTTGATGATCAGAGCTCTGGAGATAATTTTCTATTTTGATGGAGTTATTTCCCCTTAAATTTTGGAAATAGGAATATCCGTTTTGTTTTATTTACTTCATTTACTAATCTAAAAACTTAATCAAATATTAGTTTTTAAATGTGATTTTGAATACACTGTTTTGTTTTTTTGAATAACTTTTCATTCACTTGCCATTACTCCGAAATACTGTTTTGTTAAGGCAAAAAAAAAAAATATGTGTGTTTACGGTCACCAGACCGACCCTATTTTTCACCCGCCGACCCTAACCTTTTTTGTCGGCAATTATTCGACCCTAATTTTTGCTAAAGTGTGCGAATTTTGACTATTTTATTCATTCATAATATTTCTGTTCTAACTAAATCACGACCGCTTATCGCTCTCTTTCACCACAAAATGTTATGACGAGAAAATCATGAGATCGATTTCCCGTGGTGAATAACAGTGGTCACGTGCAAAGGTAAGGAATTTCATAGCATATATTTCAGTATAATGACAATTCGGCAATGTGATTCTGTGGCCAAGGCATTTTCCTTGATGCCCGTTAGCTTTTATATCGAACCATACTTACTAATTTTCCTAAAAACGATTTGTGCCAGTTCCTGACAAAGGAAATCGGCAAAAATTTAACCAGTGCTCGTACGTTGTTCTCGGCATTTTTAAGCAAACCAACAGTGTGAAATAATTTGATTTTATTACTTGCATTAGTCGGATATGGAATAAATCGTCAAAATGCATCATTTATCTCCCTACACGGGTTCCTCCAAATAAATGTGATGTATTAGATAGATAAGTTATGCACGAGAAACCAGTGATGATTTGAAGTAATTTAAAGTAAATCTCATTAAACGTTCCTTACAATAGAATGACTGGAGATATGATATTGTGCATGAAAATCATGATAAAGATAGGTCAAAAGAAGGAAGTTGGGGCAAGTATTTAGACCTCAAAAAGTGATGTAAAATATTCTTATTAGGTCAAAATTTACATCACATTACATTGTATTGTATAGAGAGAACATATTTCCCGAAGAACGTTACCAAAAGTGAACGTGATAATATATTCGTCCATAATTGCACACCAGCATGCGCTACAAATTTGACGTCAATAACTTCTAATTTTCCCACGTAAAATCGCTATACAATAAGAGGGTTATTGCACGAATATCGGGTAATATATTCCCTCGTAGAATAATATATTGCACTAGCAAGTTCGTGCAATATCAAATTCTACTCTGGGAAGATATTCTCAAATATTAGTGGAATAATATAATATTTAGGGCATTTGTCTTTTCATTCTATAGTCTTTATAAATGGTGGCTCCTGAACAGAGGAAAACTTCGTATCTTGTTTCTTTGTACTTTTTTAACTTTTGGACAAATCCATTAATTTGATAGAATCAAATCATTACTGAAACGTTTTCCATTATATATTGCAGTTTGAGCAATGGGTATATTTCGTGGGAAAAGGAAAAAAGGTCCGAGACAATCAATTTACCGAAAGCCATCAACTTATGTATCCAAAAATGAAAAACCCATGACAACAGCCTTACATGCATTCTCAAGTCCTAGTTATTCCCCAGATCGCAAAAAAGTCGCTGGTTATCACCTTCGCGCAGGCATTTTGAAAGTTTCCATAATGTGCTTCTCTCCACGCCAAAGAATGTGAACGATCTTGAGAGACATAACAGCTTCCCTTTGTCAACAATATCACCAATTCCTAGTTCAAATACTAAACGAAAACTCGATTGGTATGACGTGACAATTCAAAAGAAGTTAATGACTCCTATAGATATATAGAGGAACATTTCAGTCTTTTGGATACAAGTGAAGAAGATGAAATAGAAATATACAATAATAACCATGATAGCGTAGATGGGATTTCAAAACCACTAGATGCTCGGGAATACGAAATTCAAATTCATGAAATAGAAAAGCTTACTCCTGAATAATTCATAAAACTAAGGAGAATCTCCCTCGTGCAAACCTCTGTCTGTTAGCTAGTTTTGGCGTTATTTTTTAGGACCTTTAGGTTATTGTTCTCTGTCAGTCCTTTAACATCTTTTGGTTTTTGGTCTTCCAATTGTTTTGATTTTATCTGCACTGATGAGACATAAGTTGTCGAAATGGCCATATGCAGAATCCAAATTTACTGCAATTTCCGTACCTGTATTTGTATATGTTGCTTGATCAGGGAGCCTGGGATAAAGTAATTGATTTCAAAACACTTTTGAGCATACCATCAATATATAGTTGTCATTTTTTCTAGATATGAAAGACAAGCTAATATCCATGTACTTGCAAATTCCCACCTAGTAAAACAGGATATCTGAGCCCTCAACCCCGGTGAAGATCGGTGTTCGATTTAACGAACAGTCTTAAGTACGATTTCGATCGTACGTTCTGATGTCACAATATGTTTTCCTTTGAAGTTTTCTCAATTACGACCAATCTTTGACGATATTTTGTGAAACCGGCCACTGAATCAAGTAAAGACGTGGTTTTCCCCCGGTATTCCGGTTTCCTGCACCAATGAAACTGACCGCCACGATATAACCGAAATATTGTTGAAAGTGGCATGCCCTATAGGTAATGTGAACATATACAATGTCCAGCTTACATTCTGTAATTTATTTTTATCCAGAACAAATTTTAAGACTTGTTAAAACCACAATGTAAAAATAAGCATTAATGATCATGTCTATGCTTATAGAAGTGTGAACGAGGTGAAAATATGCATTAATGTTCATGTCTATGCTTCTTCGATATATGGTTTCTGATTGCCCCTTTGGTATCTTCAAACTCTTCTTGCATGATGTCCATAAATTGTAAGATGAAAACATAATCCAGTATATAAATATATATTTATTTACAATAGCAAGCATTATATACATACATGTAAATATAAACATTTCTCAAATTCTCAATAAATGTGTTGAAGTTGTATACAAAATTTACAAATTGAAATGTCATTTAATTTCTCGTGAATAAAAGTCTATCTTTTTACACGGGCTCTCTCAGCTGTAGACCTTTTTCTCTAGCATGGCTTCTTTGCCAACGACTTTGTTCTATTAAGCATAACATGTATTACAAAATTTATTCATCTTAAATTTTGATATAAGAAATTATTACCTATTTCATATGTACTTTCAAAATTACAACAAGTATTATATTATATTTTAATCAGATGTTATGAAGATTAGTTCTGTTAAACATAACATGTATTTCATATTAGTCACTTTTGCAGATTTTTTTTTCTAAATATGAATAGACAAGACTAATGAGCTTAATCTTACAATAATTGGAATAAAAATACTGTAGTTTTTTTTGTTTTTTTTTTATTGCAGACAGGTGTCTGTTTGTAAATAAATGAACATAATAAATATGAGAACTAAGATTTCATGTCACAGAAATGGGAATAAATACATCAAAAGTTCGTTTGCTTATAAGTAGCTTCGGTGGATGCATACTCCTGTTGCATTTTTGATGGTGCCATTTTTATTTTAAAGTTTCTTTACCCAATATTTATAACTTTTCGAGAGAATCACTTTCAAAATACGATAGATTTCAATAAACATGATATCGACATTTTCATAAATGAAAGGTGGCAACAATAGTTCGTTATTCCGGACATGGTCATTGTGACGAATCGTGCAATGAATGACGATTACAAAAATATGTCCACTTTCAATACATACTGTGGCATTTTGAATACATGTCATAACTATAAAACAAATCATTATCCAATTCGTTGATTGAATTCTTTGTCGGGGTCATTATCTTTAACCAGGTAAATCAAGCCAGGTGAGATCAAAGATTTCGCAATCAAAACAAAAATTCTATAACCGTTGATTGGCTTGTAACATGTAATAAAATTGTCATTGTAGTGACTAATTAGTTTTAATCAGCAAATGAAGAAAACAAATGGATTTTTACAAACATTTTTCTACGATTTTTTAAAAATTCAAGTGGCGAATTGGGTACAGGAAATATTCCTCACATATATAAATATTTTCATCTTGAAATTGGGACTCAAGATAATATACGATTTTCGAAATCTTATTTCTCTCAATTTATGTAGTATTAACATTTTTTTATTTACTTATTTTTATTTTAAATCTTTATGGTTAACATACAAATGAAAATCTTTGAAGGGAGTCTGTATAGGAGAAGGATGGACCTATCTTCTCTTTCAGGCAATGAAGGCAAGTGAAGATGCTTGTGGCATTGCTGACGAGATGTTCTATGTCATCTAACGGGCGCATTTCATTTGCGCAGATTTGGGGATTAACTACCCTTTCATTTGCGCGGCTAAAGTGCCCTACATTTGCGCCGATTTTTTACCAAAAATTAATTATATTTAATATTTGTAACTTTACATATTAAATGTACATAAATGTATAAAAATTTAGAATTTGAATCTTAATAAGAAAAATCTAAAAAAAAAATATATTTTCGAGTTTAATTGATGAAAAAGCATTTTGGCTTAAATAATTAATTATAATCTTAATTTATGTTTTAAACAGAAATATAAACTTTATTATTTTAATGTAAAAATACAACTGAATAAGAAATGACAATTTGAAACATAGCTGAACAGATTTTAATATTCGTGAACAAAATACTTGAACTATGAAATCAACTCACTGGTTCTGTATATATAGCGACTGTATTTTGATCTTTTTTCAATTGGGATTTGTCGTAAATTTGGAGTGGTCGATATAGGAAACAAATCGAGGAAAAAAGTCACTTTTATATGATGGATTTACTTACCGAATTGATAGTTTTAGTTTGTTAAAGAGTGGCGACATATCTTGGAGGTGCACTTTGAAAACGTGTAAAGCTAGGCTGAGAACAGACGGGGAGTCTAAATTACTAATATCTGCAAACACAGAACACAACCATGACACTGACGCTAGAAAGGTTGAGAGGCAACAAATTCGTGTTTCCGTCAAGAGAAAAGCAAATAATGACATTGCTGAAAGACCGTCAAAACTTATACGTAGCGAGATTCAGACAGGAGAGGAGCAACATTTGACGGACAATGACCTGAAAAGTCTGTCACTAGCGATATATAGGCAGCGAAGGAAGAGACATCTGACTTTACCAAAATGTATAATAGACGTTCATGAGGCATTAAGCACTATGACAGTTAAAACATCTAAGTCTGAGGATATGTGCTTAGTAAATGATGTAGATTCCCATATCATTGTTTTCTCCTGCACTTCGAATCTGCGTGTACTCTGTACTCAAGTGAAAGAAATTTTGATTGATGGGGCATTCAAATGCTGTCCGAAATTCTTTGAACAGTTGTATACTATACATGGGTACAGCAATGGTCACTACATATCACTTGTCTTCGCTTTGTTAGTCTCGAAATCAGAAGACACCTATCGCAAGTTTTTGCAACATGTTATTGACATTTGTAGTGCAAGAAATCTTACATTTAAGCCTGCCGTTGTACATGTTGATCTAGAAATCACTGTCCACAATGTTTTCCGTCAGATGTTTCCTGAAACAAGTATACAATGCTGTCGTTTCCACCTAGGAAAATCCTGGTGGAGAAAAATTCAGAAGACAGGACTTTCCACTGAATACAAGGACAACGAATCAAACATAGGAAAACGGCTTAAATCGTTTTTTGGACTTGTCTTTCTGGACTCCAGTGATGTTGAAGACTGCTTCGGGGACGATATTATGAGGGTGTTACCAGAAGATCCGCGATGTACTTCGTTCGCTGATTATATATTGGAAAATTACATTGTGCCGGATTCAAGGTTTCCTCCAACATTGTGGTCTTCATTACCGTCACTCAACGCAAAACGCACAACTAATGGAGCGGAGTCGTTCCATGCACACTACAACGAACAAATTTATGCAGCTCATCCCACACTATTTATTTTCTTAGATGTTCTGTCGAAAATTCAAACAACAACATATGTAAAAGTCAGAACAATCCATATGCCAGCAGTCATCCGAAGATCTGAGATGGAAAAGCTTTCTTACCTGATGGACCAATACAGCAAGCTACAGCCTAACGAGATCGACAGATACCAGTTTGTGAAAGCGATAGGTTACAAATAATCTGCTAAAACCGACATCTAAATGTTTTATGACTGAACTGTATTTTATGCCTTTTATATCGCTGTGGATTTTATGATGCTTTTATTTGTATTAAACTAGTGCTAGGATCTATTCCTGCCCAAAATCCTACTTCCACCTCCCCGCGGTGGGCAGGGGTAACAGAAATTACTTATCAATTAACTAATTTCTGGCTGACGGAAGAGATATTATTATAATATATATTATAGATTAATGAGGTTAGAGCCTTTAATTTCACATAAAGGTATATTGATGACGTTTTATCTATCAATAATTCTAGATTTGCAGAATTTCTTCCATTGATATATCCTCCAGAGCTGGAAGTTAAAGAAACCACAGATACCGCTTCGTCCGCATCATTTTTGTACTTGTAGCTCGAATTTGACGACAGTGGTCAAATCAGTACTAAAATTTATGATAAACGGGACGACTTCAATTTTAAAATCATAAATTTTCCAAATATGTGCAGCAATATACCAGCTTCTCCTGCATATGGTGTCTACATCTCGCAATTGATTCGTTATGCAAGGGCCAGCAGCAATTATTCTGATTTCCTGAAACGTCATCTTCATCTGAGAAACAGGCTACTGGACCAGGGCTATAAAAAGATTCGCCTTATTCGATCTCTTAAAAAATTTATATTCCGATACCAAGATCTTGTCGAAATATATTCCGTCTCTGCAGAAAAGATTATAAACGATGGATTTTCATATAGTGAAAATGTATAAAGGTAGGGTACCAACAAAAATGTCAAAAATATTTTTTTTATCAATGTGTGACGTAAAAGTATTTTTGACATTTACTTCACTGAGTTTGGTGCTGCTTTTGAAAACTGTTTTACCTGTTCTGTTCAAGTATTGTTATAAATACTGTTATAGTGACAGCCGGAAACTTTGAGCCGTAATGAAAGGGGTAGGTTTGGCGCTTTAAAATCTGATTCAACCCACCATTTCTTTAGAAATGCCTGTACCAAGTCAGGGTCATTACGCTTTTCACAGTTTTCCGGTTGTTGACTGATTTTGTCTGTTTATATACTTATGAGTTTTGACTTTCCCTTTATAAGATTGTTCGGAGTTCGGTAATTTTGTTACTACCCTTATGTTTCACAGGCTAATTGAGAAACTTTTGATTCAGCACATTGAAACAACTGATGTGTTACCTATGTGAAAGTGTAAGAACAATGTCAATTTTGCCACCCAAAGGTAAATACCATATGGTACTTCAACAGACAGACTCTCTCAGTACTTTTGAACCCTAGAAGCATTTGCTTGTTGTTATAAGTGGTAACAGCAGTAATTGTTTTCGTCACAGTAGTGCTTTGTTTGCATTCTACTTGAGTACCTACATATTTATATTCAAATTTTCTGTTTCAGTCGCTTGCTATTACATTTTATTTCCATTCAGTCTTAATATAGGGGAAAGTGGATAATTACTGTTTACTTTTGTGTTGAACTTACATGAAAAAATAGCGCCGATTATTAAATAAATACAGCGATTATTTCAGAACTTTTTATTATTAAAAGCGTATCATCTTTTATAAATAACATGTCGACTATTTATTATGAAAACATCTCTAGCGCGATATATATAACAAATATCAAAACATTGTAGTTTAACAGGAATTAAAATCCGGAAATGATTCTTAACTTTCCCGTCATTTTAAGCAAACAAAATCTCTCGCCAGATGTCGCTGTCGTCTTCGATAACTTCCTGATTTCCAGAGCAGAAACATTGAAATCAAGACATTACCTTTTATGGTCCTGTTAAGCCAAAAATGAACTAAGAGAACACTTAAATGTATGTTAATTGTTCGTATATAGTATAAAATTAAGGAACTGGCTGAATTACGTAAAACAATTTCACAATGTACAAACAAAAAACAATATGATTTTCTGCCTTGCGGCAGAGGTCGGCGCGGCCGTCGTTGTTTTATGAGATGCCACTTGTAAGTCAAAGATGACATAATATCCTGCAAGGTTTGAATCGTTGTTTTTGTATTGTATTGTTCCATTACAGCTAATATCTAAGTTCTTTGACATATGTACATTGTATTAAGGATTTATGTTCCCCTTTTCATGTTTTCAAATGCCCATCTAATCTATGGAGTAGCCACAGGGGCTAGCAGTTATATTTTCACATCGCCATATATATGTTAAAAGAGAAGGGAGGACACTTTTTTTGCTGCCCAAAGTGAAAGTAGAATTTCGGCACCTTTTTTCACTTCAAAAACGGTTTAGTCTTTGTTCTTACCATAATATTAATGCAAATGTCGTTGTTTTTTGCTGATTGACTGGTTTACAGTGGAAACTGGAATAACACTCGTTTTTAAATTCCAAGCGGTCTAGACAACTTCTTATCATACTCATTTCCGGTTTATACGGACTTAATAATATTGAGAAATAAAAAAATCGAAATATAATTTGAAAAAGTAGGAAAAAAGGCAACTTAAGGTGGTAGGCCTGGGGTATGGGAGATAACTCTATTTTCAGTGTCTTCTCAAACATGATCATCTGTGCGTTTGAAAATTCCCCCTCAATTCCAAGCTTCTTGGTGACAAAGATTGTTTACATTGGATATGGCCAGTTAAAAAAATGACTCCTTTTACCTTTCCATAGCTGTGCTCCTTGCAGGGCTCACCAAACCAGGCGAAGTGGGCGAAATTCTCGCCCTATATCGGCTGAAGTCGCTCTCCCTCGACTACAAAGCGAAATTAAAGTCGCCTTGTTTCTTTTTGCAAGTCACTCTTTTCTTGCAAATAATCTTCGTTTTATGGTAAAGCTGATTGTCAAAACAATTGTAATCAATCGGAAGATACATAAGAATAAGAGGAAAAGGTTTTATTCAAGCAATAAAGAAGGTTTAATTTGTTGATACAAAAGTATCACAGCAAACTTCTGCAAATTTGTACTGACGAAATTCCAGGTGAATATTAAATCCCAAATCTTAAAATATACAAACAAACTCTTCCTTTACCAAATTGGCCGTTGAATTGCGTTATATTCTAATTATTTTCACAAAACTTAAGTTATTTGTAGCTTTTTAATAGCTAAACAATCAACATGTCTAAGTTTTAAACACGGCGATCATGGGGACGTAAGAAATCGGGGGGAAGGAAACAAACATTTTGATGTCATTGACAGATTTCAAGGCAAAAATGAATCACTGTTTTCAATAAGAGCCGGAAGCCGGTGAATTTCGCTGTCTATTGCAGTATTTTTTACGGCTATTTTATTTCCGACAAAAATAGATCGGTACTTTTCCGGGACCAGTTGTACGTGTTTTGGGATTGTCTTTATTCTGGTTCCGTATTTGATATTGTGTGCTTTAGCCCGTTTTTCAGATTTGAAACGGGAAACCAGTCATTACTCGATCTAAATAATTTCCTCGATTTAACGCTGGCGAGTTTTCTGTGTTAAATATGTACAATTATTTGACACCGCAGAACAACGTGAGAAACGGTTGAAATATCATTAATATGTCTAAAAGGACGATACTGGACTTCTTCCAGTCAGGCCCAAAGGCTAAGCAGTCTAGAGGTTTGTATTTCATAAATTTATGAAGTGAATAAATAAAATAATGGCACTCAACTGGCGACTATCAATGTAAATTTTGCAAACATGTACAGTTTCCAACTACCGGAAATTCAGGTCAAATGTTGGATTGTGCTAAGTCTGAACTGATGGCCCTAGCTGAAAGTAAAACTCCTATTCAGTCCTTGAAAGATGATCTAAAGCCAGGTGGCAAGTTGGAACTTTTAGAATTGTGTCTAAAAGAAGGCACAGAGAATCGGTTTACTTTGAACAATTATACAACTGCTCTAGTTGAAAATGTTAACAACCGCTTTCCAGATGTTGAAGTGCTTATGGAACTGGAATTATTTAATCCATTGCTTTTACCAGATAAAAACAGTACTCAATTTGCATGTTATGGCAATGAATCAATTGCAGTAATTTTCAACTACTTCTAGATGCATCTCATTCTGATGAAGATACATCTTCGGAGGAATGTATGGCTGAATGGAGTCTTTTGTAATACAATTTTAGTAGGTTGAAAACAATTATTCCTAAGAAAGAAGATGTGACTGCTGACTGTCTCACACCATCAAAATGGTGCTTAACCAGAATTGTCAAACAGAAGCACGAATATGAGCACATGTGCCCAAAGTTAACTAGATTAGCAGAACTAGTACTTACGATTCCTGTTAGTAACACATGGTCTGAAAAAGGGGCCTCCAAAGTAAAAATTATAAAAACAGACTTGAGAAACCGTCTAAAAAACGTTATGTTGGAAGGATTGATGCACTTAATAGTTAATGGACCAGACATAAATGCACAGACCAATATGATGACCTAATAACCTCTTCTATTAAAAACTGGTTACAGACGAAATCCAGAAGAAAGTTACCAAATCGGAATAAAGGTAATAAATACCATTTACTTTTTTATTCATCCAAAAAATACCATACATGTAGCTACAAAATTATCAAAATGAATTGATTAAATGGTAGATTTTCATTTATCTATTTTGTTTACAACATACATCATTTGACCACTGAAATTAAAAATCTGAATTATTTTTTGGGGGATTTTTAATCAATGTAACTGTCATATCTGTAATACAGTATACAAACATGCCAGTTTTATTTTTTTTAAAAAGGCATGGCCAGAAAAAAACTATCTTAGTACATTGACTTTGTTTAAAAAAAATCCATTATGCCATACATTCCTCAGAAAATGTATTTTCATCAGATTGTCTCACTCTGTCTATACACCTGAAAATGTTTCATTAACAATACACCATAATTATTATTTGGGAGTTTTAATGATTCTCTAAGTCCTTTTCAAACCAATGATGCTTGCAGATAAACTTTATCCAAAAAGCAATATTTCTATACATAAAAAAAACCATTACAATTTCCAATATGAACAGTCAGCTTTCCTAGTGAAACAGAATTTGAGAAATCTATGTTAGTTCCCTGTTTTACTATCATTTATTTGCTATAACTTTTAAGAATCTTTTTTCTGCAGGGACAAGAGTTTCAAGACAGTCTAATCGGGGAATCCTACTGTTAGTGTAACAATGGAGGCAGAAACTCAGACAGAGGAAGAACAAGTTAATATTATTGAGCCAAGTGATCCGATTACTCCAATGGACATTGGAAATTTTGCTTCTGGCACTAATTCTATGGACTCTGATGCTGAAATTGAAAACCATGAAAGACAGTTAGAACAGACTTTACTTGAACAGCTAAAGATTGCTAAATCTGTAGCTGAAGCCAAGCAGTTCTGCACAACTGACCTAGATGACTTTGATTTCTTTGAATAAAAGATATAAACAAATCGAATATCTATTAACAAAAAAGTTATCCTGATTAGGGTGCTAATAGCAAAGGTTCACAGTCATTTATTTTGCTAATGTCAGTATAACAAAATGTAATCCACTGAAAACCTAAAAAAAAAAATAAAATAATAATAATTTAATGTGTAAAAAGTGACAAATTCAAAGCTTTATTTATCTCCCAGAAATGCCCAGATGCCAGGATTTTGCATCATTTTGTCGTCAGCTTTGTTTGGGAAAAAAAATGTAATATCTGATCCTCTCTTATACCGCCACCCCCCCTTCTTCTAAGACAAACTAAAGAATAACTAGAATCAAACGAATACAACTGGAGCACAGAATTTTAAGGAATTTAACAATACAGCTGGGTGGCTGTCTGCTTTTCTTGTGTTTTTTTTTGTAATGAATTAATAAAGTAGAGTCACCCTCAAACCCCCCCTCCCCAGCCGACTTGAAAATAAAAAAGACAAATGCAGTCATTTGGACATCCACTTTGTCAATTATAAGAATTGAAAAGCTTTTTGTTATGGGAAACTAGTTATTTTTTATCTCGCAAGCAAAGAAACTAGCAAAGGATGGGTGTGTGATAACTTTCCTCGACAATTTCATTTTTTTCTGGGTACCTTCCATGAAAAACATAAATTTAAATATTTTAAAAATCTGACGGTAAAAGTTTGTAAAATTTGGTGCAATGATGTCTATATGTCTATTCTTCAGTGTGACATTTTTTGGTGGAAATTAATTGACAGGAATTTTTTTAATACAAAGGTGGTCCTCAGGGCATCCCCACTGTTTTGCATGTGATTATCTCCAAACAGGATATTCAGATATGCTAGATATTTCATATTTATTCAACAACAACACTCTCAAGTGTATTAAAGCCAAAATATTCTCTTTCAATCAGAAATAAATGTGCATATCTATTAGAATCTTTCGAAACTAGTATTACCATCTGGTGTCAAGAATACCCCCAAAATTGCTATATTTAGGATGTGCTATGGAGAAAACGGCACAGTGAAATTTTTTGAAACTTTGACAGATAATGTATTTAGACATAACTATTCCATGATGCAAATTTAAAAAAAATTTATTGATGGGAAAATTGGGTAACCCAGGTCTACTACCTTAAATCTCATGCATTAAAATAAATTTTTTCCTTGTCTCAATCAATCTGGAAATATAGGAAGACAGCATTTTAAGAATATCTTTTGACAAGATGAGTAAATAATTTCTGCAAAAATGCCAGTTTAAATCCTTCGACCAATGAAAACTCACCTTGATATTTAGTCCGTATAAACCGGAATTAAGTATGCTAACGAAGTTGTCCAAACCGCTTGGAATTTAAAAACGAGTGTTATTCCACTGTAAACCAGTCAATCAGCAAAAAACATCGATATTTGCATTAATTTTATGGGAAGAACAAAGACTAAACCGTTTTTGAAGCGAAAAAATGTGCCGAAACTCTACTTTCACCTTTGGCCCCCCAAAAAGTGTCCTCCCTTCTTCTTTTTAATACATACCTGGTGATGTGAAAATATAACTGCGAGCCCCTGTGGGAGTAACGGGTAGCAATGATACACCATTTTTTAAATTTTCATTCAGATGCAGTTTGTTTTGGTGTAAACATAAAGAACTATGTTATTGAGTTAATATTAGCCACATTTTTCCATGGTAGCATGTTTTTTACAGTATGTATAACATTTATTGTGTAGGAGGGGGGGGGGGGGGGTGCCCATAAATAGCATAGCCATAGGATGATAGGTAAAAAAAACTATCCCCAGACTGGGGACCCCAGTCTATATATATCAAAAGATAGGTTATAGGATGAGCCACAGGGGCTAGGTGCGTCCGGAAAAAAATAAATACTATATAATACTACAAGGGGGCGAACTCACTTGCTTCCATTTTTTTAAGTCGTCGTGTTAAATTGATCGTAACTTCAGAATGCCTTAATATATTCAAAAAATGTTTTCACCAGTCGAAAGTCAAGTAATTTTCCTTTCCAAAGAGACCCCAATTGTTAGTGTAGGCCTCCGAACTGCTGAGGTATCATACACGAACCAAAACAAAACTGCATGAAAATCCGAAGTCGTACACCTGTTGGTTGACCATTTCCCATCTGTGTACAGACTTTCGCATGCGTAAACGAGTCATTTTGACTAGCTAAATATTTTCATCCATTCAAATTACGTTAAAATTTCTTACCTTTCGCCAATTTATATGCCCTTTAAGTATGTTTTTGAAAGAAATCCCCTTTGCATCCTTCACAAACGCCATAGACTTGAAAATTGAGAGAGTTCTAACGGGCTTTTTGATTGGCTGAAACAGCTACAATTACAATATTTTCACAATGCCTTATCAATTAATTCTGATTTGTTTTTTTAATGGTTGACTGAAGTGAACACATCTAGAATTTAGCATCTTTCCATGCAGTTGTGTTTGCAGTAAGGGTGTAACGATACGCCTTCCTCATGATACGATACATATCATAAATTTTGCTCATGATACTATTACCTTTGATACAATATGATCGTATGTAGTATGTAGTTATCACTACAGATGCTTAGGGGTGTAACGATATTCCAAAGTACCGAAAATGTTTGATTTTTTTGTCAATTTTGGTGTTCGATTTATTTGGTATCATTCTCGGTTCAGTATGGCCCTGGTACCGAATACTTATAGCCATCTCTTTAAAGGTAACTCTCCTGGAATGGAGGAAGATGCACAGAAAAAAAATATTAAAAAAGGAATAATCTACATTTGTAATAAGCAAGTGCCACTGTGGTAGCTCTTTCTTAATGGTAGAAATGTGATAAGAATACTATGGAAAAAAATTCTTTGTGGTAACCGGAAACCCGTAGTTTATCCACCATTTTGATTATGATGGCTTCCTATACTAAAAAGCAATAAAAAAAAATAATCAAGTATTAACTTAATTATTTGTTATGAATTATTTAGTGAAATACTGTGGAGAATTCTGAAGTATTATGACATTTTTTGGCAAATCGATTTTATATTCCAATCCGAAACTTGGTAGGAAGCATCTATGGAAGGTCTTCTATTAAGATTGCTCATTTTGTGCTGATCTGTTAACAAACATGGCAATCATAAGCAATTCTTGTTTCAAGTTGGTCAATATCTAAAAAATCTTTTCCTTTATAACCGTTTGGCCAAATAAAGCAACATTTTATGGAAGGTGCTCAATAAGATTTCCTCATTTCTTCCTGATTGGACAAAAACCTGGTCGCCATGGGCATTTTTTGTGTCTGATTGGCTGAAATTTAATAAAAATTCTCATCTTAAACTAGGAGACACAATGCAGTCCTCATGTAATGAGCACTAGTCCACCGGCCCAAGACAAGTAAGACTTTGTTTGGGCCAGTACATTTTTAAGTTTGTATTTAGATATATATAATTAATAAATTTAAAGGACTGCAATGAATTTAACTTTGTAGGAATGATGTATGGGACATCCTGTATAAAATTTCCATACTTCATGCCAGTCATACAACTAATATGTCCACCATAGGCAGTTCTGTTTGTGATTGGCCAATTAAAAAAAATCTTCTCTAGAACCTTTTGGCCAAATTAATTAAAGTTTGGTACATGTAGCAAGCTGCCAAGCACAGAAGAATTTCTGTGTTAGTTACTGAATTTGACAAAATTATCCTATCTTGTCATAGAAAATCAAGATGCCTTTTATGTATCTTCTGATTTCTGGAACTGTGTCCATTTGAAAAGGTCTTATTTTCAAAATGATTTTAGAAAATTGGTGTATGTTGGTAGCTATAGGCTATTGACCTTTGAATTATGTGGTATATATACATGATATTATTCCTTCTGTTTTAATGCCATGTTATAAAATAGTAAAAACAAGACTTTGGTTCCCTTATAGTAAGCTTCTGTTTTCAATTAAGCTTGCAATTGTTTGTATCTGTTCTACCAGCACTGATTTTTTCCAATTAACAACTAATTTTAATATGATTGAAAATTATGACATTAAGAATAATTTCTACAACTGATGGTGTGTAACATAAATCGATTAATATCTATAGATGCATTCAATTTGACATTTATCTAGTTCCTGGTTTACCTGTTCAGACAGGTGTGGAATACTAATAATCACCTGCTAAATACATGTATAATTATAGAGTTTTTCACTGTTAATTAGGGAATTAATTGCTGTCTTCAATACATATTTAGGACGTTTTAAGGTAAAACATGTGATTAAAATGATCCTATATTAGTTGAAAAAAAGGATGTTATGATTCCTAATTTTTCATGTTTTGCTGCTTTCAGTAAGTAATACCAAATAATACCCAGAATAAACAAAATCAGCAAATCTATGGAGATATTGAATTTATTCCCTAGAATTAAATATTGTCTTTTTTTTAGCTGACCTTGCCAAAGGCAATGTGAGCTTTTGCCATCACCCGTCTTCTGTCGTCCGTTAACTTTTCACATTTTAATCTTCTCCTCTGAAACCTCTTGGCCAAATGAACTGAAACTTGGTAGGAAGCATCTATGGAAGGTCCTCTCTAAAGACTGCTCAATTTGTCCCGATCTATTAACAAACATGGCCACCACAGGCAATTCTTGTTTCTGATTGGCTGATTTAAAAAAATCTTCTCCTCCGAAACCGCTTGTCCAAATGAACCGAAACTTGGTAGGAAGCATCTATGGAAGGTCTTCTATAAAGATTGCTCATTTCATCCCGATCCGTTAACAAACAATTGGCCGCCACAGGCAATTCTTGTGTCTGATTGGTTCATTTCCAAAAAAAATCTTTTCCATTGTAGTAAACTGTTAAGAGAGAGATACAAATGTTATTCTTGTCTTTAAACTGTTAAAAGCAAGATAACTTGCCATTATCTCCCTTAGAAATTAACTAATGCTGATATATAGTGTAACATGTTTATACTATACATTACATTGTACATGTAGGTATTCACATTTTAATATTCTTTTTAGCTCACTTTGCCAAAGGCAATGTGGGCTTTGGACATCACTTGGCGTCTGTCGTTTGTTGTCTGTCATCTGTTAACTTTTCACATTTTATTCTTCTCCTCTGAAACCCATCAGCCAAATGAACTGAAACTTAGTAGAAAGCATATATGGAAGGTCCTCTCTAAAGGGTGCACATTTTGTTATGATCCATCACCAAACATGGCCAACACAGGCAATTCTTGTTTCTGATTGGCCAATTTTTAAAAATCTCCTCTGAAAACGCTTGGCCAAATTAACCGAAACTTGGTAGGAAGCATCTATGGAATGTCCTCTATTAAGTTTGCTCATTTTGTTTCGATCCATTAACAAACATGGCCACCATAGACAATTGTTCTTTCTGCTTGGTCATATTAAAAAATCTTGTCCTCTGAAAGTGCTTAGCCAAATGAACCGAAACTTAGTAGGAAGCATCTATGCAAGGTCCTCTATTAAGTTTGCTCATTTTGTTTTAATCCATTAACAAACATGGCCACCATAGACAATTGTTCTTTCTGCTTGGTCATATTAAAAAATCTTGTCCTCTGAAATCACATGGCCAAATGAACCAAAACCAGGCAGGAAGCATCTATGGAAGGTCCTGTATAATGATTACCAATTTTGTTCTGATCCATTAACAAACATGGCCACCATAGGCAATTCTTGTTCCTGGTTGGTCGATTTCTAAAAATCTTCTCCTCTGAAATCGCTTGGCTAAATGAACCGAAACTTGGTAGGAAGCATCTATGGAAGGTCTTCTATTAAGATTGCTCATTTTGTGCTGATCTGTTAACAAACATGGCAGTCATTCAAGCAATTCTTGTTTCTGGTTGGTCAATATCTAAAAAATCTTCTCCTTTATAACCATTTGATCAAATAAAGCAACATTTTGCAGGAAGCATCTATGGAAGGTGCTCAATAAGATTTCCTCATTTCTTCCTGATTGGACAAAAGCCTGGTCGCCATGGGCATTTTTTATGTCTGATTGGCTGAAATTTAAAAAATCTTCTCATCTTAAACTAGGAGACACAATGCAGTCCTCATATAATGAGCACTAGTCCACCAGCCCAAGACAAGTAAGACTTTTTTAAGTTTACAAAAATGTATATTTAGATATATATAATTAATAAATTTAAAGGACTGCAATGAATTTAACTTTGTAGGAATGATGTATGGGAGATCCTGTAAGGCTGTATAAAATTTTCATACTTCATGCCGGTCATACAACTAATATGTCCACCATAGGCAGTTCTGTTTGTGATTGGCCAATTAAATAAAATCTTCTCTAAAACCTTTTGGCAAAATTAATGAAAGTTTGGTAGCAAGCACAGAGGAATTTCTGTATAAAATTTCTGTGCTAGTTACTGAATTTGACAAAATTATCCTATCTTGTCATAGAAAATCAAGATGCCTTTTATGTATCTTCTGATTTCTGGAACTGTGTCCATTTGAAAAGGTCATATTTTCAAAATGATTTTTGAAAATTGGTTATGTAGGTAGCTATAGGCTATTGACCTTTGAATTATGTGGTATATATACATGATATTATTCCTTCTGTTTTAATGCCATGTTATAAAATAGTAAAAACAAGACTTTGGTTCCCTTATAGTAAGCTTCTGTTTTCAATTAAGCTTGCAATTGTTTGTATCTGTTCTACCAGCACTGATTTTTTCCAATTAACAACTAATTTTAATATGATTGAAAATTATGACATTAAGAATAATTTCTACAACTGATGGTGTGTAACATAAATCGATTAATATCTATAGATGCATTCAATTTGACATTTATCTAGTTCCTGGTTTACCTGTTCAGACAGGTGTGGAATACTAATAATCACCTGCTAAATACATGTATAATTATAGAGTTTTTCACTGTTAATTAGGGAATTAATTGCTGTCTTCAATACATATTTAGGACGTTTTAAGGTAAAACATGTGATTAAAATGATCCTATATTAGTTGAAAAAAAGGATGTTATGATTCCTAATTTTTCATGTTTTGCTGCTTTCAGTAAGTAATACCAAATAATACCCAGAATAAACAAAATCAGCAAATCTATGGAGATATTGAATTTATTCCCTAGAATTAAATATTGTCTTTTTTTTAGCTGACCTTGCCAAAGGCAATGTGAGCTTTTGCCATCACCCGTCTTCTGTCGTCCGTTAACTTTTCACATTTTAATCTTCTCCTCTGAAACCTCTTGGCCAAATGAACTGAAACTTGGTAGGAAGCATCTATGGAAGGTCCTCTCTAAAGACTGCTCAATTTGTCCCGATCTATTAACAAACATGGCCACCACAGGCAATTCTTGTTTCTGATTGGCTGATTTAAAAAAATCTTCTCCTCCGAAACCGCTTGTCCAAATGAACCGAAACTTGGTAGGAAGCATCTATGGAAGGTCTTCTATAAAGATTGCTCATTTCATCCCGATCCGTTAACAAACAATTGGCCGCCACAGGCAATTCTTGTGTCTGATTGGTTCATTTCCAAAAAAAATCTTTTCCATTGTAGTAAACTGTTAAGAGAGAGATACAAATGTTATTCTTGTCTTTAAACTGTTAAAAGCAAGATAACTTGCCATTATCTCCCTTAGAAATTAACTAATGCTGATATATAGTGTAACATGTTTATACTATACATTACATTGTACATGTAGGTATTCACATTTTAATATTCTTTTTAGCTCACTTTGCCAAAGGCAATGTGGGCTTTGGGCATCACTTGGCGTCTGTCGTTTGTTGTCTGTCATCTGTTAACTTTTCACATTTTATTCTTCTCCTCTGAAACCCATCAGCCAAATGAACTGAAACTTAGTAGAAAGCATATATGGAAGGTCCTCTCTAAAGGGTGCACATTTTGTTATGATCCATCACCAAACATGGCCAACACAGGCAATTCTTGTTTCTGATTGGCCAATTTTTAAAAATCTCCTCTGAAAACGCTTGGCCAAATTAACCGAAACTTGGTAGGAAGCATCTATGGAATGTCCTCTATTAAGTTTGCTCATTTTGTTTCGATCCATTAACAAACATGGCCACCATAGACAATTGTTCTTTCTGCTTGGTCATATTAAAAAATCTTGTCCTCTGAAAGTGCTTAGCCAAATGAACCGAAACTTAGTAGGAAGCATCTATGCAAGGTCCTCTATTAAGTTTGCTCATTTTGTTTTAATTCATTAACAAACATGGCCACCATAGACAATTGTTCTTTCTGCTTGGTCATATTAAAAAATCTTGTCCTCTGAAATCACATGGCCAAATGAACCAAAACCAGGCAGGAAGCATCTATGGAAGGTCCTGTATAATGATTACCAATTTTGTTCTGATCCATTAACAAACATGGCCACCATAGGCAATTCTTGTTCCTGGTTGGTCGATTTCTAAAAATCTTCTCCTCTGAAATCGCTTGGCTAAATGAATCGAAACTTGGTAGGAAGCATCTATGGAAGGTCTTCTATTAAGATTGCTCATTTTGTGCTGATCTGTTAACAAACATGGCAGTCATTCAAGCAATTCTTGTTTCTGGTTGGTCAATATCTAAAAAATCTTCTCCTTTATAACCATTTGATCAAATAAAGCAACATTTTGCAGGAAGCATCTATGGAAGGTGCTCAATAAGATTTCCTCATTTCTTCCTGATTGGACAAAAGCCTGGTCGCCATGGGCATTTTTTATGTCTGATTGGCTGAAATTTAAAAAATCTTCTCATCTTAAACTAGGAGACACAATGCAGTCCTCATATAATGAGCACTAGTCCACCAGCCCAAGACAAGTAAGACTTTTTTAAGTTTACAAAAATGTATATTTAGATATATATAATTAATAAATTTAAAGGACTGCAATGAATTTAACTTTGTAGGAATGATGTATGGGAGATCCTGTAAGGCTGTATAAAATTTCCATACTTCATGCCGGTCATACAACTAATATGTCCACCATAGGCAGTTCTGTTTGTGATTGGCCAATTAAATAAAATCTTCTCTAAAACCTTTTGGCAAAATTAATGAAAGTTTGGTAGCAAGCACAGAGGAATTTCTGTATAAAATTTCTGTGCTAGTTACTGAATTTGACAAAATTATCCTATCTTGTCATAGAAAATCAAGATGCCTTTTATGTATCTTCTGATTTCTGGAACTGTGTCCATTTGAAAAGGTCATATTTTCAAAATGATTTTTGAAAATTGGTTATGTAGGTAGCTATAGGCTATTGACCTTTGAATTATGTGGTATATATACATGATATTATTCCTTCTGTTTTAATGCCATGTTATAAAATAGTAAAAACAAGACTTTGGTTCCCTTATAGTAAGCTTCTGTTTTCAATTAAGCTTGCAATTGTTTGTATCTGTTCTACCAGCACTGATTTTTTCCAATTAACAACTAATTTTAATATGATTGAAAATTATGACATTAAGAATAATTTCTACAACTGATGGTGTGTAACATAAATCGATTAATATCTATAGATGCATTCAATTTGACATTTATCTAGTTCCTGGTTTACCTGTTCAGACAGGTGTGGAATACTAATAATCACCTGCTAAATACATGTATAATTATAGAGTTTTTCACTGTTAATTAGGGAATTAATTGCTGTCTTCAATACATATTTAGGACGTTTTAAGGTAAAACATGTGATTAAAATGATCCTATATTAGTTGAAAAAAAGGATGTTATGATTCCTAATTTTTCATGTTTTGCTGCTTTCAGTAAGTAATACCAAATAATACCCAGAATAAACAAAATCAGCAAATCTATGGAGATATTGAATTTATTCCCTAGAATTAAATATTGTCTTTTTTTTAGCTGACCTTGCCAAAGGCAATGTGAGCTTTTGCCATCACCCGTCTTCTGTCGTCCGTTAACTTTTCACATTTTAATCTTCTCCTCTGAAACCTCTTGGCCAAATGAACTGAAACTTGGTAGGAAGCATCTATGGAAGGTCCTCTCTAAAGACTGCTCAATTTGTCCCGATCTATTAACAAACATGGCCACCACAGGCAATTCTTGTTTCTGATTGGCTGATTTAAAAAAATCTTCTCCTCCGAAACCGCTTGTCCAAATGAACCGAAACTTGGTAGGAAGCATCTATGGAAGGTCTTCTATAAAGATTGCTCATTTCATCCCGATCCGTTAACAAACAATTGGCCGCCACAGGCAATTCTTGTGTCTGATTGGTTCATTTCCAAAAAAAATCTTTTCCATTGTAGTAAACTGTTAAGAGAGAGATACAAATGTTATTCTTGTCTTTAAACTGTTAAAAGCAAGATAACTTGCCATTATCTCCCTTAGAAATTAACTAATGCTGATATATAGTGTAACATGTTTATACTATACATTACATTGTACATGTAGGTATTCACATTTTAATATTCTTTTTAGCTCACTTTGCCAAAGGCAATGTGGGCTTTGGGCATCACTTGGCATCTGTCGTTTGTTGTCTGTCATCTGTTAACTTTTCACATTTTATTCTTCTCCTCTGAAACCCATCAGCCAAATGAACTGAAACTTAGTAGAAAGCATATATGGAAGGTCCTCTCTAAAGGGTGCACATTTTGTTATGATCCATCACCAAACATGGCCAACACAGGCAATTCTTGTTTCTGATTGGCCAATTTTTAAAAATCTCCTCTGAAAACGCTTGGCCAAATTAACCGAAACTTGGTAGGAAGCATCTATGGAATGTCCTCTATTAAGTTTGCTCATTTTGTTTCGATCCATTAACAAACATGGCCACCATAGACAATTGTTCTTTCTGCTTGGTCATATTAAAAAATCTTGTCCTCTGAAAGTGCTTAGCCAAATGAACCGAAACTTAGTAGGAAGCATCTATGCAAGGTCCTCTATTAAGTTTGCTCATTTTGTTTTAATCCATTAACAAACATGGCCACCATAGACAATTGTTCTTTCTGCTTGGTCATATTAAAAAATCTTGTCCTCTGAAATCACATGGCCAAATGAACCAAAACCAGGCAGGAAGCATCTATGGAAGGTCCTGTATAATGATTACCAATTTTGTTCTGATCCATTAACAAACATGGCCACCATAGGCAATTCTTGTTCCTGGTTGGTCGATTTCTAAAAATCTTCTCCTCTGAAATCGCTTGGCTAAATGAACCGAAACTTGGTAGGAAGCATCTATGGAAGGTCTTCTATTAAGATTGCTCATTTTGTGCTGATCTGTTAACAAACATGGCAGTCATTCAAGCAATTCTTGTTTCTGGTTGGTCAATATCTAAAAAATCTTCTCCTTTATAACCATTTGATCAAATAAAGCAACATTTTGCAGGAAGCATCTATGGAAGGTGCTCAATAAGATTTCCTCATTTCTTCCTGATTGGACAAAAGCCTGGTCGCCATGGGCATTTTTTATGTCTGATTGGCTGAAATTTAAAAAATCTTCTCATCTTAAACTAGGAGACACAATGCAGTCCTCATATAATGAGCACTAGTCCACCAGCCCAAGACAAGTAAGACTTTTTTAAGTTTACAAAAATGTATATTTAGATATATATAATTAATAAATTTAAAGGACTGCAATGAATTTAACTTTGTAGGAATGATGTATGGGAGATCCTGTAAGGCTGTATAAAATTTCCATACTTCATGCCGGTCATACAACTAATATGTCCACCATAGGCAGTTCTGTTTGTGATTGGCCAATTAAATAAAATCTTCTCTAAAACCTTTTGGCAAAATTAATGAAAGTTTGGTAGCAAGCACAGAGGAATTTCTGTATAAAATTTCTGTGCTAGTTACTGAATTTGACAAAATTATCCTATCTTGTCATAGAAAATCAAGATGCCTTTTATGTATCTTCTGATTTCTGGAACTGTGTCCATTTGAAAAGGTCATATTTTCAAAATGATTTTTGAAAATTGGTTATGTAGGTAGCTATAGGCTATTGACCTTTGAATTATGTGGTATATATACATGATATTATTCCTTCTGTTTTAATGCCATGTTATAAAATAGTAAAAACAAGACTTTGGTTCCCTTATAGTAAGCTTCTGTTTTCAATTAAGCTTGCAATTGTTTGTATTTGTTCTACCAGTACTGATTTTTTCCAATTAACAACTGATTACATTAAGAATAATTTCAACAACAGATGGTGTGTAACATAAATCGATTAATATCTATAGATGCATTCAATTTGACATTTATCTAGTTCCTGGTTTACCTGTTCAGACAGATGTGGAATACTAATAATCACCTGCTAAATACATGTATAATTATAGAGTTTTTCACTGTTAATTAGGGAATTATTTGCTGTCTTCAATACATATTTAGGATGTTTTAAGGTAAAACATGTGATTAAAATGATCCTATATTAGTTGAAAAAAAGGATGTTATGATTCCTAATTTTTCATGTTTTGCTGCTTTCAGTAAGTAATACCAAATAATACCCAGAATAAACAAAATCAGCAAATCTATGGATATATTGAATTTATTCCCTAGAATTAAATATTGTCTTTTTTTTAGCTGACCTTGCCAAAGGCAATGTGAGCTTTTGCCATCACCATCGTCTGTCGTCCATTAACTTTTCACATTTTAATCTTTTCCTCTGAAACCTCTCGGCCAAATGAACTGAAACTTGGTAGGAAGCATCTATGGAAGGTCCTCTCTAAAGACTGCTCAATTTGTCCCGATCTATTAACAAACATGGCCACCACAGGCAATTCTTGTTTCTGATTGGCTGATTTAAGAAAATCTTCTCCGAAACCGCTTGTCCAAATAAACCGAAACTTGGTAGGAAGCATCTATGGAAGGTCTTCTATAAAGATTGCTCATTTCATCCCGATCCGTTAACAAACAATTGGCCGCCACAGGCAATTCTTGTGTCTGATGGGTTCATTTCCAAAAAAAATCTTTTCCATTGTAGTAAACTGTTAAAAGAGAGATACAAATGTTATTCTTGTCTTTAAACTGTTAAAAGAAAGATAACTTGCCATTATCTCCCTTAGAAACTAACTAATGCTGATATACATTTGTAGTGTAACATGTTTATACTCTACATTACATGTAGGTATTCACATTTTAATATTCTTTTTAGCTCACTTTGCCAAAGGCAATGTGGGCTTTGGGCATCACTTGGCGTCTGTCGTTTGTTGTCTGTCATCTGTTAACTTTTCACATTTTATTCTTCTCCTCTGAAACCCATCAGCCAAATGAACTGAAACTTAGTAGGAAGCATCTATGGGAGGTCCTCTCTAAAGAGTGCACATTTTGTTATGATTCATCACCAAACATGGCCACCAAAGGCAATTCTTGTTTCTGATTGGCCAATTTTTAAAAATCTCCTCTGAAAATGCTTGACCAAATTAACCGAAACTTGGTAGGAAGCATCTATGGAATGTCCTCTATGACGATTGCTCATTTTGTCCCGATTGGTTAACAAACATGGCCACCATAGGCAATTCTTGTTTCTGATTGGTCGATATCTAAAAAATCTTCTCCTCTGAAACTCCCTAGCCAAATGAACCGAAACTTGGTAGGAAGCATCTATATGTATGGAAGGTTCTGTATTCAGTTTCCTCAAAGCAGAATGAAAGGTGAGCGACACAGGCTCAGCCCACTGAGCCTCTAGTTGCCAAATGACACAAAAAAACAGGAAATGATACTATCCGTGGAGACATAAAATGATGATGATCTGTTCAAAACTATGTCCGACACGTCTGTCTTGAAGTCTGCCTTCCAACAAAGATGGCCACTATTACTAAAATTAGAAATTAATAGCTAATAGCAATTGCAAATTCTATATTTTTAATTGGAATTTAGATACATGTATATTTTAATGAGTTGTTTAACATATATTATGAGTTTATACTGTACATATACAAACTATAAAAAAAAACTGTAGATTTGCATCTACTCAAAAGACCACATATTGTCTGAATTAATGACAACATAAACATAGTAAGTTCAAAAGCTGGGTCATTGAATTATCGTAATTGATTGATCTAACTACCAGTCAAGATGGTGAATCTGTTGGTTATAAACCATAACTCTGAGGATAAAATATGAAATCACATCCTCCTTTGATTCCTTAATTTCCTGTTCATATGTAATTATTTTGTTTTATTTTTATTTTTTATTTTCAGAGACATTGTAATGGAGCAGGCTCATTTTGAAAGAGTAACTCGTCAAACCCAAGTAAGACGATTGTTACAGAAAGCTGTATTAAATTTGTGTCAGAAGAATTATGCTGAATGTGCTCCAAATCTAGAAGTGGATGGGATAATTTGTATATCTTTTCCGGATTCTCCTGATCAACATGTCGTTAAAATTCATGAAAAAATTCAGCTTAGTGAGTCTAGAATACAGACATCATGTGATAAACTTCAAAATGAGACAATTTTATCTAGAGTTCAAAAGTCAACCGACACTGGTCTATTTGAAAATGAAGAACAAATAACCATGGTAACAAAAAATGATTTAAATGGGGTTGTTGAAGATAAGGATAGGATGCAGAACTCTTATTTTGATGAAGGACATGCATTTTCAACTCGTTTTATTTCTTCTGGTAATCCGGTTTTTCCCAAAATGGTGCCTGTATCATCTCAAAATAATAAAATACTAGATTCAGAAAGCCATAGTTCAAAATCAAAAAGAAAAATGTTCAAAGTTGTACAACGAAAAAGAACTACCCTAGATGAACCAGAAATTCTATCCGATTCAGACAATGAAATGCCTGGGTCAACAAATACCTCTGAAAATCCTAATACAAATTCAAATTTATATGATTGCAATCCTTGCCAAGACAAAAACGTGTCTGATGTGAAACTTCCATCGAATATCAAGAAAACAAATGTTTGTGAAAGTGTTGAAGACGGATACGTCATTGTAAAAGTAGAAAATTTTGATGACGACGTCGCGGTACACGAAAAATCAGAACCAACGTCAAGTTATGATAAAAACAAAGCCGAGTTCAACTGTGAAACGCAACGGTTCAGACAGTGGATCCAACTTCCATCTCATGATGACAGAGAAGAAACATCTCAGAACAGAGAATCTCTTATTACAATAGATGGTAGGGTTCCTGAACATTCAGAAGATTATATCAATAGAAATTATTTCTCTAGAATTGAGGAGGAAAATCCACTAACTGATAAGGATACCGGTAATTATCAAGTTCGTGGTTCGGTAGGACAGATAGATCTATCACAATCCAAGGATTATCAGCACGATTCATTTAATTATCCACCGAAGGACATTCAAATGAGTAGTACACCCAGATTTCCTAGCACTTCTAGAAACAGTCACCATGCCTTGTTTAGTGAGAGTCTAATACAGAAAAGTAGACCGTCTCAGAGTAAAGGATCTAAAACTTTAGATAATCTATTTTTAAACAAATGTTCAGAAGACCTTCAGTCAAAATTGAATAGGAACAAAACATCAAATACAACTGATATATTAAAACAAAATGAGAAAGCTGTCAGTATGATAGACTTACAATCTACTTCTAATGATTTAACTGACTCAAAATTACCTGATGCTTTAAGTGTCAGCTTAAATAGATTAATATCAACTCATGCTGCCAAAGAAAAGAAATATTTTTGTCGACATTGTGGAAAGGGTTTTACACTTAAATGCACACGATCGCGTCACGAGAAGACAATTTGTGGTGGCGGAGGTGAAGGTCAATATAGGTGTCATATATGCATGAAAGTATTTACGCGCTCCGACAGCCGATGTAGACATTTATGGAAGACACATGGTGTTAAAAGTACAAGTGAAGTTTCTCCCGTGTGTTAAGGACTTTATACAATATTTCTATCAACAAGGTTTTATATTTTTGCTAGAAGCAGAGTTTTGAATTGTGATCTAGATGTTTTATCATTAATGGTCATTATTAATTTGTTATGATTTTTTTTTACTCAGACATTGTAAACTGTGATTGTTTTGGCTTGAAATTTAATTCTTATTTGCTTGGCATTTTGCTTTAATGTAAATTTTAATAATCAGTGAAGTACTTTGTATGTGTGCTCCTATATATAATACCAGATTTAAAAGGCATTTGAATCATAATACATTTAAATGAAGCAAAATAAAGATAATGTTAATTACCTGGTCTGGAGTGGAAACTAGAACACAATGAGACATACCTGTACATGTATCACATGTGAATTTCGATTGACTGTATCATATTTTCTGGAAAATTGCCACTTGAATAATACTTGATATTTTTGTAATAGATTCCCATTATAAGATTACAGGTTCTGTTTCTGGGTACCCGGTACTTTTATATGTATTTTCCTACACTGATAATGACAGGCATGATCCTTGGGTTACCCTCTTTCAGAATGGTATGCGATGTAGTACATGTAGATACCTTGTCAGACATTAAGCCTAGGCCAGTTGTCAGACATTAACCATGTTGCTGCTAATCAATATAAAGTACAGTCAAACCTGTCTAAACAGAACACATTTCGGATGAAAATATTTCTTCGGAATAGACAGGTTAAATTCAGTAAAATTGACAATATTAGGACTAAATCTAATGTTCAGTTTACACAGGATTTCAGTTTATTCAGGGTTTGGTTTAGGCAGGTTTCATTGTACATTGTCAAAACTTCAACATTTTAATTTGAAATTGTTTACCTGAAAAATCATGAGCTGAAATCTTTTTTGAAAAATTATGAACTACGATAATTCAAAGTATAATTAGACCCATGTGAAGGAAAAGTGTTCAAGGGATAAAGAACAAAATATTTTTTTGAAGATGTGTCAGTCAGGACTGTTTAAATTTTTTCATTACCTTGTCAATTCCAGAAACATAAGTATTGAATAGATATCAGAATGAAGAACAATTGGACTGGTACAATATACACTTATTTATAATTTCTACAGTATACAATGCATGTTTGTTCTAGTCTGGAGACGGGTGGGTCTCCTAATGCCACAATTATATGATTGAGGTAGTTACATCTACTTAGTGTATATTTATTTCTGATCTGATCTAAATGCAAATATTTTTTCTATCAGTAACTTTAATTTTTATGTCAAAATTGTTGTCATTATAAAGTTAACATTATTAATTCATAGAAGCCATAGTTTTTGTTGGTGATTTTAACATGGGTAATATTATTTTCACAAAATTTTTACCCAGAGTGTCAGTGATACATGTAGATCATGTTGTCCATGTTAAAATTTAATATATTTACAGGTTATACCGTATAGTATATAATATAATGTGGTAAAATGGTTGATTGTCAAGAATATACATTGTACATGTACATGTAGCTGAAAATACTGCTCACTTGACCTTAGACAAAAAGTAATTAATAAAAGGTTGAACAAATTGTGAGATAAGTTTCGGCACCTTGGATGTTGGCCAATAGAAAAATAAAAATCTGTCCTGTATTGCAGAATAATAAAAAAAATTATATGTTGTTGAATGTATATTTTGTAAATGTGTCAAAATACATGAATTTATGTATAAGCACAAATTTGTTTCAAAGTAGCAGTTTTATTTGATATGAAACACAGTTTATATATTGAAGCTCGTCTTGAAATGACAGACCTCTACATGTATATGATGATTTACCTATCTCTATGTGTGAGTTCACGATCATTTATAAATCTGCTATATCTATATCTACCAATACTCTTGTGAGAGACCATCTATTTTTAAACTACACATTTTCCAGCCAGAAGGGGGAGATACAGAACCTTGAAAAATAGGTTAAGGTTTCATTATTGATATACCATTTCTCGTAAGGGGCTGTTGTGGTCGTATGGTAGTTGGATTTACAACTACCTGTGCAATCAGTGCCTATCACCACTAACATTGTGAGTTCAAAGCCAGCTCATAGCGAGGTGTACTCAATACAACATTATGTGAAAAAGTTTGTCAGTGACTATCGATAGGTCAGTGATTTTTTAAGGGTACTCCGGTTTCCTCCACCAATAAAACTGACTGCCACAATATAGTTGAAATAGTGTTGAAAGTGGCGTAAAACACCATACACCATTATCATTTCTCTTAATACAATTACAACCTAGCTTTACTGTACATTGCTAGTCATTCTTGATTCATTTATCCTAAAGTACTACAGTATCAAGATTTCAAAACTAGGGGGTCTCTGTGGCCTTGATTGTGTGGTACTAGACATTACATCTACTTACATGTATGTAATCTGTGCCTATCATCACTAAAGTTTGTGAGTTTAATGCTCATCTCTTGTGGTGTGTAATTTATACAGCCTTATTCAGTCCAGTTTGACCTGGATTTACTTATAGGCTTTTGAAGGCTGAAGCCTAGGGGTCATCAGGCCAAGGTGTATAATAATTTTGACACTGTTATAGATCTTTCTTTCATATGCTGTCATAACACATTGTAGTCATTAAATTCAATTTTTTTTTTTAAACACTCTTGAATCTTCCTCTAATCGTGATGGTGGGGGATTGGGAGGGGCCTCACAAGTGAAATAACCTGGGAGACTCTCTATCTAAATCAAGCACTGAGTTTGACATTGACGTGTGAAAGGTTTCAGGAATGTGGTTTTCTCTTGGTACTCCAGTTTTAATCAACCAGTTAAAATGACTGCAGACTTGGAGGGTTTTACATGTGCTAAAATATTGTTAAAAGTGGCATTAACCACCAATAATCATACCGTAATCATCATTTCATATTGACGTACACTTTTGTGCTCAATAGTATAATAGGTTAACTAACTACCATACTTTTCTATAAAATTATAATACATGATCTCCATGAAACTTCATGTCACATGTAAAGCAGAATTAACATGTAGGGGTTATCTTATGTCATAGTCTGTGTCGTCACCACGCATTTATTATTCCACACCTTGTGGAATTTACCCAAATTTTAACACATTCCTTGTCATAACTTATTGATTTGTGCTTCAATTCCTGTTTTCCCCCCATGAAATTGATATTGTTAAAAGTTTCAATGTCCCTGTCCATGTTGAGGCTTTTTAAAGTTTTTTTTAACACATGTAATGGTGGGTGGCGAAGGCACAACAATTTTTTTTTTTAAGAAAGACGGTTAGACCCATCAGTTTTGTGTAAAAAAAATATATTATAAATGATCCACTTTCACTTGAACATCCATGGTGAAAATAAGTCTTGAGCATGTGTCCCAACAAAAAATAGAATAAAAAATGAAATGAGAACATATTTGGTTTAAATACTAGTACAGGTAATGCTTTTCTTAAAAAAGAAAAAAGACTTGAATGCAATCTTACCACTTAGTTTTCTCTTTTGTGGAATTTTATATCCATGCCATAGCAATTGTCATTGTAGAGTTAATATTGTTCAAGGTGTAAATAATTAATTAATTTCTTTTAGATTTTCTACTAAATTTGTGTTTTTTCGAGTACCTGGCCATTTTTTTTAACCTTTCCAACTCCATATGTTTTCTGAAATGTACGTGTTTCCTCTACGTTCTGTCAGAATATCATGGAATGTTTAAAATCTTGCTATAAATGCCATGCTCTGGGACATCCCCTACTAAAAAAAATAGCAACATAATTCCAGGAAACTCAGCATTAATAGGTCATACATCAAAACTTCCATAAAGGAATAAAATACAACTAAATCCTATCAAATTTGGACCCAAAGTAATCCATATATATTTACCTTCAATTACCAAATTTATTTATGCCATTACATGTAATATTTTTCAAAATACATTGTACAACAAAGTGAAGGGAATTTGTTCTTTAAAAAGGACTACATTTTTTTGTACTTTTGTATATGTTCTAAGCTCTGATTGGTGACTTGAAATGTTTTTATATCTTTTAACTGTTACAGATATAAATTTGTTTGTTGATTGGCTTTATATTTGTATTTACCTAGTCCCCCCTTTTTTATGTCTATTTGTTGAAATAATTTTGTGTCATTTGCTACAAGTAGATTTAGAAATTTGAAATTTAATTTTATGTGATTTTTGATCTTGCCATTTTATAATTGTGATACACAGAATTGTAAATATGCAAATAAGATCTAAATTATTAAACATTTTAATACAAAGAAATTTGTGTGTTTGTTTCTAAAGAATCTTTGTCTATCTTAAAAGGTACGCAATACATTCTATACAGTTATTTTGTGTTTTACTTCTGGGGGAGACATTTTTTATGTCATGTCTGTCTGTCCGTCCGTCCGTTGCAAGTTTGTACCTCTGACTTCTACATTTTAAAAGGGAATTCCATAAAACTTTACATGCTTGCTTATTACATTATGGAGAAATGCATATTATTACAGCATTTTGATCTCCCCTTTTTTAGCTCACCTGGCCAAAGGCCATATGAGCTTTTGCCATCACTTGGCATCCATCGTACGTCATAAACTTTCACATTTTAATCTTCTCCTCAGAAACCACTGGGCCAATTGCAACCAAACTTTGGTGGAATGGTCCTTGGATGGCCCCCTTCCAAAATTGTGTCCGGTGATCCCGACTTCCAACCAAGATGGCTGCCAAAAAGGGGGGATGAAATTTTAATTGTCCATTGCTGCTTTAGTATAAACCAAAATGACCTCAAATTTTAACTGCAGCTACATGGCAAGGAGTAGTTTAACATGTATTCTGGGTTTTTATGTGAAATTTTCTTTCAGCCGATTTATACCGATTATGCAAATAAGGCATATTTTGATAAAAGATCACATTTAAATCTTCTCCTCTGAAGCCACTGAACCAAATTAAACCAAACCTGGTAGGGATGGTCCCTGGGTGGGTCCCTTTCAAATTTGTGTCCGACAGCCCTGCCCTCCATTCAAGATGGCTGCTGTTACTAAAAATAGAAATTTCTTCAATTGTCCATTGCTGCTTTAGTATAAGTCAAAATGTGCTCAAATTTTAACTGAAGCTACATGGCAAGGAGTAGTTTAACATGTATTCTGGGTTTTTATGTGAAATTTTCTTTCAGCCGATTTATACCGATTATGCAAATAAGGCATATTTTGATAAAAGATCACATTTAAATCTTCTCCTCTGAAGCCACTGAACCAAATTAAACCAAACCTGGTAGGGATGGTCCCTGGGTGGGTCCCTTTCAAATTTGTGTCCGACAGCCCTGCCCTCCATTCAAGATGGCTGCTGTTACTAAAAATAGAAATTTCTTCAATTGTCCATTGCTGCTTTAGTATAAGTCAAAATGAGCTCAAATTTTAACTGAAGCTACATGGCAAGGAGTAGTTTAACATGTATTCCGGGCTTTTCTGTGAGATTTTTCTGTCAGCCAATTTATACCGATTATGCAAATAAGGCATATTTTGATAAAAGATCACATTTAAGTCTTCTCCTCTGAAACCGCTGAACCAAATTAAACCAAACTTGGCAGGGATGACCCCTTGGTGGGTCCCTTTCAAAATTGTGTCCGACAGCCCCGCCCTCCATTAAAGATGGCTGCTGTTACTAAAAATAGAAATTTCTTCAATTGTCCACTGCTGCTTTAGTATAAGTCAAAATGAGCTCAAAATTTTAACTGCAGCTACATGGGAAGGAGTAGTTTAACATATATTCCAGTTTTTTCTGTGAGCCGATCTATACCGATTATGCAAATTAGGCATATTTTGAAATAGAAAAAAGGGGGGATGAAATATTAATTGTCCATTGCTGCTCAAATTTTAACTGCAGCTACATGGCAAGGAGTAGTTTAACATGTATTCTGGGTTTTTATGTGAAATTTTCTTTCAGCCGATTTATACCGATTATGCAAATTGGGCATATTTTGATAAAAGATCACATTTAAATCTTCTCCTCTGAAACCGTTGAACCAAATTAAACCGAACCTGGTAGGGATGGTCCGGTGGGTGCCTTTCAAATTTGTGTCCGACAGCCCCGCCCTCCATTCAAGATGGCTGCTGTTACTAAAAATAGAAATTTCTTCAATTGTCCATTGCTGCTTAAGTATAAATCAAAATGAGTTAAAATTTTAACTGAAGCTACATGGCAATGAGTAGTTTAACATATTCTGGGTTTTTCTGTGAGATTTTTTCAGCCAGTTTATTCCATTTAGGAATATTATGAGATAAAAATCACATCTAAATCTTTTGCTCAGAAATTTGAGTTGAAATGATCTTAGGGTGGCCCACTTTCAAAATTATGTGTAACACCCCCATTTTCTATTAACTTTAGATGTAAAATTGAAAACCAGGTGAGCGATTACAGGCTCCTGGGAGCCTCTAGTTTGAAGGAATATTGCCCTTTTTTTTTTATTAGAATATTATGAAGGGATGGAGGAGACATACGTTTTTCCTTAAAAAAAAAATTTAATTATTAATTTGTTTTATTTTGACTGACAGTGTAGTCATACCTTAAAAAATTATAATATATGTAACCTCATCAAAAAGTAAATATTGTAGCCAGAGACCAAAACTAGTCCGAGATTCCTCTGCCGTCCGACGGCTTTTTTTCGACTTGCTGTAGCCGTGGGACGTCAGAGAGCTCTACATACGGAAAACAGCGGATTTGCCTCTCCAACTCTTGGTTGGCACATTTCCACGTTTTGTGGCTATCGGATTTTATTTTCTATCAGAAACCCTTATATAAATCGCTTCACCAATCATTTTTCTATTCATTCATAACCATCTTACCCTCAGAAAGTGGTGTTACACTCCATTACAGCACGATTTTCCCTTAGACCCTATGATTTCGTCATTTCACATCCATTTTGGAACATTTGTCACGTGACTTCGAGAAAACTATGATTGCCGCAATGTATCATGGGAGATGATTTGCATATAAACAAACAAACAAATATTTTTATTGGCAATCATAGGCACCTGTTAAGGCAGAACAATTAACATAAAATTTTATACAGTTGATTTTATTGATTGGTAATGATTTTAACAGCAATAGTGAATTACAGATAACAATAAGAAAAACAAATATGAGGTAGTACCTTGTCCAAAAAGGGGGGACGTAACACATGCTCTTTCCGAAGCCCGTTGGTAACACTCATTGAATCTTTTCTTTCCAACACATTCTGTATTATTTCCTTCTGCTCTGCTTTGATCTGTAGATGGAACTGTTTGTCCTGCAGAATAGGCTTAAATGTATCGTCTTCCATGTGATTTGAATGTTGTTTACGTATGCAAATAATGCTCCAAATAATTTGGCATGCTGCATTAATTAGCTCCCATCATGCAATGCGTTGCTGTCATCATTCAGTTAGTATCGCGAGATTTCGAAAATGGAAGTCAAATAGCGGAATAATAGGATCTAAGGCAAAATCGTGCTGTAATGGAGTGTAACACCACTTTGTGAGGGTAAGATGGTTACGAATGAATAGAAAAATGATTGGTGAAGCGATTTATATAAGGGTTTCTGATAGAAAATAAAATCCGATAGTCACAAAACGTGGAAATGTGCCGACCAAGAGTTGGAGAGGCAAATCCGCTGTTTTCCGTATGTAGAGCTCTCTGACGTTCCACGGCTCCAGCAAGTCGAAAAAAGCCGTCGGACGACAGAGGATTGATTGATTGGTGTTTAGCGTTTAATCAGCGGACGACAGAGCTGAATCTCGGACTAGTCCAATGATATTGTGTGAATGATCCTAGGTCTACCTTTACCAAGTATTTTGTTTTTTCTAAGACCATAAATCAAAGATGTCTGTCGCTGCATCATATAGTTTAATGTAAACCCTTATGGAAAAAATAATAAAGACTTTTTCTTTGAGACTAGAAACACGAATGAATCAAATGATCATTGACAGTCCAAAAAAAACTTTTGAGTACCACATGGTGTTTATCGCCTGTCGTACATTTTAATCTTACACTGTAAAGCTTCTCCAATACATTGATCCAAACTTGACATGGATATTCCTAAGGAGATTCAGATTTTAATTTATTGTATGGGGAGGGGCTAATAGGGTAGATCATGGGTTCAACCCCAGGTCTGGTCAAACCAAAGACTTAAATAGACATTTGCCTCTTCTCTACTAAGCTCATAGCATTAAGGAGTAAGAGCAAAGACTGGTTGGCTCAGAATCAGAATAATGTGTCTGGGCGGAGTGACATGTCTACCTGCAGACTGTTGTTTCAGTGAGCTAGCACTATAACAATCCAACTAAGCACGTTGGTCAAGTACAAAGTGGACCTCATTATCATTTCATTGAAAATTAACTTGTTCTCGCCATGATAAAGCTGAAAAATTGCATTAAACAACAATCGCTCACTCCCTCACTATCTTATTTAAAAACCTATCATATGATCATGTGATAAAAAGTATATCTAAAAATAGTAAAGTGAATTTCCATCAAGACAACTTTACAGGTACATGTACATTTGTAAATAGGACCTGGTATTGTTCCTGCAGCTGCAGGCAACACAAAGGACAAAAGTAAGTGTGTATAACTTTTCATTTATTATAATGATACAAAATTATAATTTTATATATATATATAACTTAACACTGCTTAGTAAGGGACAACCATTTTGTCTATCGTTGCCACACCTTTAATTTCTGTACTTTATCACAACATAGATCCTGATTGTATGAGTTATACTTGTATGGAATATGGATATTCAGATTATTTTAGCATGCTATCTTATGCTCAACATTGTTGCATCAAACCTAGGGCTTAACAATGCTATCCCAATCAAAGAACATGAAGTTGTACCTCCATCTGATTTCAAACTTACACCTGAGAGTAAAAATTTCAACATCACTGTCATCAGCATGACAACAGCATCTTACTACACGGCTGGTAATCCGCACATGCAGAACAGTTGGTTCTGCAAAGAAATTCGTGAGGACAACTTCCGGTTTTGGTGGAGGAGAGTTCACGAAGACGCTTCGCAAGGTATGTACATTTTCTCTGAAAAGAGTAACCTGCATGCAGATGTATATATATATATATAGAGTAACTAACCCTGTGATTAATGGTGAAGGATTTTCCCAATGTATATTCAGCATTAGCTTGACTTCTAAATGGTGGAATGTGATTGACTTACACAAAATTAATATAGTCCCAGTCCTGTTTTTACTGACCTGTGAATTGGTAATGGGGAATCAACTCGTATGAGGTTGTCCTGAAGGACGGTCAAAGATTCAACAGTAAGGTAAGTACATGTCAAAAATTGAAATTTGCTTTTTTACTGCTCGAATATTGCAAAATCAGAGAATGCTATGCTGTGGCGAATGCTTTGACGATTAGAAACATGTATAGTTTATTGTTGTATATGAATTGTAGCTCTCGCAAAATCAATCGTCCCACGAAAATTATGACGAAAATTGTGACACTTACATTTCTAAGTTGTTCTTGACAAAGATGCAAGTTAAATTTTCAATATTTTTTCATCGTGGGAGTCTAAATGTAAGCGGGGATAAATTCCGATTCGTCAGAAGTAAATTGAAATCTAGATAAATCTACAAACTGTCAATTTTCTCGTTTTCCTGCTTGAGGAGATCGATTCTGATAGAGCACATTGCGAATGCATGAGGAGATTTGCTAGTTTTGTTAATTGTTTTCTGCAAAATTGATAAATTGACACTTTTAAACATAAAACTAATAAATACTCTGTCCACTTGCAGGAGATGCCAGGATTCAAGGGAAAGAGGAAAAGGGGACTGACATTGACTCTTTACAAAAAAACATTTCGATATAGATTGCCTGTATCACCGCCAAGGAAACGAACAAAAACAAGTAGCAGTACACCAAATTTAAAATCCCCATCAATCAGGACACCAAGTTTATTAAAAAAATCTCTTTCAATTAAAAAATATTTATATCCTTTCAAACGGGTTTCCACACCTTTTCGGCGTTGAAGATCCTGTTAAAATGTCACTTTCATTTTTTGGGCCAGACATAAACCGAATGAATCGACCACCAAATAACTTTCTCCCTAACCAAAACAATTGGAGAGTTGATGGCGAATATCTCATTTCTATGTGATTCATCTTTGTCAAACCATTCTACAATGTCCAAAAACAACTCAAATGCAATGTTATTCAAAGGGAATTTTCCATCTTGTACTAATTTAAAGAATTTCAATAGCTTGTCCTTTTTCCCAACATAGGAAAGTTTGTCAAAACTTCAACTACTGAAGCTTCTTCCTTCGGGTCAACTTCTATCTTGCCTATACTTTCATCAAGACTCATCATTAAAAGAACAGGGTACTCTTAGTTGGATTTGCTTGTTTATACATGGAAAATGACGTTTTATGTTATGTATATGCAAATTGTTTATTGCTTAAATGACAATTCTTTTCATTTGTTTCAATGTTTGACATAGTTCGTCTCGTACGATAGTTCATTGTATGCTCATTTTTGGTCACCTAGTCCATGCATGTGGCGTTTCCTAACTTATTACGATGTATACTTGCAAAAATGATTAAGAAATCGACTCGATAAAAAGTGAAACCATAATCTGGCTTCAATATTGGAGAATTGGTGACAAAAAATTGACCAGGGCTATAAAAAGATTCGCCTTATTCGATCTCTTAAAAAGTTTATATTCCGATACCAATATCTTGTCGAAATATATTCCGTCTCTGCAGAAAAAATTATAAACGATGCATTTTCATATAGTGAAAATGTATAAAGATAAAGAGTCAAATATGTCAAGAATTTTTTTTGTCAATGTGTGACGTAAAAATATTTTTGACATTTACGTCACCGAATATGGTACTGCTTTGACAACTATTTTACCTATTTTGTTCCTGTATTTAAATACTGTTACAGTGACAGCCGGAACCTTTGAACCGTAATGAGAGCGGGAGGTTTGGCGCCTTAAAATCTGATTCAACCCACCATTTCTTTAGAAATGCCTGTACCAAGTCAGGGTCATTACGGTTTTCACAGTTTTCCGGTTGTTGACTGATTTTGTCTGTTTATATAATTATGAGTTTTGACTTTCCCTTTGTAAGATTGTTCGGAGTTCGGTAATTTTGTTATTACCTTTATTTATCATATATCCGTATTTGCCCCCCGTATTCAACTTCCGGTATTTGCGCAGTGGTTTCAAAGTACAAGGAAAGATGATGCGTAAAGATATGCATAAAATCGTATTTCAAGCAAATTAACACATTTCAACATATTGGAATAAATTTTAAATAACTTGAAGCGGAATAATTAGCTCAAATATATACGTCATGTTGAATAGGAATTTCCATTCAAATGTCAACGTCTTGTGTAGATTCAATCGTAACTACTCGGCCATTCTCGCTACCCTGAAATTTGTGTAGATTTTACAAATAGTTTCTAACGTCATTGTACAGATCGACATTGTTTGGTATATTTTTGAAATCAGATTCGAAACAAAAATATTTGCAAGTGGAACAAGGATTTAAGGATTTATTTTCGCAATTTGTCTGTTCATAGATCTTTTTTGCAATATAAAAGTAAATGCTTGGAAAAGGTCAATGTAAAATATGTGATAAGAAGATTATGACATGAAATTTTCCATATGGTCCCTGGTATCAACCCTCGACCCATATCAGCCCTCCAGCTTCGCTGTCGGGCTTGATATGGGAGTCTCGGGCTAATACCAGGGCCGATATGGAAAATGTCATGTAATAATCTCTTACTATTTACTCCCTATTATTCACTATTTACTCTATATTATTCTGTTCACTCCATATTATTCTGTTCACTCCATATTATTCTACTCGCTCCATATTATTCTGTTTACTCTATATTATTCTGTTCACTCCATATTATTCTGTTCACTCCATATTATTCTGTTAACTCCATATTATTCTACTCACTCCATATTATTCTGTTCACTCCATATTCAGTTCACTCCATATTATTCTACTCACTCCATATTATTCAGTTTATTCCATATTATTTACTATTTACTCCCTATTGTTCACTATTTACTCCTTATTGTTCTGTTCACTCTATATTATTCTGCTGTCTCCATATTATTCTGTTCTCCATTTTATTCTTTTCACTCCATATTATTCACTATTTACTCTAAATTACTCTATTATTCTGTGTTTATTCCATATCATTTACTATTTACTCCCTATTATTCACTATTTACTCTATATTATTCTGTTCACTCCATATTCAGTTTACTCCATATTATTCTGCTCACTCCATATTATTCTGTTCACTCCATATTATTCTGTTTACTCCATATTATTCTGTTCACTCCATATTATTCTGTTAACTCCATATTATTCTGTGCTCGCTATATTATTCTGTTCACTCCATATTATTCTCTGCTTACTCCATATTATTCTGTTTACTCCATAGTATTCTGTTTACTCCCCATTATTCTGCTTACTCCATATCCTTTTGTTTACTCCACATTATTCTGTTTACTCCATATCATTCTGTTTACTCCACATTATGCTGTTTACTCCACATTATTCTGCTTACTCCATATTATTCACTATTTATTCTGTATTATTCTATTATTCTGTGTTTATTCCATATTATTCTGTAAACTCCATATTATCTTCTGCTCACTCCATACTATTGTCTACTCACTCCATATTAATCAGGTCTTTTCCTAATTTTTAAAATCACCAGGTTTGTAACAAGAGTAACACTATAAGCGCCACATGTGGAGCAGGAACTATTTACTCTTCAACAACACCTGAGTTTATCTCCGGTTGTTAGTGGGGTTCATGTAGCTCAGTCTTCAGTTTCTGTGTAGTGTAATGTAGAACGTTGTTTGTTCGTTTCATTTTGGCCATTGTGTTGTCTGTCCTTCGTTATATGGCTTCTGATTACCACTTTGGTATCTTCAAACTTTTCTTACTCCATAGTATTCTGTTTACTCCATATTATTCAGTGTTTATTCCATATCATTCACTATTTATTCCATATTATTGTCTGTTTACTCCATATTATTCTGTCCACTCCATATTATTTACTGATTACTCCATATTTATTCAGTTTACTCCATATTATTCTGTTTACTCCATTTTATTCACTGTTTACTCTATATTTTTTCAGTTCACTTCATATTATTCTGTTTACTCCATTTTATTCACTGTTTACTCTATATTTTTTCAGTTTACTCCATATTATTCTGTTTACTCCATTTTATTCTGTTTACTCCATATTATTGTCTGTCAACTCCATATTACTCTGTCCACCCCATATTATTCACTTGTTTACTCGGTATTATTCTGTTTACCCTATATCATTCTATGTTAACTCCATATTATTATTCTCGTCCTGAATATATTTGAAATACTGCTCACTGGATGTTAAGTAATAATCAATCAATTATATTATTATTCTGTTTACTTTATATTTTTGTCTTTCTCTAAATATCTTCAGTTGACATGCTTATCATTATATAAAAGAATATTCTTATGTATTTTCTTGGTAGGATGGATGAAGAAGATCGTAAAAGATACTTCGTAGTTGCCTCTGTAATTTTAGAAATCGTGACTCCGTTGTTCAGAAAACAACTAGAAGATAGGTACAGAACAAGCCACTTCACATGTCTACAAGATTTCCTCAATCATCAACAAGTAATACACACCCTGTTTCACTTTCGTCACAGGAACATGACTTGCTGTAAAGACCAAAGAAACTGTAAATACCATAATATACCTTTGTACCAGACACAATGGAACCTTCTGTATACAAAGGTAGGACAAAACCCTCAACATTTCTGTCATTGTATCTTCACTGCCAATCCTGTTCCGACTGCTGACCTGGACATGACCTTAGCAAGCTTTATTCTGCTGAATTGTTGTAATCTAGCACAACCAATTGAAAATGCCATCCGTTCACTTCGCCAGTACAGAAATGATTACTTCAGCCACAACACAGATATTGGAATAACTGAGAGAGAGTATAACATATTATGGCAGGGCATGACAACATATATCTTACAAATGGATGTCAGTAAGAAGGATGATCTTATCAGAATTGAGAACAGACCACTAGATGTAGCACTGTGTACCAAATACTGTACAATTATACTAGATATCAGAAATTCAGCAGAGGAGGTAGTTATATGTTTATATTACATATGGTGTGGTTTTCGTACAATTTCATTGGCTAAATCAGTCACGTGATATACAGTATATTTAATGTATTTTTTCCACTGTGAAGAAACCAGACGTCTTGTTTCTAATTTTAAAATATATTGACGCTATGTTTCTATTTTTAAGTATATTGACGCTATGTTACTAAATTTAGATCCGTATATTGTCCGTTCCGGACCACGTTTACACTGCAGCTGTAGTAAAAAAAAATCTAGTTTTATTGTGTTTCTTAAACAATAAAATAATGATGTGTTAATATTTTATTTTCAATGACACGAGTAATACATTACATATGCAATATAAGAATTAAGGACTTTTTACTCTGTCAATATGTATATATGGACCTGTTAGGATTATATTGACCTCAAGTCTTCGTCTTCAGTCAATATAATCCTAACAGGTCCATATATAACATTGACCTCATAAAAAGTCCATAATTGATAAATATTGACTTTTAAGACAAGTAAAAGAACAAACAAATTATTAGTTTAAGGGTTCTTTACTCTAAACAAAATTTTATTCTAATGATTTCAACACACAAAACTTTATCTAATGATTTCCACACACAACACTTTATCTAATGATTTCAACACACAAAACTTTATTTAATGCTTTCAACACATTCAAAACTTTATCTATTAATTTCAACACACAAACCTGTATATAATATTATATGCTTTCAACACATTCAAAACTTTATCTAATGATTACCACACACAAAACTTTATCTAATGATTTCAACACACAACACTTTATTTAATGCTTTCAACATATTCAAAACTTTATCTATTGATTTCAACACACAAAACTGTATATAATATTTTATGCTTTCAACACATTCAAAACTTTATCTAATGATTACCATACACAAAACTTTATCTAATGATTGTCACACACAAAACTTTATCTATTGACTTCAACACACAAAACTTTATCTAATGATTGCCACATACAAAACTTTATCTTATGATTGCCACATACAAAACTTTATCTAATGATTACCATACACAAAACTTTATCTAATGATTTCAACACACAAAACTTTATCTAATGATTTCAACACACAAAACTTTATCTAATGATTTCAACACACAAAACTTTATCTAATGAGAGCCATACACAAAACTTTATCTAATGATTGCCACACACAAATCTTTATCTAATGATTTCAACAAATACAAAACTTTATCTAATGATTGCCACAGACAAAACTTTATGATTGCCACAAACAAAACTTTATCTAATGATTGCCACACACAAAACTTTATCTAATGCTTACCACAAACAACACTTTATCTAATGATTTCAACACACAAAACTTTATTTAATGCTTTCAACACATTCAAAACTATCTATTGATTTCAACACACAAAACTGTATATAATATTATATGCTTTCAACACATTCAAAACTTTATCTAATGATTACCACACACAAAACTTTATCTATTGACTTCAACACACAAAACTTTATCTAATGATTGCCACATACAAAACTTTATCTTATGATTGCCACATACAAAACTGTATCTAATGATTACCATACACAAAACTTTATCTAATGATTTCAACACACAAAACTTTACCTAATGATTTCAACACACAAAACTTTATCTAATAATTGCCACACACAAAACTTTATCTAATGAGAGCCATACACAAAACTTTATCTAATGATTTCAACACACAAAACTTTATCTAATGATTGCCACACACAAAACTTTATCTAATGAGAGCCATATACAAAACTTTATCTAATGATTTCAACACACAAAACTTTATCTAATGATTGCCACACACAAAACTTTATGATTGCCACAAACAAAACTTTATCTAATGATTGCCACACACAAAACCTTATCTAATGCTTGCCACAAACAACACTTTATCTAATGATTTCAACACACAAAACTTTATTTAATGCTTTCAACACATTCAAAACTATTTAATGCTTTCAACACATTCAAAACTATCTATTGATTTCAACACACAAAACTGTATATAATATTATATGCTTTCAACACATTCAAAACTTTATCTAATGATTACCACACACAAAACTTTATCTATTGACTTCAACACACAAAACTTTATCTAATGATTGCCACATACAAAACTTTATCTTATGATTGCCACATACAAAACTTTATCTAATGATTACCATACACAAAACTTTATCTAATGATTTCAACACACACAACTTTATCTAATGATTTCAACACACAAAACTTTATCTAATGATTTCAACACACAAAACTTTATCTAATGATTGCCACACACAAAACTTTATCTAATGAGAGCCATACACAAAACTTTATCTAATGATTTCAACACACAAAACTTTATCTAATGATTGCCACACACAAAACTTTATCTAATGAGAGCCATACACAAAACTTTATCTAATGATTTCAACACACAAAACTTTATCTAATGATTGCCACACACAAATCTTTATCTAATGATTTCAACAAATACAAAACTTTATCTAATGATTGTCACACACAAAACTTTATGATTGCCACACACAAAACGTTATCTAATGCTTGCCACACACAAAACTTTATCTAATGATTGCCACACACAAAACTTTATCTAATGATTGCCACACACAAAACTTTATGATTGCCACACACAAAACGTTATCTAATGCTTGCCACACACAAAACTTTATCTAATGATTGCCACACACAAAACTTTATCTAATGATTGTCACACAAAACTTTATCTAATGATTGCCACACACAAAACTTTATCTAATGATTGCCACAAACAAAACTTTATCTAATGATTGCCACACACAAAACTTTATCTAATTATTGCCACACACAAAACTTTATCTAATGATTGCCACAAACAAAACTTTATCTAATGACTTCCACAAACAAAACTTTATCTAATTATTGCCACACACAAAACTTTTATCTAATGATTGCCACAAACAAAACTTTATCTAATGACTTCCACAAACAAAACTTTATCTAATGACTTCCACACACAAAACTTTATCTAATGATTGCCACACAAAACTTTATCTAATGATTGCCACACAAAATTTTATCTAATGATTGTCATATGCAAAACTTTATCTAATGATTGCCACACAAAACTTTATCTAATGATTGCTGCATACAAAACTTTATCTAATGCTTGCCACACACAAAACTTTATCTATTGATTACCACAAACGGAATCCACACAAAACTTTATCTAATATTTTCCACACACAAAACTTTCTCTATTGATATCAACACATACAAAACTTTAGCTAATAATTGCCAAACACAAAACCTTATCTAATTATTGCCACATACAAAACTTTATCTAATGATTTCAACACACAAAACTTTATCTAATGATTGCCACACACAAAACTTTATCTAATGATTGCCACATACTAAACTTTATCTAATGATTGCCACATACAAAACTTTATGTAATGATTGCCACATACAAAACTTTATCTAATGATTGCCACATACAAAACTTTATGTAATGATTGCCACACACAAAACTGTATCTATTGATTTCAACACACAAAACTTTATCTAATGATTTCTACACATAAAACTTTATCTAATGATTTCTACACACAAAACTGTATCTAATGATTTCAACACAAAACTTTATGTATTGATTGCCACATACAAAATTTATCTAATGATTTAAACACACAAAACTTTATCTAATGATTGCCACACACTAAACGTTATCTAATTATTGCCACACACAAAACTTTATCTAATGATTTCAACACACAAATCTTTATCTAATGATTGCCACACACAAAACTTTATCTATTGATTTCCATACACAAAACTTTATCTAATGATTGCCACACACAAATCTTTATCTAATGATTTCAATACATACAAAACTTTATCTAATGATTGCCACACACAAAACTTTATCTATTGATTTCCACACACAAAACGTTATCTAGCGATTGCCACACAAAATTTTATCTAATGATTTCAACACACAAAACTTTATCTAATGATTTCCACACACAACACTTTATCTAATGATTTCAACACACAAAACTTTATTTAATGCTTTCAACACATTCAAAACTTTATCTATTGATTTCAACACACAAACCTGTATATAATATTATATGCTTTCAACACATTCAAAACTTTATCTAATGATTACCACACACAAAACTTTATTTAATGCTTTCAACACATTCAAAACTATTTAATGCTTTCAACACATTCAAAACTATCTATTGATTTCAACACACAAAACTGTATATAATATTATATGCTTTCAACACATTCAAAACTTTATCTAATGATTACCACACACAAAACTTTATCTATTGACTTCAACACACAAAATTTATCTAATGATTGCCACATACAAAACTTTATCTTATGATTGCCACATACAAAACTTTATCTAATGATTACCATACACAAAACTTTATCTAATGATTTCAACACACAAAACTTTATCTAATGATTTCAACACACAAAACTTTATCTAATGATTTCAACACACAACACTTTATCTAATGATTGCCACACACAAAACTTTATCTAATGAGAGCCATACACAAAACTTTATCTAATGATTTCAACACACAAAACTTTATCTAATGATTGCCACACACAAAACTTTATCTAATGAGAGCCATACACAAAACTTTATCTAATGATTTCAACACACAAAACTTTATCTAATGATTGCCACACACAAATCTTTATCTAATGATTTCAACAAATACAAAACTTTATCTAATGATTGCCACACACAAAACTTTATGATTGCCACAAACAAAACTTTATCTAATGATTGCCACACACAAAACGTTATCTAATGCTTGCCACACACAAAACTTTATCTAATGATTGCCACACACAAAACTTTATCTAATGATTGCCACACACAAAACTTTATCTAATGATTGTCACACAAAACTTTATCTAATGATTGCCACACACAAAACTTTATCTAATGATTGCCACAAACAAAACTTTATCTAATGATTGCCACACACAAAACTTTATCTAATTATTGCCACACACAAAACTTTATCTAATGATTGCCACAAACAAAACTTTATCTAATGACTTCCACAAACAAAACTTTATCTAATTATTGCCACACACAAAACTTTTATCTAATGATTGCCACAAACAAAACTTTATCTAATGACTTCCACAAACAAAACTTTATCTAATGACTTCCACACACAAAACTTTATCTAATGATTGCCACACAAAACTTTATCTAATGATTGCCACACACAAAACTTTATCTAATGATTGTCATATGCAAAACTTTATCTAATGATTGCCACACAAAACTTTATCTAATGATTGCTGCATACAAAACTTTATCTAATGCTTGCCACACACAAAACTTTATCTATTGATTACCACAAACGGAACTTTATCTAATATTTTCCACACAAAACTTTATCTAATATTTTCCACACACAAAACTTTCTCTATTGATTTCAACACATACAAAGCTTTAGCTAATAATTGCCAAACACAAAACCTTATCTAATTATTGCCACATACAAAACTTTATCTAATGATTTCAACACACAAAACTTTATCTAATGATTGCCACACACAAAACTTTATCTAATGATTGCCACATACTAAACTTTATCTAATGATTGCCACATACAAAACTTTATGTAATGATTGCCACATACAAAACTTTATCTAATGATTGCCACATACAAAACTTTATGTAATGATTGCCACACACAAAACTGTATCTATTGATTTCAACACACAAAACTTTATCTAATGATTTCTACACATAAAACTTTATCTAATGATTTCTACACACAAAACTGTATCTAATGATTTCAACACAAAACTTTATGTATTGATTGCCACATACAAAATTTATCTAATGATTTAAACACACAAAACTTTATCTAATGATTGCCACACACTAAACGTTATCTAATTATTGCCACACACAAAACTTTATCTAATGATTTCAACACACAAAACTTTATCTAATGATTGCCACACACAAAACTTTATCTATTGATTTCCATACACAAAACTTTATCTAATGATTGCCACACACAAATCTTTATCTAATGATTTCAATACATACAAAACTTTATCTAATGATTGCCACACACAAAACTTTATCTATTGATTTCCACACACAAAACGTTATCTAGCGATTGCCACACAGAATTTTATCTAATGATTTTAACAAATACAAAACTTTATCTAATGATTTCCACAACAAACGTTATCTAACGATTGCCACACAACACTTTATCTAATGATTTTAACACATACAAAACGTTATCTAATGATTTCCACAACAAACGTTATCTAGCGATTGCCACACAAAACTTTATCTAATGATTTTAGCACATACAAAACTTTATCTAATGATTGCAGCACACAAAACTTTATCTAATGATTGCCACACACAAAACTTTATCTAATGATTGCAGCACACAAAACTTTATCTAATGATTGCCAAACACAAAACCTTATCTAATGATTGCCACACACAATACTTTATCTAATAATTGCCACACACAAAACTTTATCTAATGATTACCACAAGCAGAACTTAATCTAATGATTGCCACACACAAAACTTTATCTAATGATTGCCACACACAATACTTTATCTAATGATTGCCACACACAAGACTTTATCTATTGATTACTACAAGCAAAACTTTATCTAATAATTGCCACACACAAAACTTTATCTAATGATTGCCACACACAATACTTTATCTAATGATTGCCACAAACAAAACTTTATCTATTGATTGCCACACACAAAACCTTATCTAATGATTACCACAAGCAAAACCTTATCTAATGATTGCCACACAAAACTTTATCTAATGATTGCCACACACAAAACTTTATCTATTGATTACCACAAGCAGAACTTTATCTAATGATTGCCACACACAAAACTCTATCTAATGATTGCCACACACAAAATTTATCTAATGATTGCCACACACAATACTTTATCTAATGCTTGCCACACACAAAACTTTATTTAATGATTACCACAAGCAGAACTTTATCTAATGCTTGCCACACACAAAAACTTTATCTATTAATTACCACAAACAGAACTTTATTTAATGATTGCCACACACAAAACTTTATCTAATGATTGCCACACACAATACTTTATATAATGATTGCCACAAACAAAACTTTATCTATTGATTGCCACACACAAAACCTTATCTAATGATTGCCACACACAATACTTTATCTAATGATTGCCACAAACAAACCTTTATCTAATGATTGCCACACACAAAACCTTATCTAATGATTGCTACACATAAAACTTTATCTAATGATAGCCACACACAAAATTTTATCTAATGATTGCCACACACAAAACTTTATCTAATGATTGCCACACACAAAACTGTATCTAATGATTGCCACACACAATACTTTATCTAATGATTGCCACAAACAAAACTTTATCTATTGATTACCACAAGCAGAACTTTATCTAATGATTGCCACACACAAAACCTTATCTAATGATTGCCACACACAAAACCTTATCTAATGATTGCCACACACAATACTTTATATAATAATTGCCACACACAAAACTTTATCTATTGATTACCACAAGCAGAACTTTATCTAATAATTGCCACACACAAAACCTTATCTAATGATTGCCACACACAATACTTTATCTAATGATTACCACACACAAAACTTTATCTAATGATTGCCACAAACAAAACTTTATATATTGATTACCACAAGCAGAACTTTATCTAATGATTGCCACACACAAAACCTTATCTAATGATTGCCACACACAAAACCTTATCTAATGATTGCCACACACAATACTTTATCTAATGATTGCCACACACAATACTTTATCTAATGATTGCCACACACAAAACATTATCTAATGATTGCCACAAACAAAACTTTATCTATTGATTACCACAAGCAGAACTTTATCTAATGATTGCCACACACAATACTTTATCTAATAATTGCCACACACAAAACTTTATCTAATGATTGCCACACAAAATACTTTATCTAATGATTGCAGCACACAAAACCGTATCTAATGGTTGCCACACACAATACTTTATCTAATGATTGCCACACACAAAACTTTATCTAATGATTGCCACACACAAAACTTTATCTAATGATTGCCACACACAAAACTTTATCTAATGATTGCCACACACAAAACTTTTTCTAATGATTGCCACAAACAGAACTTTATCTAATAATTGCCACACAAAACTTTATCTAATAATTGCCACATACCAAACTTTATCTATTGATTGCCACACACAAATCTTTATCTAATGATTGCCACACAAAATTTTATCTAATGATTGCCACACAAAACTTTATCTAATGATTTCCACACACAAAACTTTATCTAATGATTTCAACAAACAGAACTTTATCAAATGATTGCCACACACAAATCTTTATCTAATTATTGCCACAAACAAAACTTTATCTAATAATTGCCACTCACACAAAACTTTATCTAATGATTGCCACACACAAAACATTATCTAATGATTGCCACAAACAAAACTTTATCTATTGATTACCACAAGCAGAACTTTATCTAATGATTGCCACACACAATACTTTATCTAATAATTGCCACACACAAAACTTTATCTAATGATTGCCACACAAAATACTTTATCTAATGATTGCCACACACAAAACTTTATCTAATGATTGCCACACACAAAACTTTATCTAATGATTGCCACACACAAAACTTTTTCTAATGATTGCCACAAACAGAACTTTATCTAATAATTGCCACACAAAACTTTATCTAATGATTGCCACATACCAAACTTTATCTATTGATTGCCACACACAAATCTTTATCTAATGATTGCCACACAAAATTTTATCTAATGATTGCCACACAAAACTTTATCTAATGATTTCCACACACAAAACTTTATCTAATGATTTCAACAAACAGAACTTTATCAAATGATTGCCACACACAAATCTTTATCTAATTATTGCCACAAACAAAACTTTATCTAATAATTGCCACTCACACAAAACTTTATCTAATGATTGCCACACAAAACTTTATCTAATGATTGCCACACAAAACTTTTTCTAATGATTGCCACACACAAAACTTTATCTAAAGAGTGCCACACACAAAACTTTATCTAATGATTGCCACACACAAAACTTTATCTAATGATTGCCACAAACAAAACTTTATCTATTGATTACCACAAGCAGAACTTTATCTAATGATTGCCACACACAATACTTTATCTAATAATTGCCACACACAAAACTTTATCTAATGATTGCCACACACAATACTTTATCTAATTATTGCCACACACAATACTTTATCTAATGATTGCAGCACACAAAACCTTATCTAATGGTTGCCACACACAATACTTTATCTAATGATTGCCACACACAAAACTTTATCTAATGATTGCCACACACAAAACTTTATCTAATGATTGCCACACACAAAACTGTTTCTAATGATTGCCACAAACAGAACTTTATCTAATGATTTCCACACAAAATTTTATCTAATAATTGCCACATACCAAACTTTATCTATTGATTGCCACACACAAATCTTTATCTAATGATTGCCACACAAAACTTTATCTAATGATTTCCACACACAAAACTTTATCTAATGATTTCAACAAACAGAACTTTATCAAATGATTGCCACACACAAATCTTTATCTAATTATTGCCACAAACAAAACTTTATCTAATGATTGCCACTCACACAAAACTTTATCTAATGATTGCCACACAAAACTTTATCTAATGATTGCCACACAAAACTTTTTCTAATGATTGCCACAAACAAAACTTATAATGTTTGATATGCAAAGGTAAAATGTGGTGCATTTTATTTTCCAGATTAAGGCTAAAATGGACAAGCATCATTTTGAGGATACTGCTCTAATGAAAAAGAATCATTTTGAGATGATTGCTAAGATAGATGTAAGTTCTGTTGTTCATTTCAAGTTGTAATTTTTTTCAGCTTATGTTATAGGGATATAACTCTGGAACTATTATTGAAATATAAACCAAATTCTAACAATCATAGGCCTGTGGATTGTGGCATAAACATTTAATAAATCTCAAAACATTTAGCAAAGGGAAATAAAAGTTACAGCACAAGAAATAAAGGGCTACACTGAGTGAAGCACAATATGATTGCAGCATGTCTACATTGGAAAGCTGAACAAGTGTATATTAAAAGCAAGTGTAGACACAGTATTTTGCTCGACACAGTAAATTGCAGGACATAATAATGTGTTGAAAACAAGTGTTAAATATTCCTTCCAAATATGCAAAATTTTGGAATTTGGGCTCCCTTTAGTCCTCTTTTCGAAAGAAAATCACAATTATTTATGGTCCATCAATAATCCATAAAGAAGATCATTTTGTGGAGTTTATCTCTGTAACTGTAAGAGATAGAGGTTATCTATCGACATACTACCGGAAGCTCTCGTCGCAAAAAACCCACAAAAAATTGGATGAAAAATTTAAATTTATATACCTTTCAAATAATATGTGAAATTTTGGTATTTGAGCCCATTTTAGAAATATAAAAGGCCATTGGCCACGGGTCCCCTGATGCCAATGCAAGGTTATTTTCTAAGTTGAAATATTGAAATTATTCTGTAATAACTTCAGTAAGAAGTGCCGAAAAGTGACTTTTCACTCACAAGCTATCATCCTGAAATCAAACATTTAGCAAAGTACAAAAAGGGGCATAACTCGTAAAATTGTCAAAAAAATCTTCATTTTCAAATTTGACCTAGATATTCATAATATACACTTACATACCATACCTAGCTTCAGTCTGACTTTTCCTTCACAGGTTATCATCTGGAAAAAAAAAATTAGCAAATTCGAGATACAAAAAGGGGCATAACTCTGGTGAAAATTGTCCAAAAAAAATCATCAATATTGAACATAAACTAGATACATGTATTCATAAGATACACTTACATACTACACCTAGCCTCAATCTGACTTTTCGTTCACAGGTTATCATCTGGAAACCAAAAATTTAGGAGATTTTAAGTATAAAAAGGGGCATAACTCTTGTAAGAATAGTCGAAATATCGTCATCATCGAACTTGACCTAGATATTCATACGATACATAATACATACCACACCTAGCTTCAGTCTGACTTTTCGCTCACACGTTATCATCCGGAAACCAAAAATTTAACATATTTAAAGTACAAAAAGGGGCTTAACTCTGGGCTACCGTTAACTCTGGTAAGAATTGTCAAAAAATCTTCATTATCGAATTTGACCTAGATACTCCTAAGATACACTTACATACCACACCTAGCTTCAATCTAACTTTTTGTTCACAGGTTATCATCCAGAAACCAAAAATTAAGCAAATTTGAAGTACAAAAAGGGCCATAATTCTGGTGAAAATTGTCAAAAAAAAAAATCATCAATATTGAACATAAACTAGATATTCATAAGATACACTTACAAGCTACACCTAGCCTCAATCTGACTTTTTGTTCACAGGTTATCATCTGGAAACCAAAAATTTAGAAGATTCTAAGTATAAAAAGGGGCATAACTCTTTTAAGAATTGTCGAAATATCGTCATCATCGAACTTGACCTAGATATTCATAAGATACATATACATACCACACCTAGCTTCCAACTTTTCATTTGTAAGTTATCATCAGGAAACCAATTAATGATGGACGCACAGACGGATGGACGATACCCAATGCTATATAGTCCCCCTTCGACGAAGCATCGGGGGACAAAAATAGCCAACTTCTTTTTTGGTCCATCAATAACCCATAAAAATGATCATCTTACAAAAAAACTGCATTAAATTTGGATGATAAACATGCAAGCTAAAATTTTGGAATTTGGCTTAGCCTTTTGTTGGCCCCTTTTGGTTGAGTTTATCACAGAAACTGCTTTTGGTGGCCTCTTTTGGTTAAGTTTATCATAGAAACTGCTTTTGGTGGCCTCTTTTGGTTAAGTTTATCATAGAAACTGCTTTTGGTGGCCTCTTTTGGTTAAGTTTATCATAGAAACTGCTTTTGGTGGCCTCTTTTGGTTAAGTTTATCATAGAAACTGCTTTTGGTGGCCTCTTTTGGTTAAGTTTATCATAGAAACTGCTTTTGGTGGCCTCTTTTGGTTAAGTTTATCATAGAAACTGCTTTTGGTGGCCTCTTTTGGTTAAGTTTATCATAGAAACTGCTTTTGGTGGCCTCTTTTGGTTAAGTTTATCATAGAAACTGCTTTTGGTGGCCTCTTTTGGTTAAGTTTATCATAGAAACTGCTTTTGGTGGCCTCTTTTGGTTAAGTTTATCATAGAAACTGCTTTTGGTGGCCTCTTTTGGTTAAGTTTATCATAGAAACTGCTTTTGGTGGCCTCTTTTGGTTAAGTTTATCATAGAAACTGCTTTTGGTGGCCTCTTTTGGTTAAGTTTATCATAGAAACTGCTTTTGGTGGCCTCTTTTGGTTAAGTTTATCATAGAAACTGCTTTTGGTGGCCTCTTTTGGTTAAGTTTATCATAGAAACTGCTTTTGGTGGCCTCTTTTGGTTAAGTTTATCATAGAAACTGCTTTTGGTGGCCTCTTTTGGTTAAGTTTATCATAGAAACGATGAGAGATAGAGGAAACCCATCAACAAACTATCAGAAGCTTTCTGCTCAATAAATAAAAGAAAACAAATTATCTGTAATTTGTTACAGTTTCCTTTGATCTTTACTACCCGATAAATTTAGTAACAACGTTCAGTTGACCATGGCCACCGACTCGTGATACTAGAAATTATCAGCTGTTGGTCATTTGTCATGCGCGGTCTAACGTGACGTCACTAAACCTTTTATCAAAAAAAAAAGGTCAAAGCACAACAAAAAATTCACAAAGCTGTGTTAAAATTGTGAAATTACCGATAAAAAAATTTATTAGTATTTGTTTTCGCTCGACAAGGATTATCAGGTCCATATCAGATTCGCTCTTCGAGCTCATCTGATATGGTATGGACCTGATAATCCTTGTCTTGCGAAAAAAAATACTGATAATTAATATTTATAAAAATTGTGCGAAAAAATAAAAATTATATATTTTTTCCAGTTATGTGAAATTTCTGAATTATGACCCCTTTTAGAAATGAAATTATAATTTGTTTTATAACCCATCAATGACCCATTAAGATGACCATTTTGCCAAAAAAATCATTAAAATTTGATGAAAAATGAAAAGTAAATGATTTGAAATTTTTGTCTTTTGTACCCCTTTTATGTAAAAAAACCCAGCAATAGTTACATAATAATGCTATGCATGTCTCTGAAACAGATTTTTCCAAAGAATTCATTAAAAAAAATTAGATGAACTCCCCATACACGCATACAAATAACAGGACATCCATTTTAACACCTTAGGGCCTCTTGTTTGGAAACAGTAAGGTTACAATACTCTAAATCAATACCAACTTTTATCCAGTGGCAACCTTTATTCATTGTGTTCAGCATGATCTGTCCACTAGAACTTGAAGTTATCACACGGAAACCATTCTGTCTACAGACAGATGACAACAGCACCATAACATAAATCGAAAGCAAAAAAAAAAATGTTGCGGTCATATAATTAAAAACATAGATATCTGATTTAGTTTGTATGATGCGTTTCTGGAATAACCTTCATCAGGTAGTCACCACTCTAGTCAAATGTTTGGAAAGACAAATAATATGACAGTCTAGATCATAACAAATAATCTAGACAAAGTTAAACTTAAACGAGCCCTTCCCCCACCCTTGCTTCGTTTTGTTACAGATAAGACAAAGCCATTTGTTTATATTATTAGGTTATGATGAGAGGATGGGAATGTCCAAGTAATAAGTCTACCATACAAGGTAAGTAGAAACTCATTCTTAACTTTTGTTCATGTTTTTGTAGTTTTATTTGAGATTTCAAATTTGTTGAAATATTTCATACATATGTAGTTTTATGTTACAAGTGAAAACTATCTGTAAATTTTCTGAAAAGTAAAAGAATTAAAAATATAATATCACACATATAATCTTTTATTGTGCTTCTGTTTTTTACATATTTAAAGAAGGTTTTTATCGTATGGTAGTTGCATTTACAACTACCTATGCAATCAGTGCCTATCACCACCAACGTTGTGAGTTTGAATCCAGCTCATGGTGAGGTGTATACTACATTATATGATAAAGGTTGTCAGTGACTTGCCGTAAGTCTGTGGTTTATATGATAAAGGTTGTCAGTGACTTGCCATAGGTCTGTGGTTTATATGATAAAGGTTGTCAGTGCCGTAGGTCTGTGGTTTTCTCCATCAATAAAATTAGTCGCCACGATATATTAACTGAAATATTGTAGAAAGTGGCATTAAACACCACAACCCTAACACTATAATTATATTATTATGTATACTTTTCTATATTGTACAGTATCTTAGGAAGGGAATGACAATTATTATCAATCATAACAACTTATTAATCAATAAAATCCTCTTTTTTTTTTTATTTAAGTATCAAGTTTTGTGTGATACAAGGTTATTTATAATGTTTATATTTTCAGCCAGAGGACCAAGTCCACCAAGACAACCTTACAAATTTGAACAAGATATTTTCTGCTTTCATCATCAGGTTGATCTTAAATTAGATGATAGAGACTTCATGTTCTATGTAGTGATGATGGATGATGGTAGAATTGTATCCAGTATTATGAATAACAAAAGTCCTGGTCCCATGTTATATATATTCAATATAAATGGACCACTTGAATACATGATTCCAGTACGGTATAATTCACATGGTATTACTGCAATAGACAACTCTACAGTAGCTGTTACTGCATGTAACTCTATAGACATGTATGACATTAACAACAGAGTGCATCTTAAATCTATAGTACTATCTGGTATTGAATTTGACACTTATTTTTGTGGAATGTATAAGATTACTACCATAAACAACAACTTAGTGGTAGGTAAAGATAATGGTATAGTGATCATTGATCATCAGACAGGTGATGTGGTAAAGACAATAGATACAAATGGCACATGTACATGGTGTGTACATGGTACTAGTGACAAAATATTCTACTGTGGTAACAAGGTCAACAACATTTACTGTTACAATTATTCTGATGATAAAATAGACATAATGACATTACCATCACGACCCTGGAGTATAACATCACTACAAGATGGCAGTGTGTATGTGGCATGTGTGAATGGATCTGTACAACATGTGTCATCTGATTGTAAAAGTTATAAAACTGTCACTACTGAAGGACTGGCACCATTGGAGAAACCTTCTGTGATGAGTTATAACCCAAAACAAGGAAAACTGGTCATATGCAGTCCTAAAGGAATGGTTAAAGTTTTTGATGAAGTTTAATCATGTTTATTAACAGTTGTGTTAACTGTGTGACATTTAATCTGTCAAAAACATCATCTTGTGTTGTAAATAATAGTAACTGTTAAAACACATAGGTCTATAAATAAAACAGTGTGTTATCTAACAAAAACAAATAATAACAAAATGTCAACTTATTACCAAAACTGTAAATAATTGTTTTTTAAAAGAATTCTGAAAATGTTTATTGTATTATAAAAAGGTTTTATTTAATTGTATAGGGATGTCAGACAATTTTTGACATCTTCACCAGGCATAAATTTGTTATTATATTTCATTTTAAGATATTTCTATTTTTAATATTGGCTGTGAACATGTGTGTAGGTGGCAGTGTTGTCAGATAATGAGATATATGTTTAAAAATGGAGGACACAAGGACAGTAAAATCATAGATTTCTAATTTGTTTTAATTTAACTCAGTGGTTTTAGAACAGAGAATGAAAATATGAAACGCTGGCAACATACCGGACAAGTGCCAGATAACAGACGTTTATATGTCAATATATTTTTTGTGCTTTTTAGAATCTTGATCGAAGTATTAATATTTTTGATTAATAGAGTATTTATAATTAAGAAATAAATCATGGAAGCCAGAATGTGTTTTGAGTTTTAACATGGATTGGCGGATATTAGTATTTTATCCCGGGCCAGTCTCAGGATATAACTGAAATATTGTTGAAAGTGGCATTAAACACCATCAAACAAACAATATGGGGTCAAAAGATTAACATAGTCTGTAATGGAGAAAATGGCAGGAAACATCAAGTCGTGGAGAATCAAAAGTTAACACGAGTGTTAGATCAAATAAATCTCCTTGACCAAATGAGTGATACAGGCTTGATGTGATCCTCTAATTTGATGTGATCTTCTGGACAAAAGGTCCATGTAAAGTATTGTCATCACTTTGTTTTTAGTGTCTGTTGCTGTTGTCACAGTGATCCGCATGAGTTAGCTTTTAACGTTGCAGTATATTTCTTACAAACCACTGGCAGCGGTGGTGTAATAGTTAGTGTGCTCACCTCGAGTGCGATAGATCGTGGATTTGAGCCCTGGTCGGAAGACTATAAAATTGGCATTTGGTGCTTCTCCGTTAAGCATGCAGCATCAAGGAGCAAGATCAAAGATTAGACTGGTCGACTCATTATCTGATTAATGAGTCTGAGTGGAGCGACATGTCTACCCATGGACTGTTCTCTTAGTGAGTTAGCGCTAAAAAATATCCATCTAAGCATGTTGGTCTATAGCTAGTACAAAGTGGACATCATTATCATCATCTCATCGAATGTAACTTGTTCTCGCTATGATATGGCTGAAAAATTCCTCATTTGGTGTAAAACAACAATCACTCGCTCACTCACAAACCATTGGCAAAATTAGAACTAAAAATCAGTAGTCCTCTTTTGATTCATTCAGAAATTCAACATGGCTGCTAGGCCAATTGTGATTTCTGCTTGGCTGACAAATATTATCTTAACCACTCACATGATGGAATTGTTACTTGGTTGGTAAGTCTCTTAAATTATATGACACTCTTAAAAGTTAGTGGGTTTTTTGGTCAATCAGAAATCCAAGATGACTGCCACTACAGCAGAAAGTTATCACTTTGAAAGTTTACGGTTGCCACAATGATTTGGTTGACCGTTATGGAATATCTGTATCACAAATGACCACGTGCAATATCTGACTGCAATCAGCTGCCACAGCCCATAGTGATGAGTCACTTGGTTGAAACATTCTAAGCTGTTGATTCTTCAATGAAATACTAATTTATGAAACCTGTCAATACTTTTAACCTTTTTCAATTGTCGTGTACAACCTCTTGCATAATCATCAACTTGTTGAAAATGGTCTGTATTTGGTAGAAGTAGAAAACATTTTTGCTCACTTGAAAACATTTCTATTTTTTGTAACTGTGGCCATCTTGGATGAAGGTCGGCCTATCAGATATGATTTTAAAAGGGAACTGCCAAATGACCATCCTTGCAAGATTTGGTTAAATTTGAGCAAGTGATTTTAGAAGAGATTTTTAAATGATTATTTTGGGTCAAATTAAGACTAAAAAAAAAAACAAACAAGAAAAACCAACAAAATGTAAAATGCTTTGACAAGATCCATGACATATGTGATACTACTCATTTAGTAGGGAAATGTGGCTTTTTGGCTCTGTATGTGTGTTTTATTCCCCTATGTTCTATTTATGGTAACAGCAGACATGTTGAGCAATCTGAAAGTAGACACCATACCAATGCTTCACCCCAATTTTGTTAAAAATTGGCCTAATGGTTTTCAGAGAAGGTTAATATCTAAAAGATAACGGACTGATGCTAAGTGATGTCAATAGCTCATATGATCGCTCCGACGCATGTGAGCTAAAATGATTTAAATGGCACAATACATTCAAAGAACTCCATCATCCTTGGACTGGAGAAAAGAATAAATAGCCTTCACATGTAAAGATTTAAAAACATTTTATTTTTGATTATTTAACACTAAAACAATAAAGCAGAGATTCACTGGTTCTTACAGCAGTAACAAGAACAAAACATTCAATCAAAATATCAGACAGGATCAAATTCATCCCGTATTTTACTCTCGTGCTCTGGCAGTAAAAACAATTTAAGTTTGTTTGTTTGTTTGATGGTGTTTAATGCCACTTTCAACAATATTTCAGTTATATTGTGACGGTCAGTTTTATTGGTGGAGGAAACCGGAGAAAACCGCTGACCTGTCGCAAGTAACTGACAAACTTTATCACATAATGTTGTACACCTCGCCCTGATCGAGATTCGAACTAACAACATCAGTGGTGATAGGCACTGATTGCATATGTAGTTGTAAATCCAACTACTATACGACCACAACCATGACGGCCCCAAACAATTTAAGTTGTTCATCCAATTTCACCATACATGGTACAGTCAAACCTGCCTTAAAGGGTACCTCTATATAACAAATCACTGTCTATAAAGGGCAGCCTCATTTTTCCATTGATGAATAGTGCATATAATTTTAATCTGTATATAAAGGGCACCTGCTCATAAAATCACAAATTTTCAGGTTGCCCCGAGTGTCCTTTATATACAGGTTTGACTATATCTTTAAGGATTTTAGTATGCTATATATAAATAACTATCATTAACCAAGTATATACCGTGTATTTAAAATCCGATCCAAAATCTTTAATGTAACAATAGAAAGACGTATTTGGCCAAGATTACGACTTGATGAAATAATTTACATCATAAAAAAATTAACTGCATTCTGCATTTGAAGTTCAAATAAAGTTTCTGAAATATAATATCATATTTGATGAAAACAACTTCTGACAAGGTTTTACTAATTTGCATAAAGGTTTCAAAGTTGTTTAACTCCCCCAGAAGAAAGAATTTTAAGATTTACTTAATTTCTCCCAAATAACACCTCTGAAATGGAGGATCAACTTCATTTGTACTAATCTTAATCTCCTCTTCCCAAAGACCATCCTTGCCAAGTTTGGTTTAATAAAGTTGAGCAGTTTTGCAGAAGATTAAAATGTGAAAAGTTAATGGGCACCAAGTGATGGCAAAAGCTCACATAATTAAAGGCCAGGTGAGCTAAAATATAATTCTAAAAATGAGATAATTTTCATTTCATTAATGAGTACCAAAATGATAAATACAGGTACTGGTACCTAACATTTTTGGAAATAATGAGCAAATCTAAATCCACAATGGCCAGGATAGTAAAATAACAACTAAAACAAATACATCTCTACATACAAAACAATCAAAGTACTGTTTAAACAAACCACATAACCTTCTGTAAACTGACTTACTCTTAATGTTATGGCACATCCACACAATTGGCAAATATTGGGAAATTTCTTAATAAGAAACATCAAAATTAGTGTTCATTATATCTAAAATGTGTTGTATTTCCCTACTTTTGTTGTACATGTAGTGAATTTATATTCTTTCATATCTAATATAATGGGAGAAGAAAATAAAAATTTTGCAGAAATTTTTTCTCAATATTTACTATAATCAAGTTTTACTGCATCATCATTTAAAATCAATTTGTGTTCAAGGGGTTCTCTTCAACGAACCATTCATGAATTGAAGTTGGTCTAAACTATTACTTACTAGTGAAAATCTCTTTATGGTAATATAATATTTGGTTATCTATACTGGTATATCAAGAAGAACGAACCTTATGAAATTTCCAACTAAAATTAAACGTTTTTATACCTTTTTTATACAAGTTATTTCCCTTATGACAGGCAATATGGTACTCGATCTAGGAAGAGCAATAGAGAGGACAATGAATTTGAGTATAATTTTCTCATAATTTATAAATATTTGAAGCATGAAAAAATCAGAATAATTTTATAGCAAAGTTATTACAACATTAAAATTTTGAACAGATTCTAGGGAAAACAATATATGTTATTTTCATTGAACTATGCATGAAAAGAGACCGTGTTCCTCACCTTAAAGGGAAATAACTCCTGTATAACATAATCTTAAGATCAAAGTCGGAAATGTGCAAATGGTCTATTGATAATTAAGGATTGATTGCAATTTTTGTTCGGTTCATGAAGAAATAACCTCAATCAGGTTGTACACACTGTGTAACCCACATGGCTGGTTACCCAAGGGTGTGTACAACCTGATTGAGGTTATTTTGAATGAACCGAACAAAAAATTTCGATCAATTCTTATAAATTAATTCAACCTTTTTTGCTATGATATTGAAAAATATATTTATTTTTTCAAAATAAGGCAAATAATCGGAAATAAATTTAAATAACCTCAAAGGTGCCTCATTTAAAGAAAATCACCCGATGACAACGGCACATGAGGCCTTGAGAACGACGTCTATTTTAAGATTCAGTACATATACAAATAACCTCAACTTTTTAAACCAATCAAAACATGTATAAAATGACATGTGACTCTAAAATTAATTTATTACATAATAATTTCAATACAATATGTTAATACATACTAACATACAAATACTCTGCATCACACACAATCTAACAATAACAAATTTAACATATAATAAATAGGTTAGGACAATGTTATAACAAACAAATCTGTAACAAAAAGCCACTCAATTAAAATTGTATAAATATATACCGGTATATATAAATAGCATAAAAAATATATATCTGAAAATTTACTAGTAATCTGTTGAGATATGAAATAAAGCAACATTTTTGCACTAAAAATGATTTGTTTGTGGCTTCTTCAAGAAGTATAACCCAAAATGATTCCAGTCAGCAAACTTTAATCAAGCCTCTGAACATTTTATTTTAATCTCCAGGATGTAGTCAGGCTTTTGCAATCAAATTGCATCCTTTGTCCATGCAATAATTGTCAAAATGTCATAAGATAATAATTTAGTGGCAATTTGCTGAGGAAAAAGTGCTAGTGGACTAGTCTTCCCACAATTTATAATAGCTAGATACTTCAACATGTTCAGTAGTGGTTATGTCAAAAAATAGTACTACCCTGAATTACTGTACAATCAAACCTGCTCATGTGGTCACCTCTATTAAGTCAAACCTGCTCATGTGGTCACCTCCATTAAGTCAAACCTGCTCATGTGGTCACCTCTATTAAGTCAAACCTGTCCATGTGGTCACCTCTATTAAGTCAAACCTGTTCATGTGGTCACCTCTATTAAGTCAAACCTGCTCATGTGGTCACCTCTATTAAGTCAAACCTGCTCATGTGGTCACCTCTATTAAGTCAAACCGGCTCATGTGGTCACCTCTATTAAGTCAAACCTGCTCATGTGGTCACCTCTATTAAGTCAAACCGGCTCATGTGGTCACCTCTATTAAGTCAAACCTGCTCATGTGGTCACCTCTATTAAGTCAAACCTGCTCATGTGGTCACCTCTATTAAGTCAAACCTGCTCATGTGGTCACCTCTATTAAGTCAAACCTGCTCATGTGGTCACCTCTATTAAGTCAAACCTGCTCATGTGGTCACCTCTATTAAAAGGTCACCTCTTTCTTGTCCTGTCACAGAGAATTTCATATGAATTGAACCTCTTTTAAGAGGTAACCTGTCTTTATAGAAAATAAATAAGTTATATACAGTTTAAATAATCTTTTTTTTTTATCATCATTTTTTTGTAGATTTATAAGTTGGACGATAAAATATTTCACAGGAACAAAAATAAAATAATTACCAGGATCAATAGTTCACTGCAGGGCTCACCACACTAGCAAAAAATAGGAAGCTTGGACTTCTCCCTCAGAGAACATGGGGAAGGAGTGAAGGCATGACAGAGACTTTCAAGAGCAGTAGATCTAGAGAGACATGTTGCTGCAAGATATGTTGTTTCTTCACATAATTTTTTATTAATATTTTAATATGTGAAATATGCATTTGCTAATATATGGTTAAAGTTGTTCATATTTGACTTTAAATTCATGTTTTGTAGTTGTGTTAAAGTTGTTCATATTTGTAGACATTAAGAGTTTTAATTGTTTTCTTCTTGAAATCTGCAAAATATATAAATATCAATTTGTTTCTTTGCCCCACTTATTTGAAAATATTGCAATGTTTAAAACTTGACATGTTGAAAAAGCTACAAATAACTCAAATTGGATTAAAATACTTATATCTAGCACAATCAAACAACAAAAGATAATCCAGGAAGTATCCATTTGTATTCCATGACGACTGCTTTGTCAATAAACTTTACAAATAAAGATTATTTACAAGAGAGAAGCAATTTCAAAAAAGAAACTAGGTGACTTTCATTTTTTGGATTATAGCCAATTGAGGGTCACTGCAGCCAGTTAACAGGGCAAGAATTTAGCCTAGTTTAGTGAGCCCTGGGCTGTTAGAAGACTGAGATCATCACGCTCAGTAGAATATCATCACTAAAGATGACGTCAAATTACTACATGACGACAACATGTTACTTGAATTTCATCAATTATAAGCAACAAACAAAATGACTTCTTATCATTGATGAAAACACTCTACGTTATTATGTCATTAACCAGATCAAATGGTCATTTAAAGCTTTATTCTTTGGTACATGTGATTTAAATGACTGTATAATTAACGAATGACTATGTTTTATTTGAAGAGTTGATGGCAGCAATTGAGGTTGAAATGCAGTTTTACATGGCGACATGTATTTGAGTCAGTAAAACAAATATTTGCGACCGTCAAATCCCCAACTGATGTCAGAAAGTCTTCAACTACAATACTGTTATTTCTATTCTATATAAAAGACAAAAATACTTCTATTTGGTCTTACAAAATGGTCTAAAAATTGCAAAAAATTAAATACAGCAAAATATTATTAACTACTTTGGCACATAAATGTCATAAAAACTTGTGATGTCATATGAAGCTTTTCAGCATAGAGCATAAACACTGGACATTATTTCGCAACATGTACACCTCAACGTTGGATAAAATCCAGAAAGAATTTTTTTCAAAAGTAGGAGATATCCTTATTTTCTATCATGTTGTATCTACTGGCAAGTTGGATTTCAAGAATTCAATATGGAGGCTCATTCACATAAGAATCATTAGTTACAACATGTCCAGTGTAGATTTGACGGCAAACATTAGCCAATGAAAAACGTGCTATATAATAATTAGAATGTGATATATTCCTTCTCAAATAGATAACAAAAATCTCATTATTCTATATTTAGTATTCACAACTGGCAAAACAATATTATGCATCACAGATTCAATTGTCTATAACAGATCAGCACTTCATCGCTGTGGTCAGAATAAACCTAAAATATAAAACAAATACATTGAACAAAGAAAACAATTAAACAAATAACAGAAAAAGAACTATTAATTTCCAAGGTTTAAATTGCATTAAGCCAAGATATAGCTGAAAAATTGCTGAGTTGGCATTAAATAACAATCACTCACTCACTCACTCAAACTGCATTATGAAATCTATGGACTTACTCAAATTAGGCCATAAAGAATAAATGTTTCTGCCTGCATCAATTAGGGATTTGACCGTCTCAAATATCTGTTTCACTGGCTCTGCTACACAACGCCATGTAAAACTGTATCTTCGACCGTCAAATCCTCAACTGACACTGGCAACTCTTCAAATACAATACAGTTACTTGTTAATTATACCGTTATTAAAATCACATTAATCTTTGTACCAAAGAATAAAGCTTTAAACCACTATTTGATCCGGCTGAAATCCATTTCTTGTTCAAAACTTTTGAAGATGGACAGACTTTTATCAAGAAATATTATAATTACACTATTTTTGTTCAATCATTGAAATAAATATAGAATACCTTGTGTGACACTTCTAATGATTACTTTGAGGCAGAGTACTAATGTTTGGTGAGTGAGTGATTGTTGTTCAACATTAAATGAGCAATTTTTCAGCTATATCATGGCGAGAACAAATTACATTCGATGAGATGATGACCTCTTTGTACCAGACCAACATACTTAGTTGGCTTTTTATAGTGCTAGCTCAATAAAACAAAAGTCTGTGGGTTGACATGTCACTCCACACTGACACATTATTCTGATTCTGATCCAACCAGCCTTTGGTATTACTCTTTAATGTTGCTTGCTTAGTGCAGAAGCAGAAAATATCAATTTTATATTCTTTGATTTTACCCAATCGTGGTTCAAACCCATGATCTACCACACTCGAGGCGAGCACGCTAGACATTACACCACCGATGTAACCTATACATATTTGGAGTTTATATTCACTTTCAAAGACAATTCTAGCATGATGAAGTCATAGTTATGAACAAATTAAAAAACATATTCTAATCTTGGTAATGACAAATAAAACTAAAAGGTTTCATGCAGCAGTATATGGGCCACATGGGAGGAGAATGAGAAACAAATTTTTAAATTGATTGGCTTAATAATGATAATTTCAAAACACTGAAAAAATACCCCTGATAGATCCTCATACAACTTTGTCATAAGCATTGTACATGACATCTTTAGTTACTTCTACTGCTAATAACAAGGCTCCTGATGAAGGGAACGTTCTTAACAAACATGGTCCTAGTCCCTTATATAAAGCTTTAACACCTGAAAGTAAAAATCTTATAATGTACTGTATATAATAAAAAAATACAAATGTAGATGTCAAATTTAGTGTGTACGATGCATTTCTGGAAAAACATTCATCGGGTACGCTCAAAATCAAGATATACTCTGTGTGATTTTAAGTTCAAGTGTATACGACATGTTTCTGGAAAACCTTAATTAGGTATACTCATGTTATAACCGATGCTGGAAATCCACTGAATACTACCCGAATCCCTCATAATTAATCCAAAGAAAAAAAAACCAATTACAAATGTAGATGAAAGATAAAAATTGTGCATACCTTCAAAATATGCAAAATTTTCAGAAATTTGGGTTCACTTTAGCCCCTTTTCTATATAAAGAGGTTATTTTCTTTACTGTCTAATATGATTAAATAACTTGTAAAAATGGAAAATGGACAATTTGCAACAAATGCATTAAAATTGGAGGAAATACATCAACATATATCTGAAAGATCTCTACAAAATTAATTAAAAAATATATATATAAAAACCTCACATCAAAATTGGAAGAAAAATAAAATTCTATATATCTTTCAAATATGAAAATTTTGGAATTTGGGTCCAATAAGACACGTTTTGAAATAAAATAGCTAAACTTTTTAATGGTCCATCAAAAACTCATAAAGATGAACATTTTTGGAAAATATCACATGGGTCAAAAATAAAAAAGTTCAAATTTTACATAACATAACTACGACCCCAAATTATTTGCAGTCATGCAATGATACTACAGCAGAGTTCCTGAAAAGTGTCGGTTTTGTCGGATTGGTCGACAAAAATATGTTAAGTCCGACAAAAATTTATTCTTTGTTGGTCCGCCGGACTGGTAAAGAATTTCCGTAAAAAGTTTGTTTCCTTTCCGATATTATTTTTCTATTCCGCAATTTACCTTGTCCGGTCAAGGATAAATATTCAGTAATGGCCAGATGGCCGATATCTTTCTCCCCAAACGCTAAACCTGGGGTAAAACGGAAGCAAGAAAATGTTGCCACCAAGGCGGACAAGAAAAAAGACTTTGTGAGAGTCTGAGAGAAGTGATAAAGAGAATGAGCAGGAAGAACAGACAGAACCAGTGAATGTTGTAGAGCAAACAGATGAAGAAGATAGTGAAAGTGAAAGAGAAAGTGAGATGAGTAGCTCTGAGTGTGAGATGAGTGAGGAGGAAACCTTTAGAAGTATCAACAGAATAATAAAGTATGAGATAGAATATGTGATAGTGTATAGTAGTTAAATGAGTTTTGTTATCATTAATGAACTGTTCATTGTCTAGATTCAATTAATATATAAAAATGATTTATATTAATAAAAATAGCAAAAATTATTCGGACTGACAAATATTTGTTCGGACTGACAAAACTTGCCCTCTTGTCAGTCCGAATGTCTGACAAGATCAAAATCTTTTCAAGAACTCTGCTACAGTAACAACCATGTATATGTACAGGGTAATCCTACCTTCATTTTTATAGATCATTATAAATGTTTTATAAAACGATGGAGCTTTCTTTCCTATAGTACTTTCTACTTGAATCCTGGATTTGACGACATCTGTAGGAAATATAGCTATCCACAGTGACATACCACCTACTCCTCCAGAAAACATCGTTCTTAGTATTCCTGTAATACAAACATTACACGTGTAATACAAACATCACATCTATCCACAGTGACATACCACCTACTCCTCCCGAAAACATCGTTCTTAGTATACCTCCAAATCCAATACAAATATCACATCTATCCACAGTGACATACCACCTACTCCTCCAGAAAACATCGTTCTTAGTATACCTCCAATACAAACATCACATCTATCCACAGTGACATACCACCTACTCCTCCAGAAAACATCGTTCTTAGTATACCTCCAATACAAATATCACATCTATCCACAGTGACATACCACCTACTCCTCCAGAAAACATCGTTCTTAGTATACCTCCAATACAAATATCACATCTATCCACAGTGACATACCACCTACTCCTCCAGAAAACATCGTTCTTAGTATATCTCCAATACAAACATCACATCTATCCACAGTGACATACCACCTACTCCTCCAGAAAACATCGTTCTTAGTATACATCCAATACAAACATCACATCTATCCACAGTGACATACCACCTACTCCTCCAGAAAACATGGTTCTTAGTATATCTCCAATACAAACATCACATCTATCCACAGTGACATACCACCTACTCCTCCAGAAAACATGGTTCTTAGTATACCTCCAATACAAATATCACATCTATCCACAGTGACATACCACCTACTCCTCCAGAAAACATCGTTCTTAGTATACCTCCAATACCAACATCACATCTATGCACAGTGACATACCACCTACTCCTCCAGAAAACATGGTTCTTAGTATACCTCCAATACAAATATCACATCTATCCACAGTGACATACCACCTACTCCTCCAGAAAACATCGTTCTTAGTATACCTCCAATACAAATATCACATCTATCCACAGTGACATACCACCTACTCCTCCAGAAAACATCGTTCTTAGTATACCTCCAATACAAACATCACATCTATCCACAGTGACATACCACCTACTCCTCCAGAAAACATCGTTCTTAGTATACCTCCAATACAAACATCACATCTATCCACAGTGACATACCACCTACTCCTCCAGAAAACATGGTTCTTAGTATATCTCCAATACAAACATCACATCTATCCACAGTGACATACCACCTACTCCTCCAGAAAACATCGTTCTTAGTATACCTCCAATACAAACATCACATCTATCCACTGTGACATACCACCTACTCCTCCAGAAAACATGGTTCTTAGTATATCTCCAATACAAACATCACATCTATCCACAGTGACATACCACCTACTCCTCCAGAAAACATCGTTCTTAGTATACCTCCAATACAAACATCACATCTATCCACAGTGACATACCACCTACTCCTCCAGAAAACATCGTTCTTAGTATACCTCCAATACAAACATCACATCTATCCAGTGACATACCACCTACTCCTCCAGAAAACATCGTTCTTAGTATACCTCCAATACAAAATAAGTTTTGTCTGTATTTGTAACCTCATAATGTGATGTATGGCACAATGATGACAGTATTTGTCAGATTAATTTTGATTTTTCGTTGATAACTCAACATCTAGGAAATGTATTCTATAATCAAATGACAAAGATGCACAGATGTAGTGTTTATTGACAGAAATAAAGAGCACAGCTCAATTGACAAGCTAGAAGCTGTTTCACAGACATTTTAGGGTATGAGCTATGTCCATTGTTGATGACCCAACTGTGCCTGTGAAATGTGTAGTTCCTAGACTTTAATTTGTGTCAAGTGTTAAATTGGACAGTCTTGTATGTTCATTTACATCTGTTTCCTTCCTTCTAATTGTTAATCAAAGTGTGTCAGTGACTTGCGGCAAATCGGTGGTTTTCTCCAGGCACTCCATTTTCCTCTACTAATAAAACTGAAATATTGCTGAAAGTGTCGTCAAACATCATAACTCTAACCCATTACCCTTCTAATTGTTAATTAGAGTTTTTCTTACATGCCATGTGGTAAAACAATTCTCTGGAGCTTAAGGTGTATACTCTTTATTTTATAGTTATGGACGTATTGTGCGTGACAGTGTTTAATGTTTACACTCCTTCAACTTTCGACATTTAGATGTTAATTTCTAAAACATATACCAGTATACAGTCCATTCAATAAGTCAGCCCAGTTCAAACTACATTAATCTGTTTAGTTTTCTCACTATTTACCCCATGGGAGCCCTATGGTTGTTTTTTGTTTGTATTTATAATTTTGAAATGTGTTGTGAGGCACAATGGTGACAGTATTCGTCAGATGACTTCATCTGTATTCTTGTTAATAAACTTTCATCTGAGAAATCAAAAGGACATTGATGCCCAGATGTAGCATTTATCGGCAGAAGTAAAGAGTACTGTTCAACTGAAGGCCAGGGGCCGATTCAAACTTATTTTAGGGTATGAGTTATGCTCATTGTTGAAGATCCTACTGTGACTGTGAAATGTAGAACAGCAATACAAAAAGCACTGTTTCTTTACTTTACTTTGTGTCTAAGTGTAAAGTTAGATAGTCTCTCATGTTCCTTCACTTTACTTTGTGTCTAAGTGTAAAGTTAGATAGTCTCTCATGTTCCTTCACTTTACTTTGTGTCTAAGTGTAAAGTTAGATAGTCTCTCATGTTCCTTCACTTTACTTTGTGTCTAAGTGTAAAGTTAGATAGTCTCTCATGTTCCTTCACTTTACTTTGTGTCTAAGTGTAAAGTTAGATAGTCTCTCATGTTTCTTTACTTTACTTTGTGTCTAAGTGTAAAGTTAGATAGTCTCTCATGTTCCTTCACTTTACTTTGTGTCTAAGTGTAAAGTTAGATAGTCTCTCATGTTCCTTCACTTTACTTTGTGTCTAAGTGTAAAGTTAGATAGTCTCTCATGTTCCTTCACTTTACTTTGTGTCTAAGTGTAAAGTTAGATAGTCTCTCATGTTCCTTCACTTTACTTTGTGTCTAAGTGTAAAGTTAGATAGTCTCTCATGTTTCTTTACTTTACTTTGTGTCTAAGTGTAAAGTTAGATAGTCTCTCATGTTCCTTCACTTTACTTTGTGTCTAAGTGTAAAGTTAGATAGTCTCTCATGTTCCTTCACTTTACTTTGTGTCTAAGTGTAAAGTTAGATAGTCTCTCATGTTCCTTCACTTTACTTTGTGTCTAAGTGTAAAGTTAGATAGTCTCTCATGTTTCTTTACTTTACTTTGTGTCTAAGCGTAAAGTTAGATAGTCTCTCATGTTCCTTCACTTTATTTTGTGTACATATATCAGAGTACAGTTAGATAGTCTCTCATGTTCTTTCACCTTACTCTGTGTCTAAGTGTAAAGTTAGATAGTCTCTCATGTTCATTTACATCCATATCTTTTCTTACTAAGTGTTAGTTTCACTGAGTATACAAAAAAATATTTCATTATGTTAGAAAAATTATACATGTACAAAGCTGTTCTAAATTTCATAATGATTGTGCTAAAAATAAATTTACTGTTAAATATTACTCAGTATATAGGTTTAACTGTAATCATTTACCAATTTCTTCTTTAGTCTTTCCTGGTGGGCAGAAGAAGCGTCTACTGGCTTCATATCCTCCAAAGAAGAAAAAATATCCTGGAATTTCCCTCATCATTGTACTTGTCAAACCTTTAAACAAACCAGGAATTCCCTCAGCTTTGATTATCTCCCTTGTTAACCCAAGAGGGCCTCTGGTAAAATACAAAATAGATTAATTAAATGTAATGGCTATATATATATCTTTGCACATAAAACTCCATGCATATAAAAGCCATATGTCATGAACACAAAATAGTAACATAACTTTTTCTGTTATGTAACTGTGACGTTGTTTATGTACGATTGAAGTAGACCCACAGTGTCAGGTCAAAAGCTCCGGAATTCTTTAAAATAAGTATTTGCATTTTTACAATATATATATATATATGTAAGACTCAGATCGACTCAGTCTCTAATTGACGTCCAATACTTAAATCCACGTCCGATTTCTATGTCACAGATATCCGTACCTCAGATCTATGTCCTTTTTTCAAATTCTCAAGTCGGCATCCATTTCTCAAATCTATGATTCTCACTTTCTCAAATCGACGTCTAGACATCCAACGTTGCCCTAACCAATAAATGGGCCATAGATCTGAGAATTTGGAAAGGATACCGATTTGAGAATAATCTTAAATAGGACAGTAATTTGAGATAATGACGTCAGTGGATGCCGATTTGATGAGTGGATGCTCAAATCATGCCTGGATGTAAGTATCAATGTATGGTGTGATAACATCATTCAACATTTCATTATTCCTGATATTACACGCCAATGATTTCATTGATACATGTATTGTTACTGTATATAGTACTGCATACAACACCCAAGCTAAAATTAATTGATAGATTGTTTGGTTAAGTTATTTTGTTCCAACTTTCCTGCAAAAGGCATTGTGTAAAATAAAGCATTGTTAAAAGGGACCATCTCAAAAGTTCTTCCAACATTTCCGGACTAATTTGATATTGTTGACCATCATTGGTTAAATTTTCTTTTCATAAATTAATTTAAAAAGTGATACTCACACAATCAGGAATATGATATGGGCTACATTTTCTAATAAATTAAATTTTGTATGTAGATTCAAATGGCACAACTTTTTATTCGAAAGGAGTTGAAAACCACTCACCCACAATACAGAGGTTATGTTCCTTTAGAAATGCAAGAACTTTTGAGATGATTCCTAATTTGTATATACAGTTAATCCTAATTATCTCAAAAACTTAGATAAGATTTTCCCCTGCACAACTCGAAATTTGTTCACAGCAGTTATTAAATTCACCTAAGTAACTCAATTTTGCAGCTAATTCTAAGTAAATAAACTGTCACTTTGACTTAGAAACAATGAGGTAGGTCTGTATGTGCTTTATGTTAATGTTAACATGAATATGCATTAGCTGTATCTTATTATTGTATTTTACTTACCTTAATTATTAGTGTATATTACACACTATCTAGTTCTGAAAACATTTTGACCCATGTGGGTGAGTATTATATACAAGAATTAAAAGGTCATGTATACTATTACATACAAGTATTAAAAGGTCATATATACTATTATATACAAGAATTAAAAGGTCATATGTACTTCGATAACTATCATCAATTGAAATATTAAAAGGAGGGTTGTGTATTATATAGAATTGCATACGGTAAATCACTTATGGTATATTTAAAGTGAATTATTGTACATGTATTTATAAATATATATGTCTCTAAATGATGTTGAAATAATAATAATAAAAAATCTGTTTTAGCCTAGCATGTAGTAATGACTACAGTGTGTAAAGGATAATCCAGAAAAATAAAAAAACATAGAATATTAACATTAATTTTAAACTGATCTGTTAGATATGTGCTGCATACAGTGGCTTATCTCCCCTTAGAAAAAGAAAAAACATCAATATTGTCTTGTAGCAAATGACATCATAAAGAAAAGATACAAGTAGGGTATCAGAATGGAAATTAAAGGGAAGAAAACCAACTTGTATTTCATAAATAATGCTACTAAAAGCCTTGAGCAAATTTAGAAAAAAATCTTATATAAAGCTGCAAATTCTGACATTTAATAATTAGGAATCAATTAAAGGGAACAAACTTTCTATTTAACCAAATTATTTACAATAAAAAAAACTTCATTTTAACCATATATTTATACATTAAAAATATCTATAGAATAATAAAAATAATGGAAGAATGTGTCCATAGGTCATGGATGCCCCCTGCTTCAGGTTATATATAACATAGGTCATGGATGCCCCTGCTTCAGGTTATATATAACATACACTACAAAGTCAAGAGATTCTGAATAGACCAGTTTTTGTGCTAGAAATTCTGAAAAGGGTCTGAAAATTCTGAAAATTACTCAAAATTCTGAACATTGCTGAAAATTCTGAACAGATTCTGAAAATTGCTGAAAATTCTGAACAGATTCTGAAAATTACTCAAAATTCTGAACAGATTCTGAACATTGCTGAAAATTCTGAAAATTGTTGAAAATTCTGAACATTACTGAAAATTCTGAACAGATTCTGAATATTGCTGAAAATTCTGAACAGATTCTGAACATTACTGAAAATTCTGAACAGATTCTGAGCAATATCTTTCTTCTTAAATCAATATATTTTACTTCATTTTCATTAGATTTTAACTAAATATAGAATGTGATATTTCATTAATTAATTATTTTAAAAAACATTAGAACAGCTATATTATTTCATTTCTCATTAAATTTGACATTTTCTTCATTTCAATCTTTCTTCTTAAATCAATATATTTTATTTCATTTTCGTTAGATTTTAACTAATTATGGAAAGGGATCAGAGAAAGGATATTTTACTAATTAATTTTTTTAAATTAAATTACAACAACTATATTATTTCATTTCTTATTAGATTGGTCATTTTCTTTATTTCAAATTTTTCTTCTTAAATCAATATATTTTACTTCATTTTCATTAGATTTTTACGAATTAGATATAGCGTGTGATATTTCACTAATTAATTATTTAAGAAAAATTAAAAAGCAACTATATTATTTCATTTTTTTATTAAATTTGTCATTTTTATATCAATTTTTTTCTTCTTAATTCAATGTATTTTACTTCATTTTTAAAAATTAATTAAAAACTTTGAAGTGGCCCCAACTTAAGTGCTAAAACAACAATCTACACTATAAGTATGTAAGTAAGAGCAAAACATTTTTTTTTACCTGTATATCATAAAACAGTATGGTATCAATTGCCAATTGATAAACCTGTATCCAGTTTAAATATATTAGAGAGGTGTCATATCCCTGCATGGATTCTGCTGAAAATTCTGAACAGAGTATGAACATTTTAACTAAATATATCATGTAATATTTCACTGGATGCAGGTTTTATCAATTGGCAATTGATACCATACTGTTTTTATGATATACAGGTCAATAAAATTATTTTGCTCTCACAAACATACTTACTTATAGTGAGTGTAGATTGTTGTTTTAGCACTTAAGTTGGGGCCACTTAAAGGTTTTTAATCAATTTTTAAAAATGAAGTAAAACATATTGATTTAAGAAGAAAAATTTGAAATAAAGAAAATGACAAATTTAATAAGAAATGAAATAATATAGCTATTGTAATCTAATTTTAAAAAATAATTAGTGAAATATCCCTTTCTATATTTAGTTAAGATCTAATGAAAATGAAATAATGAAAATGTCAAATTTAATGAGAAATGAAATAATATATTTGTTGTAATTTAATTTTAAAATGGAATTAATCAGCAGAGGAGGCACGACGCTTTGCACACGACACGCATATAGCAAGTATATTATCGACAACCGGATGTTTACGATTCAGTTTGAAAATGGATTTTGAAGTGAAAACATCTCGTTAAAAAAAATACTTAAATTAAACGTGAATTTATCCAGCTGTCTAAATTTATTTTCAATATGGGATCTCTTGAAATGTATGATCGCAATACTTGTATACAAGTATTGTCAACAATACTTGTATAAAAAAGTGTACAAGTATTGTTATTCCCTCCCCCTCAATAGTTGAACTCTATTGATTATGATTATTTTTCTGTTCTGTTATGGAGTTTTAATGAAATTGTGTTTTTATTTAAAGAATCATAATTAATAAATTGTCCATATTTTTTTTCACTTATTTGACATTTTGTTTTATAGAAAAACGGTTATAGTTTAGTTATTGCACAATACACAAACATGTCTCTGCAATACACATCTACAACATTTATCATAATTATTAAAGATCATTAAACTTAATTACATTTAGTTACGCAACAATACTAAAACATTCTTATCAAAATCACATACAGTGTATGCACTAATTAGTTCTCAGGTAAAATACAGGTAACAATACTTCGACAATACTTGTACTTTTTTTTATCATATATTTTTTTTATTATATATTTGTATACATAAAGTTCACGTGATCCTCAATATGTTTTAGTGTGAAATCGTATAATCACCATTAAAAAGGCTAAAATATGATATTCTGTGGATTTAAACTGTCACAGGAGATGTTTGATACAACACAAATCACGAAAAATTGGGGGATTTTTCAAGGTCAATTGTGGCGCAATGGATGGAGACTTAAGAAAATATTGGAAGCAAAATGATTGATCTATGTCATACTAAAAGGGATAGGAAAAGTTTCCAACAGATTTTACAAATTTTCATTTTTAATGGTGATCGGTTGAGGACGCTATGAATGAAAAAAAAAAGATGGCGACAAATGTCCCTCTCGAAAATTGCAGATGATCACATTTAACATTCAACCCAAACATTCTTATGTTAATTCCATTCATATATAGATATCTATCAATAATTTACCGAGAGGGACTCGCCATTAATCATCCATGAACGCAGTAATCGGCTTAGTAAAACACTGAAAATTCGATAATGTCACCATCATCAGATAACGATATATTGATGCCGACTTCCGGTTGAGCAACAAGTTAAATTTTGCACACGACACCAACGTGTCATGCCTCCTCTGATTAATCAGTGAAATATTACATGATATATTTAGTTAAAATGTTCATAATCTGTTCAGAATTTTCAGCAGAATCCATGCAGGGATATGACACCTCTCTAATATATTTAAACTGGATACAGGTTTATCAATTGGCAATTGATACCATATTGTTTTATGATATACAGGTCAAAAAAATTGTTTTGCTCTTACTTACATACTTATAGTGTAAATTGTTGTTTTAGCACTTAAGTTGGGGCCACTTCAAAGTTTTTAATTAATATTTAAAAATGAAGTAAAATACATTGAATTAAGAAGAAAAAAATTGATATAAAAATGACAAATTTAATAAAAAATGAAATAATATAGTTGCTTAAATTTAATTTTTCTTAAATAATTAATTAGTGAAATATCACATGCTATATTTAGTAAAAATCTAATGAAAATGAAGTAAAATATATTGATTTAAGAAGAAAAATTTGAAATAAAGAAAATGACCAATCTAATAAGAAATGAAATAATATAGTTGTTGTAATTTAATTTAAAAAAATTAATTAGTAAAATATCCTTTCTCTGATCCCTTTCCATAATGAGTTAAAATCTAACGAAAATGAAATAAAATATATTGATTTAAGAAGAAAGATTGAAATGTCAAATTTAATGAGAAATGAAATAATATAGCTGTTCTAATGTTTTTTAAATAATTAATTAATTAAATATCACATTCTATATTTAGTTAAAATCTAATGAAAATGAAGTAAAATATATTGATTTAAGAAGAAAGATATTGTTCAGAATCTGTTCAGAATTTTCAGTAATGTTCAGAATCTGTTCAGAATTTTCAGCAATGTTCAGAATCTGTTCAGAATTTTCAGCAATTTTCAGAATTTTCAGAATTTTCAGCAATGTTCAGAATCTGTTCAGAATCTGTTCAGAATTTTCAGAATCTGTTCAGAATTTTCAGCAATGTTCAGAATCTGTTCAGAATCTTTTCAGAATTTTGAGTAATTTTCAGACACTTTTCAGAATTTCTAGCACAAAAACTGGTCTATTCAGAATCTCTTGACTTTGTAGTGATAGGTCATGGATGCCCCCTGCTTCAGGCTATGGATGCCCCCTGCTTCCAGCTAAAGAATACACAATGATAAAAGTTGTCAAGTCTGAAAACAAATTTGGCCTTCCTTTTATGGTCCCTGATCTTGTATTTTCAAAAGATTTGCTGAAGGGAAACTTAAAGTTAATGATAGGAAACCAAATGCAGGATGTACAGACATGAGTAAAACTTAATGCCCCTAATGCCACTTCCATTTAACCATTAATTTAAACATTAAATAACATTGGAACAAAAAAACCCTTTCATTTTATTGTTTGTTTGATGATGTTTAATGCCACTTCCAACAATATTTCAGTTATATCATGGTGCTCAGTTTTATTGGTGGAGGAAAGTGGAGGACCCAGAGAAAACCACTGACCTGTCGCAAGTCACTAACAAACTTTATCACATAATGTTGTACACATTTCCCTGATTGAGATTCGAACTCACAACATCAGTGGTGATAGGCACTGATTGCATAGATAGTTGTAAATCCAACTACCATATCATCACGTCATTTGAACATGTTTTTATACATAAAAAAAAATGTTAGCACATCAAAAAAAAATCCTACATTTTCAGTCTTTCTAATCCACCTTCTAATTTTCCTTGTGTTGCCATTTCTCTCATCGCTTGCAGACGACACTTGACAAGTTCTGTTGGACACAATGTAAATGAACAAAAGAATGCTGCACCACTTCCAGCAAATGCATTCTCTAAAGGATTTAAATGTTTAATATCTTTCTTTCCCGATACTAACGTAACACCTTTTTGACAGACACCATAAAAACAAAATAGAACAGAATTTTCTGCAATGTTCGCTGTGAGAGCTGGTATTGTGCCAGCATACAGTCCTCTAATTCCATCCTGTCTAAAAGTCTTCATAAAACAGTCTAATGCATTTTTATATAGATTAGGAAATGTCTGCATTTTGACCTTGACTGTGTCCAGCGATTGTCCAACTACAACATTAGCGATTCCACCTGAAAAAAGAAAGTCGACAGGATATATTTAGGTAGACTTAGAAGTAAACAGATTTTTTCTTAATCGATAAAGCAAATTTCATGCAATTTGTACTAGCCCAAACCACTTTTTACTAGACTTGATTTTTAAGGGCTAGTGGTTTTTCGTGCAGACTTCAGTGAAGAGTACAATTTATAAAAATAATAAAGTTCAAAATCAATGTATTGGTCTAGTAGAAAACGGGCATATTAATCTCACCAAAAAGTAACTTGTGCTCTCCATGATATGCTAGTAGCTGAAACATTATCTTAAACAACAATCTTACTATAGAATATCATAAAACAATGGCCCTTTTGAGCTGAAATGAATCTTTGTACATATTTTATTGTTTGCTCATATCTGTGTACCAGCTAGTAACCAGTATAAAGAAGAGCTAGGGATCTAGTGCTAGTAACCAGTATAAAGAAGAGCTAGGGATCTAGTGCTAGTAACCAGTATAAAGAGCTAGGGATCTAGTGCTAGTAACCAGTATAAAGAAGAGCTAGAGATCTAGTGCTAGTAACCAGTATAAAGAAGAGCTAGGGATCTAGTGCTAGTAACCAGTATAAAGAAGAGCTAGGGATCTAGTGCTAGTAACCAGTATAAAGAAGAGCTAGGGATCTAGTGCTAGTAACCAGTATAAAGAAGAGCTAGGGATCTAGTGCTAGTAACCAGTATAAAGAAGAGCTAGGATCTAGTGCTAGTAACCAGTATAAAGAAGAGCTAGGGATCTAGTGCTAGTAACCAGTATAAAGAAGAAAAAGGTCTAGATACCATTAACTGGCAGTCATGGCTGTGATCATATGGTAGTTAGATCTACAACCTTATATAATAAAGTTTGTCAGTGACTTGCGACAGGTCGATGGTTTCCTCCAGGTATTCCAGTTTCCTTAACCACTATAACTGGCAGCCAGGATATACATGTAACTGATATATTGTTAGAACTGGTGTACACACATCCACATCCCACCAATAACTAGCATAAACAAATATATTGGTTGATTGATTGGTGTTTAATGCTAACATTAGCAATATTTCAGCTATATTGTGGCATAAATAAATATTACATTCATAAACAACATTGTGCATGCTTATACAAAAGCTACTGTATAGTAAATTCACAAACTAAGGTGAAACCAAGACCATCAGCAAAAATGTGAATTAAACAACAGTATGAATTTAAACTGAGACGTGAAACATAGGAATTGTGAGTATTAAATAATGTGACCTTAGTCCTGTTGTGATGTGCTGCTTTAACAATAATGTGACCTTAGTCCTGTTGTGATGTGCTGCTTTAACAATAATGTGACCTTAGTCCTGTTGTGATGTGCTGCGTTAACAATAATGTGACCTTAGTCCTGTTGTGATGTGCTGCTTTAACAATAATGTGACCGTAGTCCTGTTGTGATGTGCTGCTTTAACAATAATGTGACCTTAGTCCTGTTGTGATGTGCTGCTTTAACAATAATGTGACCTTAGTCCTGTTGTGATGTGCTGCTTTAACAATAATGTGACCTTAGTCCTGTTGTGATGTGCTGCTTTAACAATAATGTGACCGTAGTTCTGTTGTGATGTGCTGCTTTAACAATAATGTGACCGTAGTTCTGTTGTGATGTGCTGCTTTAACAATAATGTGACCTTAGTCCTGTTGTGATGTGCTGCTTTAACAATAATGTGACCTTAGTCCTGTTGTGATGTGCTGCTTTAACAATAATGTGACCTTAGTCCTGTTGTGATGTGCTGCTTTAACAATAATGTGACCGTAGTTCTGTTGTGATGTGCTGCTTTAACAATAATGTGACCGTAGTTCTGTTGTGATGTGCTGCTTTAACAATAATGTGACCTTAGTCCTGTTGTGATGTGCTGCTTTAACAATAATGTGACCTTAGTCCTGTTGTGATGTGCTGCTTTAACAATAATGTGACCGTAGTCCTGTTGTGATGTGCTGCTTTAACAATAATGTGACCTTAGTCCTGTTGTGATGTGCTGCTTTAACAATAATGTGAACGTAGTCCTGTTGTGATGTGCTGCTTTAACAATAATGTGACCTTAGTCCTATTGTGATGTGCTGCTTTAACAATAATGTGACCTTAGTCCTGTTGTGATGTGCTGCTTTAACAATAATGTGACCGTAGTCCTGTTGTGATGTGCTGCTTTAACAATAATGTGACCGTAGTCCTGTTGTGATGTGCTGCTTTAACAATAATGTGACCTTAGTCCTGTTGTGATGTGCTGCTTTAACAATAATGTGACCTTAGTCCTGTTGTGATGTGCTGCTTTAACAATAATGTGACCGTAGTCCTGTTGTGATGTGCTGCTTTAACAATAATGTGACCGTAGTCCTGTTGTGATGTGCTGCTTTAACAATAATGTGACCGTAGTCCTGTTGTGATGTGCTGCTTTAACAATAATGTGACCGTAGTCCTGTTGTGATGTGCTGCTTTAACAATAATGTGACCGTAGTCCTGTTGTGATGTGCTGCTTTAACAATAATGTGACCTTAGTCCTGTTGTGATGTGCTACTTTAACAATAATGTGACAGTAGTCCTGTTGTGATGTGCCACTTTAACAATAATGTGACCTTAGTCCTGTTGTGATGTGCTGCTTTAACAATAATGTGACCTTAGTCCTGTTGTGATGTGCTGCTTTAACAATAATATTACATAAATTAGTAAATCTATAGTAGTTATACAGTGAAATTTATCTAGATCCTTGGGATCAGCTTATGTATTCAGACAGGCGTGTATTGAATCTCCTTGGGACCAGCTTATGTATTCAGACAGGCGTGTATTGAACCTCCTTGGGACCAGCTTATGTATTCAGAATAGACAGGCGTGTGTCGAACCTCCTTGGGACCAGCTTATGTATTCAGAATAGACAGGCGTATATTGAACCTCCTTGGGACCAGCTTATGTATTCAGACAGGCATGTATTGAACCTCCTTGGGACCAGCTTATGTATTCAGACAGGCGTGTATTGAACCTCCTTGGGACCAGCTTATGTATTCAGAATAGACAGGCGTGTATTGAACCTCCTTGGGACCAGCTTATGTATTCAGAATAGACAGGCGTATATTGAACCTCCTTGGGACCAGTTTATGTATTCAGAATAGACAGGCATGTGTCGAACCTCCTTGGGACCAGCTTATGTATTCAGAATAGACAGGTGTGTGTCGAACCTCCCTGGGACCAGCTTATGTATTCAGACAGGCGTGTATTGAACCTCCTTGGGACCAGCTTATGTATTTAGAATTGACAGGCGTGTATTGAACTTCCGTGGGACCAGCTTATGTATTCAGAATAGACAGGCGTGTATTGAACCTCCTTGGGACCAGCTTATGTATTCAGACAGGCGTGTATTGAACCTCCTTGGGACCAGTTTATGTATTCAGAATAGACAGGCGTGTATTGAACCTCCTTGGGACCAGCTTATGTATTCAGACAGGTGTGTGCATTATACAAATTAAATTAACAAAGTCTTCATACATTAGGACTTCATTTAAAGTTCAGTTCATACAGGATTCTGTGTTATTCAGGGTTCAGCTTAGACAGGTTTATACAGGATTCTGTATTATTCAGGGTTAAGCTTAGACAGGTTTATACAGGATTCTGTATTATTCAGGGTTAAGTTTAGACAGGTTTATACAGGATTCTGTATTATTCAGGGTTAAGTTTAGACAGGTTTATACAGGATTCTGTATTATTCAGGGTTAAGTTTAGACAGGTTTATACAGGATTCTGTATTATTCAGGGTTAAGTTTAGACAGGTTTATACAGGATTCTGTATTATTCAGGGTTAAGCTTAGACAGGTTTCACAGTATTTTTTATTAGATCTCTAACATTTGATTAAAAGTCAAGAAGTAATTTTCATTGTAATTACCATTGCATCCAGCTAAAAAATCTACAAAGGCATCTATAACAGGATGCCTCTTAAAAAGAGGTCTATCATGTTGGTCTGGTACATCTATCACTGGTACTGTCTCTACTACAGTTAGGTGGGTGTGTTTTCCTTCAGACATTTTCACTGAAATAAAACTACACAGATTAAAACATTAATTCATATACAGTCAAACCTGCTTTAGTGACCACCTCTATTAAGTTACAGTTAAACCTACTTTAGTGACCACCTCTATTAAGTTACAGTTAAACCTACTTTAGTGACCACCTCTATTAAGTTACAGTTAAACCTGCTTTAGTGACCACCTCTATTAAGTTACAGTTAAACCTGCTTTAGTGACCACCTCTATTAAGCAATGACTTACAAGTATTATATGACCTTAATCTTAATTTCCCTTCACAGTGCATTTTATATCAATTAAACCTGGATTAAGTGACCAACTGTCTTATGTGACCATATTTCACTGTTCCCCTGGAAGGTCACACAAGACAGGTTTGACTGTACCAGTAAAACATATACAGTCTTCATATGTCATTGTGTTTCACATTAAAGCATGTATTTATGCTGTCATTCATTTTTGTGATAACATGTGGTATTTTCGAGCTGAAGCAATCTATGCAGGTTTTTTATTGTTTATATTTGCATTCCCATTGGAAATTATGTTTTAAAGAGGGGAGGGTTGGGATCCAATTAACTGGTTTAATCCCATCACTTTTTTGTGCCTGTCCCAAGCTAGGACCTTTATTTCCAACGTAATATGTCAGTAAGTTAAGGTGAGAGGTGTTAATGTTTGCTTAGTTGATATTGGTGGAATTGTTGACCAGGATATGGGGGGTTACTGTCATGGCTGGGATCATGTGGTACTGGTAGATAACAGTTATATGTACTTATGCAGTAATGTCTATGCTAGCACCACTCTCAAGTTGTGTGTTTGATTCCTGTCCAATGTTGACATACATGTATAAATGACACAACTTTATGTGATAAAGTTTGTCAGTGGCTTGCTGCAGACCAGTGGTTTTCTCTATATACTTCTTCTTCTTCCAAGTATTGGACTAGACTCTAAGGATAGAGTGTGTCACGTCCCAGAACTGTGTGCACTATGTACATGGACAATTTACTTTAAAAGTATAATAAACAAAAATAACTACTTACATATATGTACAGTGGCTTGCTTTATATGTATTTAAAGGTGGTTTGGGAATCCTTCAAATGTTAATGTGGAGATTGTCTGATACCACTTCTGAAAGATTCAAGGTTAGGTAAAAGAGCTATTGACTGTGACAATATATACAGAATAATTGCAGTTCTGAAGGTCAAAACAGACATATTATATGCATTATCGCAGTCAGTTTGATACTGCAGTGATAATGAATGTCAAGATTTTCAAAACTGATGTGATTGCTTTTATCAGTTATTTTGAGCAAAAATTTTCGATAAATCAATTTACATGTACATGACACCCAATTTCCATCATCATACAATGTAGATATGTAAAATTGTTTTGGTATTCACAAAACTATGATAAAATGTATGTACCTGGTGTGATATTAGCTGCACAGTGATCTCCCTTTTAAATAAAACCATGTGAAATTTCCCAAGTTCCATGTGAACCCAAGGAGATTTTGAGATGGTCAATATACTGTGTACACAAATTCATTGTGTTATTGATTATTCTGAGGACAATATTAATATAGCTCTGATGTAAAAAAAAAGAAAAAGAAAAAAAGTTACAATTCAAGTACACATGTGTAATGGATCATAACAAGGAATTTCTTGTTAATGCATGGACTCTTGTGTATTTCACATGATTTTTTATAATTAAAAGAAAATGCACATATCTTAACTAAGCAGAGTTATTATTTTTAAGAAATTGTTTAGTGTATCTGTATGAATACGTTGAAGATACCAATACTGGCTTTAATTCAACGGGAGAGAGAGCACCTATTGATGGTGTCGGAGAGCAGATTTGAAGCTCTCAACGGATGTAGCGCTAACTATATTTTCCTCCAGGTGGTTCCACTCTAATATAGTTTTATTGAAGAATGAATTCCTATATTGCTCAGTATTACACTGGATTCTGTCGAAAGACTTTGTATTGTTCTTGAGAGTTTTCTACGATGTTCGTATTGACGTAGTCGTCAAATCGTTTAGGTTTGATAGTTCTCCTCTGTCTGCTTTTGGTCAGATACTTGTTCGCCCCGGAAAGTTAGTCAATTCGCCCCACTTACCGTAATCGCTATTATATTATAATAGATGAAGTCTTTTTCGACAATTTTTTGGTAATTATCTATTAGTTGTATCAAGGACGTATATACGTCCTTGGTTGTATGCAAAAAAAAAAAATTCATTCATTTTGGTCTACTTTAATTATTTATTTATTAGTTGTATACAAAAAAAATAATAATTCATTCATTTTCGTCTACTTTTGTCAAAGATCTCAAGAGAAACTTTTCTGGCAAAATTTACAAAAAACCACACAAGAATAGTAAAAAGGTTGTTTATATTTTGTACCAACGCAAAAGTACATGAAATGACTAAGATGCTGTACAAGTGTGCAAATAACCTCTTTTTTAATGAATTACGCATCAAATGTTAAAATAGTATAAATTTAATCAGATGTCAAACAAAGAGTGAAGCAATACATAATATTAAACACGTCAAGAAAGCATGTTAATTATGAGGAAGACAAAAATAAAGTACCCATGAACAAGCCTTACGACATCCAAAATACGAATATTTGCAATGGTACATGTATTTTCCATATTTCATTTTTTAAAGCACTATTAATAAATGAGGGCGAAACGACCCGGGGCGAACGGGAATAGGGGCGAAACGACCCAGGGCGAACGGGAATAGGGGCGAAACGACTCAGGGGGCAAACGGGATTCGGGGCGAAACGACCCGGTACCGTTCTTCTGTGTATATTATTGATATCCTTGTGTTGCTAACCTTTACAAATTGAAACTAAGCATGGGTTGGGGTCGTCGGTATGAAAATCAGATCATATTCAGTGTCGTTTAAGACAATTTGCAACGATGAACATTGCTATAAAAAATATAAATCAAGTTTTATTTCAAGATCGATAATTTGGATATCACGACGAACACACATCTCCATGGACGTTTTCTGTTTGGATTTACACGTGTTTGTTAAATGACCTCTGATTTGTAGGAGAACGTGTGAAAATACACCCATTACATGTGATAGAAGGAAAATCTGAAATAAAATACAATCTTCTAGAACACTTTAGCCGGGATCACCAGGAGATATCATAGGCGACATAGGGAAAGTTTTACGGTTTACAACCATCTACATCTACATAGTACGACGATCCATCAAAACTCTGATGACTACACGTCGGCGCTGCGCAAACAGACATTAAAAAACAAAATATATATATATATATTTATAATAATAATAAATAAAAATTATCTACAAATATTGCATGAAAATAAGTGAAATCAAAAATTAACAAAAACAGGTGCAAAAATTTAACACATTTACAGGTATTTACAGACCAACTAAGATGTTAGATGTTCTGACATTGGATCAGTTGTTTAAACTGATCCAGGGACCCAGCATTAACAACTGTATAAGGTAGTGCGTTCCAGAGTACTACTGCATGTGGGAAAAAACTGTATTTATAATAGTTTGTCCTGGTGGATATAATTTGATATTGTAATGGGTTATTGTTTCTTGTACTGAGATAAGGTTGAGTAGTAAGGTAAAGTTTTGGATCCACTGCAATAAGGTTGTTGGTGATTTTATAAAGCATTGTAATTCTGTTTAAGTTCCTACGGTGTTCGAGAGTTGGCAATTGAAGATGGTTAAGCATTGCCGAAACACTGCTGGTATTGTGATAGCGGTTTGTCACATATCTTGCTGCTCTGCGCTGAACTTGCTCTAATTTAATTTTTAGTTTTTCTGTGTGAGGTGACCAGACACTTGCGCAGTATTCCAGATTTGATCTGACCATGGATTTATATGCCAAAGTTTTAGTTTCAGTGTTTTGAATTGGTAGGTTTCGTCTCAAGAAGCCTATGATCTTGTTTGCTTTTGAGGTGATGTTATTGATATGAGTGTCCCAGTTCATGTCATTTGAGATTGTTATGCCCAGATATTTTGCAGTTGTAACCGATTCAAGGGTATGACCTTTGAGGGTGTAGCTGGTGTGAAATGGTTTTTGTGATCTTGTGACACTTAATGAGATGCATTTTTCTGGATGAAACTGCATACCCCACATTTTTTCCCAAGCTGCCAAGTTGTCCAAGTCTTGTTGTAAAGTGATTGAATCATCATGATTATAGATTTGTCTGTATAGAATACAATCATCTGCAAATAATCTAGTTTTTGATGTTACTGCGATTTCTTCTTTCAGTACGGAAAATCTTCAACTTGATGAAGGTTAAACAATATCGGACCCCAAATTTCTATACTGAAAATACTAAACATAATTTACAAAATGTTAGTGTTATCTTGAAAGTCTTCGACACGTTGTGTTATTATTTTTTCGTCTTCTTCTGACACACCTCCGCAATCCTAAACTTCGATTGGCTATTAGAAAATACAGTGTCAAGGTCGAATTATAATATAAAAAACAAAAACGGAAAAACCTTCCGAAAACGATTCGATTTGTTTTCATAAATGGAGATGTCGGTATACACATCACTCACAGTATGTCGTTGATGCTGATAATATAGATTAAAAACAAATATTTTTTTTATGTCTAAACTGGACGTCTTTCTTCAAATGCAAAATTTTACAATGCAATACCACCCCACTTTCTTTTTTTTTTTACCAAAACGCCCTCATTATTTTCACAGGCACGGACCACCCCCCTTTTTTTCTAACTTTCTGTTTACAAATTTATTTTCAATAAAATTTCTTTATGGATTATTAGTATCTATATAGGGTCGACATATGCAATTTGATGTTAACATAAGATTGTATGAATATTGACACGAACAAGTTAAAATAAGGAAAAAGAGATGAAATAATAAAGAAATAAAGAAATTTTATTGAAAATAAATTTGTAAACAGAAAGTTAGAAAAAGGGGGGTGGTCCGTGCCACGAGCGCCTGTGATTATTTAACCAAAACTTTCCCACTATTTTACTATCAAAATCCGACTTTTTTTTTCCAATAAAGAGTTTTCCGATTTAAAAATCATGTGATAAAAACGTCCGGAACAGAATCTGACCAAAAGCCCACACTAATTGTAGTAGTGTTTTGCAATATTTGAGCGTGCAAGAATTTAAAAATCCTTCAAAGGTATAAAACGAGCACATCGCATGATTTTTTTACTTTCAAGTTGTTGGTTTCATTGAGTAAAGAACTTTTCCCACCCACACATTTTCCCGATACTGTTGTATAAATATTTCAGAATCGTCATGGATTGTAATGTCATTATCATGCAGTTCATAATGTTTTGGACGGTGACCTTGATTTACGACTTTGGAGTTTCCCCAAAAGAAAAAGAAAAGACAATTGTTGTTATCGACAAAACCTCACATTCCGATAATCAATAAAAGGGTGAAAATTTGAATGAAATAGTTAAAAATGAATAAAAGTAGGTTTTGATGTATACAGTGTATAACTCGGACAATGACAACCCCTGAAATAGACGAGTTCTTGACATTCTAGATTTGAATTCTATTTTACATGTTATTTTACAGACATTGCAAGTATTTGTACAACCAGTAATAGAAGCATTAATTAACATTGATAGACAAATATGGAATCGGGAATATCATACTACAATATTATACTCCCCGTCTTTGATAGTCACATTTTACTCAGAAATCTGGCCCTGCAGGGGTGGCAACACATTTTTTTTTAATTTCTGCAAGGCATTTGTTTTAAATTGATTTCGTTTCACTTTATTTAAATATGGAATATTCAAAGATCCATGGGAGTACTTTTGTTATTTTATCCGTTTGAATGTAATGCATTATGATATAATTAATTTCTCCTGTGTATTTCTGTACAGTACAGTGTCATATACAATGATTGTGTGGACAGAGCTAAGCTTCAGACACACAAGCTACTGAGGCTATGATGCTATGTTGCTCCTAGGTTGAAGTCATCGCTGCAAAAATTCTACGGTCATCATGACGATCTGGTTGACCGTTACGAAATATCCCTCAAATGACAATGGATCTTTTCCTTTTTGACCTAGATTTTTTCTTTCCTCTATCACCGGCAAAACTTGTACCGGACCTGCCCTACCCTTCCGGAGCACCAGGATTCACCCCGGTTTCCGGTGGGTTTCGTGTTGCTCATCTTTTAGTTTTCTGTGTTATGTTTTGTTGTTTTATTTTGTGTTGTTTGTCTTCGTTTTGTGTGCCCGGACTTACAACAGACCACCAACGACTACACTTATCACACTGTTAGAAATTAGACTAAAAACACACCCACCACACACAATGCTTTTCAAGATACCAGTGTATGAAATATGAACAGTCTCTTATATGACAGCAATAGTTTTGAAGTTTTGAATTCTCTGCGTTAGTGGAGCTTTTCTTTTGAACTGTCGATTATAATTATAAACTCCTTTTGAATGACTTTAAATTTCCCTCCTGTACATAATATGTAATTACTTTCTGTTTTCTTCTTTGAATTTGAATTATTATGTTGTACATGTATCATCTCCTTCTGAAGGAATTAAAGAATTGAATTGACAAACTGCCTCTTCTAATATTTAAACGTATTCGATAATTAAAAGCTATGTATAATTATACAAAAATTTAGTTCAATTACTTTCAGAAAGATTTGTAACATTATTATGTAACCGTTTTTCACATAAGGAGAATCTCAAAATTTGAACTTTATTAATTTTCACTAAATCTTAATGCAGTTTTTTGGCTAATTGTTCATTTTTATAGGTTAATGATGAACAATAAAACAAATTGCTATTTTATTTCGAAAATGGATGTAAAAGGGCCCAAATTCCGATGTAAATTGGCATATTAGGAAAGGATATAGAAGTTTTATTTTCTCATCCAAATTTGATGCACTTTTTTATTTGAAATGATTGTGCCAAGAGTTTCATTTAGTTTTCCATTTTCTCTATCTCCTATGGTTTAGGAGATAAATGCAACTGAAAGGGGCCAACAAAAGCCTTATTTCAAAATTTTATTTTTTTTTTGTTGCATTTTAACGGAGTTTGTCTCAAAATGGTTTGCTTTATGTGTTATTGATGGACCATATAACAATTTTTGCTATTTTATTTTGAGAAGTGATCTAAATGGGGCCCAAATTTCGAAATTTCGAATATTTGAAATATACATAGAAATTTTATTTTTCATCCAATTTTGGAAAATTGAAAATTTTCTATATTTTATCATAGATATCTTTGTTAAAACAAGTTTTGATAAGCTCAATAGAACAAACTTAGCTTAACATTAAAATGTATATACATGTATATCAGTTTTGGTTAATGTCTGTGGTTTTTCGTTCTTTCTTGTATCACTTACAATTTCATAATTTTAGGTTTAAAATGTTTACTTAAATACAAAAATAATTGGTTATGATTATAACCAAATACAGTACAGGCTGCCATTAACATAAACAACATCTGTGATTCAGTTTGTCTTTAATATACATATGTATATTCTAATCAGGTCAATACAAATTACTGAATTTTAAAGCAGACTGGTCAACAAACCAGTCAAGACCAGAGCCAGAACACATCTCCAAGTGAAGCAGTACAAAAGAGGGAGCATGCCACACACTAGAGGCATCCAATACCTACCAAGAACATACCACAGAAGCAATGGAAGTTAGTTACAGTTGTACTGAGCCAATACACACCAGAACTAATGTACCACAAAATTGTATATCAAGACCATTACTCAGAGGCCTTCTACCTTCTACACTAGACCACTGTCCTACCAACACATGTAGACCTTGGTGACCGACCTCCAAAGCCAAGTCACATAAAATAATAGCAAGAAGAAAACAAACAGAGTGCTAGATTCCAAGAATGACCATTAGTCTGTAATATCTAGAGATGGTAGCCAACCAACCAATAAAACAATGATAGTATCATATGGACCATTGCTTGATTAGAAAGTTGTCAACCAACCAATAAAACAATGATAGTATCATATGGACCATTGCTTGATTAGAAAGTTGTCAACCAACCAATAAAACAATGATAGTATCATATGGACCATTGCTTGATTAGAAAGTTGTCAACCAACCAATAAAACAATGATAGTATCATATGGACCATTGCTTGATTAGAAAGTTGTCAACCAACCAATAAAACAATGATAGTATCATATGGACCATTGCTTGATTAGAAAGTTGTCAACCAACCAATAAAACAATGATAGTATCATATGGACCATTGCTTGATTAGAAAGTTGTCAACCAACCAATAAAACAATGATAGTATCATATAGACCATTGCTTGATTAGAAAGTTGTCAACCAACCAATAAAACAATGATAGTATCATATGGACCATTGCTTGATTAGAAAGTTGTCAACCAACCAATAAAACAATGATAGTATCATATGGACCATTGCTTGATTAGAAAGTTGTCAACCAACCAATAAAACAATGATAGTATCATATGGACCATTGCTTGATTAGAAAGTTGTCAACCAACCAATACAACAATGATAGTATCATATGGACCATTGCTTGATTAGAAAGTTGTCAACCAACCAATAAAACAATGATAGTATCATATGGACCATTGCTTGATTAGAAAGTTATATAGTGTAGGATTAGGATTATGGTGTTTAATGCCACTTTCAACAATATTTCATTTATATTGTGGTAGTCAGTTTTATTGGTGGAGGAAATCAAGTACCCAGAGAAAATCACTGACTTGCCATGAGTCAGTGACAAACTTTATCACTAAATGTTGTACCGAGTACCATAAGCAGGATTCGAACTTGTAAATCCAACAACCATACGATCATGCCCCTTACATGGTGTAAGGTCAATACCTGATTATTATGTCAATGATTTAGTGTAACATCATACTTTGTGTGCCAATATTGAACATTCATCAAGAATATCACATTTGTGTCTCATGTGATTTTAATTGGCATGAAATTTAATTAACACAATATTAACTCATGTGATTTTAATTGGCATGAAATTTAATTCACTCAATAACTCATGTGATTTTATTTGGCATGAAAGTTAATTCACTCATTAAAACAAACATGGCTTTATTGATAATTACCATAATTGGATGTGTACAGTACACAATTGAAGTAGAAATATAACCAGTTTAACCCTGCCACATTTTTGTGCCTGTCCCAAGCCAGGACCTGGATTTATAATTATATATGTCATGGTCTTTTTTTTGTGTGCATTGAGTGAAGTTCAGAGGTTATTGTTCATTTTGTTGATATTGGTTGAATTAATGACCATCAGTATGATCACTGTTTAAACTTTCTTTTCAGAATGTATCTTGTGTATAATGCCTAGCGAGGCTGGTCAAATGATTGTTCTTGGTGAGGAGAAATGTGTATTACATACAAACAGCTGATTTACAGTAATAAATACATTTATAAGTAATTTTGATATTTTGCCATTGATCTCACAGAGTGATATTGTCAATATCCATGAACTGACTGATACTGGAAATTATCGGTCAGTGTAACGTCAAACAGATTATGATGTTACAGTTAAAAACAATAAGGTCAGTTTTGAAGGTCTAATAGTTCTAAATCAGACTCTCTGTGATACTAAAGATAATGTCTGTCTCCACCTTCATAACTGTGGTTATTCTCTATGTATAACATTGTATTATTAAATCATTCAGCTCCAGATAAACTTTCAACACTTTCAAAAATGATATATTTACAAAAAATACTCAGATATATACAATTGCTTATTATTTATATATCTCTGAATTATTAAAGTTCAGAAAATAAAATGTGACTTCTTCTTGTCATATATATAATGATACTGTGATACAAAAGTTGCTTGTTAATTGATGAGATTAAAGAAAAAAAGCCATCATTTCAACAGAATAAATATCAGCAATAAAACCTCCACACCGAACAACCAATGTGTAGAAATGTGGTATAAATACATGTTTCTGATTGATCAAGTGTTCAGCCTTCATTTCAGAGGCTTTTAATATGTTTATGACATAACATGATTTGTCCACTGCAAATATTAATTCTTCAATAGCCCTGAATTGGCATGTTGTACAGTGCTGAATTGTCCATCTGATTGACTTCAATCTCCTTAAACTGTACACTAGCTTCTCTTGACATGGGCGGTAACTCTGAAAATAAAAATACAATTGTTTAAACCAATGAAGGGCAATACACATATTATGTTTTGGTTTATATCTTACTGGTATGCTACCTATCGGTTACAACTCATGACAAAATAATGAACAGGTTTATTCAAATTCCACTACACACTTTTTAAACAGTTAATAAATATGTAGATATTAAATTTAGTGTGCATGACATGTTTCTGGATAACTTTCATCAGGCCAGACTTAAAAATATCTTTGTTTGCTGTTGGCCTACCCATACTTAGAAGGGGAGGGTAGGTAGGTAGGCTTCTTCTTTTTTTTGAGAAAAAATATGCATATAATAATGTATGTCGAAACTGTGTTATGATTCATGAAATCACAGTTTTAATTGTTTCTATTACAATTCAAAGAAGATTTTACATTTTAAGTGTCTTACATACCAAAGTGTTTAATATATGAAGACTGACTGTCATGGATGTTTTCGCAGTAAAGAATTTCTTTATAAAAGAAGAACTAAATCAATATGTTGGACATTTTTATAAAACAGAACTTAAAACAACAATTCTTTGTAGACATAAATTATAAATATAAAACTAGAACTTGTCAACAAATAAAAATATCAGATATCAATTATCAGGATTTTAAGAAATTGGAGCCATGTAAATGTATGCATCCATAGAAAGCCTATCAAGAATTACACTGTTAAAATTATATGGACCTCACTTAGTTTAGTTCTTTTACATTTATAAAACAAAAATGACTGAAATTAAATAATTGATTAAATTGTCACAAATCTTTCATGGCCAAAACTTTTTTATTATACATGTTATTTGATATGAACTCTTGACAAATAAATTAGATTTTAAGCTTTTGATTCATTTTAAAAACTTGTCCATTTTTAAGGCTTCTATATAAATTGTTTTCAAACTGTGAATATATAACATAAATATAAAAGAATGCAATTTTTTAATTAACACAAAAGTCTACCAATGTCTTGAGCAATATTTTTCAATATAAACTTTAACTACTTATTTTTAATTAATTTTCCATGGAAGAATTTTAGGATTCAAAAGCATTATAGCTCTGACATCTCATAACGCTGATTTATTCGGATCATTTCAATACTTTTACCTGTTAATTGGACTGAATATACAAGTTCTGGTTACAATAAAATATGGATCAAACCAGAAAAGTACAAATCCGAATTTACCGCAAATGCAAAACGGAAATTTTTTGTTGTTCTCACAACTGCAATAAAAAAATTGGGTCGGCCCCAATTTTGGAGGGTCGGTCGGCCAACAGCAAACAAACTTATTTTTATTTTTGGCCTCAGGTACACTCAAAAGTCAAGACATTTGAAAGACAAATAATTTAAATTTTATATTTAAGCTTAAATTTGCTTGGAATATTGTTAATTTGTTTATTCTTAGGCATCTAACTAATTCACATTATATGCATAAAGTTCATAGTAAAGGTTGTTTCCAAGGAGATGCAGATTAGGCAGGTTTCACTGTAAATAGAATAAGTGAATATATACCAATAGTCAATCCCCCTAAAAAGAAGCTGAAAATTTCTGACTGTCCATTTAAATTACCTTCTGGGTTGGCTTGACTATGTAAAGCAGAATCTGCCAAAGTACTGTCTTTAAATGTTGGTTGTGTTGGTTGTGGTGGTGGTCTACGTACACATTGCTCCCCTAATGTCGGTTTGACATTAAATCTGTCAGGATTCTGGTATCTTTCTTGTCTTCTATGTTCTATGTGGTCATTTATGATTTTTTGAGACTGAAAGGAAAAACAATAGGATAAAATCATTACCTCTTTATTTATTCTATTGTTTAAACTATAAGGCTGTTACCAAGGATAATTCTATACAGATATCACATTCTGGTATAACCATGGCTGTTTCTAAATGTAATTGAACACAAAAAAAGGTTTGGTTTATGGTGTTTAATGCCACTTTCAACAATACTTCAGTTATATTGTGGCGGTCAGTTTTATTGGTGGAGAAAACTGGAGTACACAGAGAAAACCACCGACCTGTCACACACACGGCTGTGATTTCTTTATAGACTTATCCTTGATTAAGACATGAAGACAGAAACATTGGATCAAGAACAGTAATGTTGAACATTTAATGTTATTTTCCATATTTGGAAAAAAAAAAGAATTGAACTTCAACTAGTACATGTATTATAGTTTGATTGATTGATTTTGTTTTCATAATGTTTCTCTTGCATTCAAGTTAAACATTTTAAATGATTCATACTTTTAACAATTTTACTTTTACTAAAACTGAAAAAAAAATGTTGAAAATTTACACCACAGATCTGGTTCTTAATCTAAACACCAAAGTCAAGCCCCCCCTCATAGAGGGTGTGCCGGGGGTAGAATAGGCACCAGGTTTCTCCGCCCTAGAGGCACTAGTCCTCTAAAAGGGGTCAACACCGGGGTATAGAAATGGGACAGAGAGCTTCTTCGGCTTGAAGGGGCGTCTGTCGGTTGTGCAGGATGTAGAAATTCACAACCAACCCGTCCTGCGGATGAGACGTAAATAAAACCGAGGTCCTGTGTTGAGAGATTGCCACCCTCTCCGCACGTTAAAGAACCCAGTGTAACAGCTCATTATGAGCATTATGCTCATGATGAGTGGTCCATAAGAGACCTGTTGCACTGGCAAAATTATCCGTCCCTACCCATCACCTTTCCTTGTTTCAAATCCTGTGGCGTTTAAATTTTTAAATGTTCTCGTCCTGAATATAGTTGAAAAATTGCTCGCTGGACGTTAAACACCAATCAATCAACCAAAGTCAAGCTCTACCAGGGGAGATAACTTAAATCTTCTTGAATAATTCTAACCATAATACAAACTTTCCTTGAACCTATCTACTTATTAACTTAAGTTACATGTGTGGAAACAAAATTCAAACCATTGGCAATAAACGCACTGTTCCTTTACTTGAATTTGTATCTAAGTGTAATGTTGGAAAGTCTCTCTTGTTCATTTACATCCATATCCTTTCTTACTACAAGCTGTTCCTTTACTTTAATTTGTGTCTAAGTGTAAAGTTGAGCAGTTTCTCAAGTTCATTTACATCCATATCCTTTCTTACTACAAGCTGTTCCTTTACTTTAATTTGTGTCTAAGTGTAAAGTTGAGCAGTTTCTCAAGTTCATTTACATCCATATCCTTTTTTACTACAAGCTGTTCCTTTACTTTCATTTGTGTCTAAGTGTAATGTTGGATAGTTTCTCATGTTCATTTACGTCCATATCCTTTCTTACTCATTGGATAAGATAGAAAAAAAACTACCAGTAACAAATTATCTTCCATATGCTAAAAAGAATATTAGATGCATTTCTTCAATGCTAATCTTTTACAGCATCACACAAGACAAATATTACCTTTTGTGCACTGAGAATAAGATTTGGATCTGCCATGATTTCTGTGATTCTAAGGTTATTTTTCACGGCCTTTGAAGCTGTTGATCTGGCATGCATTGGAAGTTTTTCTTGGTATAGTTTGTCTGTAAAGTCTGGGTCTTCCGTCACAGTTTTCTTGACTCTGTCAAAATAATTCACAATGTTGATAGAAAATAATCTTAAATAAACAACACATGTATTTTAATACACTGGATAGACATCTGATTACGGTAGTGTCTACTAGTCTTTCCACGATTAAACTTTTTCCCGTGCTACAACACATTCATTCAGAATACTACATTAAGAATACAACATAAAATTTGGAACTTAATATCTATTGTCAGCTTCCATTGCAATATTTTAGCTGAAAATATTGATGACTTTGATTCTATTATTTTATTATTGTTTCTTCTGAGGAAACTGTTTTCCTATACCAGATTTTTGTCCTTTAACTGATAATTTTTATATAATTTTCAATTAATCAGCTGTTTCTTATATTACATAGGTCATGATCAGATGACCACATTTTGTTATCTGATATAGAGAAAACTAGATTTCAGCTTTCAACTATAAGAATCAATTTTTATTAAGAAGACTGAATTAAAAAATCTTCTTTGAAATTAAAATCTTAATACAACATAATGTAAATATACATTTTTATATAAAAATTTATATCACCACTAACATTGCAAGATTGAACCCCACTCATGGCGAGGTGTACTTGATACAACATTATGTGATAAAGTTTATCAGTGACTTGTGGCAGGTCAATGGTTTTCTCTGGATACCCTGGTTTCCTCCACCACGATAAAACTGAAAGTGTTGAAAGTGGTATTAAACACCATAACCATAACCTCCTCATAATATAATTGATATAAATAATCAAATAATTACTTTCTGTTTGTAAGCAGTTCATAAATTCTCTCTATAAGTAGTGCTCCTGCCCCTTCTTTACAATGAATTGTACAATCTATGTATTCTTCTGGTATATCTAATGAATGTCTTTTAATGAACTAAAATTAAAAATAAATCTATCTAAGTTTTCACTGATAAACTCAAGCTTTCTTTGAATTTTATTGCTCATAAAATAAACAAATGAATGAAGTATTATGTCTGAAGAATAAAAGTAACACAAGTGTATGTGATATAGTTAGACAGTTACATAGTGAGGGGTCATACTTGTAACAAATTAAAATAATCCCTCATCAAGTATAAAGTTTTTAACTTACATACATAGCAGTCACAAATGAACAAAATCATATTCTTTGTTAAGACATTTCATTTCTGTTCTATTGTAAATTCCCTATTTATTTAATATTCTTATCTATTGTCATGTTAAACAATACACCTACCCATTGTCCATCACTTCATAGAATACACTTAAGAAATGTAAATCGTATGCATGTACCGGAATTAAATTACAAAAAAAACTCAAATGTACTTTACACTTTCTGACCTGGTAACATGTATGTTACTTTTTTCTTTTTTAGATTAAATTGGTTTTACCTCACAAATGAAGAAAAAACCATAACAATTAAACAAATGATTGAAAATTATATTAAAACATGAAGGCTTTAGGACTTATAATTGTCTTATAAATATAATAAAGAAAATAAATTATGGGAGATATTCATAAATCACCATATGACAATCAAGAAAATAAAATTCAGGAGAGATAATCTGAATCAGTATAACTTAATTAAGCTGATATTAATTCTCACATTTCAAAGAGCATTCTCTTTGTTTCTTGGAAGATATTTAACAATACAGTCAAAGGGGAGCTCCTATAATCCACAATGGAGTCATATTAGATATCGTATTACAACCAAATGTAGGATTTGTCTAGAATCATACATAGGTCATCATTACTGGTAAGTTTTGGTTCAAATGGCATACCATAGTTTCTGAGTAGAATATGAAAATGTGAACATTTTGCAGATGTATTGATGACAGATGCCAGTTGATGACAAAAGGTCACATGTTTATAGACAGGCGAGTTTAAATTCAATGCAATCAACAACAATCATCACTTCGGTTTCACCAATTTCTTACCAATTTCAACAGGTACCAATTCTTTTGCTTTGACTCTAGTGAAGTCCCATTATTATAAGAGTGCATCTGTATATCCTGTGGGAAATACCAGGAGAAGATCTCAGCAATTAGGTAACCATTTGTCACATCCCTGAAACAAATATCATTACAATTTACTCACAATTAATGTCATATAAAAATATATTCAGCTGACATTCTCAAGACATATTCAACAGCAGGTGAACAAGGCGAACAGTATTATGGGCCTCATAAGAAGAACTTATTCATACCTAGATGAGCAGAGTTTCAAATACCTTTTGAGGCTTTTCCGGGCATTAGTAAGACCACACCTTGAATATGCAGAAGTCATATGGTCACCATCAAAGGTAGGAGACATAGATGTACTAGAAAATGTCCAAAGAAGAGCCACAAAACAAATTCCTTCACTGAAAAACCTAGAATACACAGACTTAAAAAGCTGAAAATGCCAACCCTAGAGGGGACATGATCGAAACTTTCAAAATCAGCAATGCCCGACAATGGCATCTACAATTTTTTTAGATCAACTTAGATAAGTACTGGGAAGCACAAGAGTTCAAATATGATCACACAGCTAACACCAACCTAACTAGTAAGCCCAGAAGTGACGTAAAGTTGCAGTCTAGCATAGTAGAAGAAGAGGTGGATATAGTGGTTTCAGCAAGCCAGACTGCCAGTGTCCACAGTCGAACCTAACCTAACCTTAAGTGGCTTAACCCAAATAATCCTATGTTTTTCTGTCACTGTGTCAGTTGTATACATATTTCCTTCAATTACATAGACAGCCTTCCAAAAGGGAATCACGGGGTGTAGAGCGTGGACCTATAATTTCCCCAAGGCACGGCACAACCCCTGTGAAAGTGCATCCAATAGGGCCACTGGTTGTGAAAACAAGTTGTGTGGAACATGTCAAATACACAATCGCCTCTTCAAGACTTCATGGCATGGCCATGGGTCGTGTTTGCAATAATTAAATTCAATGAAGGGAATGGTACATTGCTAATTTACCATTTGGCAGTTTTGATTTGCCATGTTAAATCTAGACTCTGGATCCATTTCAAAACTTCTCTAGGTAAACCCGACATCTTTAAATTTGTTGTCCCGAGCAACGAATAAATAAATCGATGTCATCTATACGCTTTTCTTCTTTCTCGTTACAATAAACATTCTACTGACAGTGAATCGAAATTATAAATGTACGTTTTAGATTTTATTCGGACCGGATACGAGTATTTCCGACCATTAACATCAAAAGAAGTAGAGAAAGTAAATTATATCAATAATAATAGATACAAACACTAATTCAAGCAGTAGGATTTTCTAATGAGCCGTAGACAAATTGTTTTTCATGTTCACTCCATTTGAAAAAAAAAATGCTTGAATTAAGCTTATATAAAAAATAATAAAATAAACAAACAAAAACAAAATAACAAGCAAAAATAAATTTTAAAAAGTACAAGCAATGATCTACAAAACACTACACAGAAAACTACAGATTGAGCAACATTATCCCCACCAAAGGTGCTCCGGAAGAAGTTTCTGCTCCACTAGTGGCACCCCGTCATGTTACTGTTGTTACAAACCAGGTGACAAGTTTTAAATGAGGACAGGATTATAGCTATGACAAATGGAACATATTTGTGACACAGATATTCCGTAACGGTTAACCAATTCATGACAGTGACTGTTAAACTTTCGAAGTGATGACTTTACTTTAACAAATAGGAATCATTGGTTCAGTAGCTTCCTTGTTAGCAGCAACACTCTTATCAAGTAAATCATGATAGGAACCACAAGTTCTGGAATATCGCATCAACTTTGAGATATATACTCCATATGCAGGTGCTGCTGGAATGTTGCTGCACATAAATGGAAAGTTCACAGTAGGAAAATTGAAATCATCTCTTTTGTCTCCAAGTTTTGTATTAACCGTCCTTCATTGTCAATTTCAAGGTGTAGGTCAAGGTATGAAACATTCCTAGCTCAAGCTCAATTGGATATAGGAGTTCAATTATAACCACCAAACTTAGAATTGTTTAGTGAAAGGACATCATCTCTAAAGCAGAACATGAAATTAACCTGTTCTATCTCGCCTCATTTTTTTCATTCAGTTCCATGAAAGGACATTGATTTCCGCCAGCGAAGTTCTGTTGACGTGTTTCAGGTTTGCCAGAGGAGTGAATCATGTGTTGTGGTCTGTAAATTATTAAATCTACTTTTCTGGTATCAGTAGGCAGTTATTTACATGTGTTCACTGATCGGTTTATTTTCAGTCAATTCATGTTGAAGATCCAATCAAATGAAAATTAGATGTTTGTTGTATCTTTTTGTTGGCGATACACTAGCCTCTAACGGGGGTCATGTCAGCTGACCTTTCACCTTAATGTATCGCCAAAAAAAAAAATAACAAAGCCTTTATTAAAGGGTTCGTCGTGGTATTGATCGTACGATAGTTGGATTCACAACTACCTATGCAATCAGTGCATATCACCACAAAAGCTGTGAGTTCGAACTCCGTTCATGGCGAGGTGTACTGGATACAACATTATGTGATAAAGTTTGTCAGTGACTTGCGCCAGGTCGGTGGTTTTCTCCACTAATAAAACTGACCGCCACAATATAACTGAAATATTGTTGGAAGTGGCATTAAACACTATAAACCAAACCAAAAAATAGAAGATACAACAAACATCTATATTTAATTAGATTGATTGAAGATCTTGATTTACACCACAAATAATATCAAACACAGAATACTTACATTTTTTTTTTAAAGTTTCACCAGCCATGTTAAAGTGAGTAAGCAATTGTTGTTTTAACACTAAGAGAGAATTTCACATCGGCAAGAACAAGCAACATTTCAATGAGATGATAATGATGCCTGCTTTATACTAGATCAACACGTTTTGTTGGATTTTTATATTGCATGCCGAGTCAGCGGGTAGACATGTCACTGGTACCAACGATATACCACACTGAATGTGAGCATGTTGCCCATAACATCACTGATGTAGTTTCTATCATGAAAACAGGTCTAACATCGAACTAAGATATACACCTATACAAAAATCAGATACCAATAAGTTCAGGGTATCAAGAACACAGTACTGTATTCTTTATCATATCAGTGTTGGTCATAATCTCAGATGAGATAAAGAATACAAAAATGACAAAACCTAGCTAAAGCTATATATACAGTCCGACAAAAGTTAAGCACCACCTGACTTGTTTCAATATCTTTTCTAATAATGAACTTATTTCAAATCGGTTTGCTGTTTTCGTTACCTGTACACACATACTTACTTACCTGTGAAACAGGTTATTGATCGATTTTTATTTATGTGTATATGACAGGGTGTGTAAAGTGCCACGAATCCTATACATCTCGGTACTGACTTGGACATCTCGGTACTCGGTCCTGGACATTTCGGGACTTGGATGAGACAATATTCCTTACTGACCACAATTGTTTGGTAATTATTAATTGTCAATATTTTTGTACTAGTAGTTCTTTAATATATAGTGTAACCCTCCATTATATATAGTGTAACCCTCCATTATATATCGGCTTGGCAAATATTTCTCAAATAAAATTCAGCTTGTATCGTCTTTTGAAGTCAAACAAAAGATTAAAGCATTGATCTATGATTAAAGAAATTAAATTTGGTAATTAAAGCTATCTAATTAAAACAGCTATGTAATCAAAACAGAAATGAAAATAATCATCCCGTTAAGTTTATCTGTGATTTATTGCTAAAGGGACTTATTTATCAAAACAAAAGTTATTTACAAATATTAATGAATAGCCTCTTTGATGTCCATTTAATTAAAGATGATTAAAAAAAAACACATAAAAATTTGCATAAACAACGTCTACATGTAAAAAAAATGTTTAAAAAGATTTTAAATTCAATCAAATTATTTTTTATTATTCAGTACCGAAATAAACAACGTCTACATGTAAAAAAATTGTTTAAAAAGTTTTTAAATTCAATCAAATTATTTTTATTATTCAGTACCGAAATAAACAACGTCTACATGTAAACAAAATTTAAATTCAATCAAATTATTTTTATTATTCAGTACCGAAATTTCCAGTACCGAGTACCGAGATGTCCAGGTCCCGAGATGTCCTGATACCAAGTGCCACGTGTACTTTTCAACATGTGTGTTTGCGAACGAAAGCCGATTTTTTTTGTGTAGAGTTTTCAGTTTCATTTTCTATTGGTTTGGTATGGTGCGGCGAAAATTAACCATACCAGAAAGGTAGCAAGCTGTTGGCATGCATAACGGTGGTCTTAGCCATAGAAGGGTGGCAGACCACTTCAGGGTTAACCATTCCATCATTGTACGACTGATGCAGTGTTTTCGTCAAACGGGGAATGTTACGGACCGTCCACGTGCAGGTAAACCTCGCAAAACGACGCCGAGAGAGGACCGGCTCATATCCAGACGGGCGTGGCAACGGTCGTTCAGTACAGCTGGTGTACTTCGTGGTAATTTAGCGTTTGGAGGCCACATTGGCATACGCACTGTAATCAGACGCCTCCACCATCAGAGAATGCGAGCGCGACGACCCATAAAACGTCCACAGTTGACATTACGTCATCGCCATGCTAGATTTGACTGGTCACATGATCATTTGGGGTGGAATATTCGCACATGGAGACGGGTCAACTGGTCTGATGAAAGTCGTTTTTTGTTACGCCCTACCGACGGTCGTGCAAGGGTTTGGCGCCAACGAAACACTTCATTTCAGGACAACCACATTTTGGGCACAACTGCTTTTGGGGGTGGGCGTGTAACTGTCTGGGGTTGTTTTTCCTTTGACTGTAAGTTGGACTTGTACGTTCTTGATGGTAATCTGACAGGCCAAAAATACCGTGACAATGTGCTCGCTCCATGCGTAGTCCCCCATTTCGACAATCATGCGTTGGCGGACAGGCCAATTTTCATGGACGACAACGTTAGGCCACATAGAGCCCGAATTGTACAACATTTTTTACAAGAGGATGTTCAGACAATTCCATGGCCTGTGATGTTGCCAGACATGAACCCTATAGAGCATGTATGAGACTTTATTGGCCGAAAAATTAACCAACGCAATCCAAAATGTCAAAATATTGACAAATTAAGAACTATTATCTTACAGGAGTGGCAACAGTTCCCCCAAGAATGACTTAGGCATCTTGTGCGAAGCACCACAAGGCGTGTTACAGAACTTCACAATAAACGTGGTAGATATACTCGTTATTGATTTATATGCCTTACACATACACACAATAGATGCATTTAAAAGTTCTTAAAATCTGAAGACTCTGCATTTTAATGCAATGTTAAAAACTTCCATCAAAGACAAACTGGTTTTACGTTTTTCCAGCGCCTGTTTTGAACCCCATTTTTGCCACGTCATAGTCACATCTTTCAGGATGATAAATACTTCGTAGATTGGTAATTTTAGAGCCCTTGGTGTAGTCTTTTAAGAAGTGTAAGAAAAATGGTGATATCTATTTTATTGTTTTAACAGTATTGATGTAAAAAAATATATCGATAAAAATATAGGGTGGTGTGGTGCTTAACTTAGGTCTGAGTGTATATATATATATTGAAGGAATATTGCAGAACAATGATTTATCAAATGCAATGCACAGGGTATATGTTTCTGAAATAATATCAATTAACATCATTTCAGTGCAGAAGGACTAGTATATGGTGTTGCAAATTCATTTATGTATCTTATCAGCGTAGGGTCTTTTTTTTAGTTTTTAGTGGAAGCGACTGTGTGCAGGTTTTATTTTGTGCCAGCTCCTCGATTTGCAATGCCATATGTCATGGCCTTTTTTATGTTCAATGGTTTGAGGTGGCGGGGTTGTCTGTTTTGTTACTACGGGTGAAATTGTTGATCATCATTGTTTAAACTTTCTATTCACAACAATTTTTTTTACATTAGAATAGAAGGTAGTTTTCTGAAATTATTAAGTATAATACTCAAAACTACATGTTGAATATGACACTCCCCTGGAAAAATGAGGTGTACTAAAACAGCCCCCCCCCGAGTCGGCTTTCCTGGGCATCTTCTGTCATTGTACAAACCAGGTTTGTTAAATAAATTATAGTTATATACATGTATATATATATATATATATATTAAAAAAAAGCAGAATACTCTACAAGCATAACAAAAAAAAATATGATAGATATTAAGCATGACACACCACATGAGTGTTTATACTGAAAGTGTAAAGATTTCATGACAACACTATGACAAGGGTCATCTTACACACTCTTTGGTGTACATATTATACTGGAAGATTTTTGGGCAACTGTAAGGCAAAGAACAGCAATAAATCCACAGATCCTTCATTTTTGAATTTTCCCAGACTTTTGTACAGATTTCTTTCATGTTCATTAACATCCTTTTATGTTAAATGTATGGTTCTGATTGTAGGAATCAAACTTACAACTCACGTAATGATAGATTGGTTTGGTTTGGTTTTGGTGTTTAATGCCACTTAACAATATTTCAGTTATATCGTGGCAGTCAGTTTTATTGGTGAAGGAAACCTGAGTACCTGGAGAAAACCACCAACATGTTGCAAGTCACTGACATACTGTTGTATCGAGTACACCTCGCCATGAACGGGATTCAAACTCATAACTTTAGTGGTCATAGGCACTAATTGCATAAGTAGATGTAAATCCAACTACTGTACGATCTCGGCCACAATAGCAACCTACGCTTACTTGCTTTATTTTCTGTTTCCTTTTACAATTTCAGTTGCTTGCCAGTAAAAACAACTAATGTTTGTATAACTTGAAATCTTTTATCAAAAAACATTACAACTGAACATTTTGAAACTTTTTTCTAATACAGAATAACATATCCCGTCATCCTCTGGGATACATCTTTTAACTTATCATAGTAAGTTGATGATTATACTTCAATCTTTTCAATACCTTGACATTGACATAAAACAGAGAGAAGCTATTAAATAATAGAAAGCAAATGAATTTCCTTATACCTTGAGAAAATAAAATTAACTTCTATGTAGTAAATCATTTTTTGTTGTAAAACCAGTGTAATGTTTATCTTTTGATGTTTCAGCCTCATCAAATATTCAAATTCTGTTTCAATTTCCTTCACAAGGCTGAATTGTTTAATTATTTAATGCCCTTTGCATGATATACTCTTTAACAAAAATCAACACTTTAAAATAGGGAAGATAATACCATTAGGTTAGACAATCAATGGTGATAGTCACATGATCATCATGTGATACGATACGTTTGTAAAGTATTAATGAGTCTAAACCAGAGGCTCTCAAGAGCCTGTATCGTTCACCTGGTAATAAAAAAAAACAATTGGTCCTATGTAAAAACTATGTCCTGCAGTGGTAGTCATCTTGGAATTACGATCAACATAAAAAACACAAAGTTTGTAAAGGACCTTCCAATGATTGATGCACAGTTTAGGTTCATTCAGTGCAATAGCTTCAGAGAAGAATATATTTCTGTATTTTCCCCATATGGTTCTGTGTTAATACTATGACCTGTGGTGGCAGCCATCTTGGATTTCCGATCGGCATAAAAAACACACACCTTGTAGAGGACCTTCCAATGATCATTCCTGGGCAGTTTGGTTTCAACTGTCCAAGTGGTTTCAGAGAAGAAGCATTTTGAAACATTTTTCCCATAGGGTCCAATGTTAAACTAAGTCCTGCCGTAGCCGCCATTTTGAATTTCATATCAGAATAAAAAACGTATATTTTGTAGAGGACCATTCAATGAACATTCATGTACAGTTTGGCTTTAATCATATTTGTAGTTTCTGAGAAGAAGGCATTTGAACATTTTCCCATAGGGTCCAATGTTAATCTATGTCCTGCGGTGGTGGCCATCTTGGATTTCCGATCGGCATAAAAAACACACACCTTGTAGAGGACCTTCCAATGATCATTCCTGGGCAGTTTGGTTTCAATTATCCAAGTGGTTTCAGAGAAGAAGCGTTTTGAAACATTTTTCCCATAGGGTCCAATGTTAAACTAAGTCCTGCCGTAGCCGCCATTTTGAATTTCATATCGGAACAAAAAACGTAAAGTTTGTAGAGGACCATCCAATGTACACACATATGGACAGTTTGGCTTTAATCATATTTGTAGTTTCTGAGAAGAAGGCATTTGAACATTTTCCCATAGGGTCCAATGTTAATCTATGTATTGCGGTAGCGGCCATCTTGGATTTCCGATCGGCATAAAAAACATAAAATTTGTAGAGGACCTTCCAATGATCATTCCTAGGCAGTTTGGTTTCAATTATCCAAGTGGTTTCAGAGAAGAAGCGTTTTGAAACATTTTCCCCATAGGGTCCAATGTTAAACTAAGTCCTGCCGTAGCCGCCATTTTGAATTTCATACCAGAACAAAAAACGTAAAGTTTGTAGAGGACCATCTAATGAACATTCATGTACAGTTTGGCTTTAATCATATTTGTAGTTTCCGAGTAGAAGGCATTTGAATATTTTCCCATAGGGTCCAATGTTAATCTATGTCCTGCGGTGGCGGCCATCTTGGATTTCCGACCGGCATAAAAAACAGAAAATTTGTAGAGGACCTTCCAATGATCATTCCTGGGCAGTTTGGTTTCAACTGTCCAAGTGGTTTCAGAGAAGAAGCATTTTGAAACATTTTCCCCATAGGGTCCAATGTTAAACTAAGTCCTGCCGTAGCCGCCATTTTGAATTTCATATCGGAACAAAAAACCTTAAGATTGTAGAGGACCATCCAATGAACATTCATGTACAGTTTGGCTTTAATCATATTTGTAGTTTCTGAGAAGAAGGCATTTGAACATTTTCCCATAGGGTCCAATGTTAATCTATGTCCTGCGATGGCGGCCATCTTGGATTTCCGATCGGCATAAAAAACAGTAACTTGGTAAAGGACATTCCAATGATCATTCCTTTACAGTTTGGGTTCAGTCAGTTCATTAGTTTCAGAGAAGAAGATCTTTGAAATTTCAGCCAATCAGAGCATATTATTGGCCCTGGCAGCCATATTGAATATCCGACTGGAACGAAAAACAGTAACTTTGTAGAGGACCATCCAAGGAACATTCCTGCTACGTTCGGTTCCAATCGGCCAAGTGGTTTCGGAGAAGAAGCTTGAAATGTGAAAAGTTTACAGACGACAGACGACGGACGCCAAGTGATGGCAATAGTTCACCTGGACCTTTGGTCCAGGTGAACTAAAAAAGGAAGTGAGGTAAAAACATGTCAAGAACCTTGATCTTTCTGTTCTTTTTTTTATCACACACTAATATACCATAGAATAAAACACTGATATGACCATGATCTATTTTCTGATTTTGTTTGTTGGCAGTGTTTATAAACATTGTGCTTTAAAACAAGCAAACATAATCTTTAAACAGTTGGACAAATAAATAAATTAAATGGTTAATAATTCTAGAAGTTGTTATGATCCTGTATCATTGGTCTTTAATGTTTGTTGAGACAATTTAGCCAGCGTTGATCTTATTTCTTCCATCATTGATTCTCTTGGGACCTCTCTCTGTAATAACATGTTTAAAGTCAGAGTGTGAAGGATAGTTGTAAAACGACAAAGGAACAATTTTTCAGCTAAATCGTAGAAAGAACAAGCTATATTTGATAAGATTATGTCCTCTTTGTACTAAACCAACATGTTTAGTTAGATTTTTATAGTGCTAGCTCAGTGAAAGATTCCGCAAATAAACCTTCGTTCTAATCAGACACATTACCCTGATTCCGAATCAACCAGTCTTTAATCTTACTTAGCCGAGGAGCAACAAATACAATGTACCAATTTCATACTCTTCGACAAGTTTAAATTCAATTTCCAGGTATACAATTATCAAAATATAAATATTTAATCTTTGTAAAAATAACTAAATCCAGCAAACTTTGTTCATTAGCAGATGACAGTATTCTCCAACCATGAAGCACTTGTCCAATCCTTAGGAAGAGTTTTATATTTGATACATCATGTACACCTTTTGGAGAAGTTGTACCCTGTACAGGAGAAGGTTATATTTCTATAATCCCCCTGGGTTAACAAACAGATGAAGATTGTATGCTACATAAATAAGCTTTATGGTGTTTAATGCCACTTTCAACAATTATTGGTGGTACATCAATAGGAAAATCTCCTCAAATCAATAATTTGCATTTTTGGGAGTGGGTCTAATAATATGCTCAATAAATGATGTCTTATTTTATGTTGATAGTTCAACCTGCATTATTTCTTGCTTCTAACCATTTCATTTGCAATAATTAATAGCATCTATACAAATAAGAGTGTTCAAGACTGCTATTTTTATCATTAAATTACTAACCTCGTCTCTCGTTTCTATGATTCTCATGGTAACAACCTTCCTTTCTATTTCTCCTGTACCTATAATGATAGCTATTGGTATACCATTACTTTCACAATACTGAAACTGGTCCAAGGACTTAGGATTCTTCTTATACGATTGTTCTGTCTGTAAAGAAAAAAGACATTTAATTATATTTATAAAATTGGTTCAGACTTTTAATTTTTTAAATTTAATCTAAACATATTTTATTAATTAATTAAATATAACATACAATACAAATATACTTTAATTCATTCTTTGGATATCAAGTTATCAAGAGGGCTGGGTTTGGGATTCTATTAACCGGCTTAGCCCTGTCACATTTTTGTGCCTGTCCCAAGCCAGGACTTGGATTACCAACGTCATATGTCGTGTTCTTTCTTTGTATTTAGTGAGTTCAGTTAAGATGAGAGGTATTCGTTCGTTTTGTTGATATTGGTGGAATTTATTACCATCACTGTTTAAACTTTCTTTCCATAATTTATTAATTAATTAAAGGGATGTGAAAACAAGTTATAACAAAGACTAAAATATTCTTCTTATAGGATTGTTCTATCTGTAAAGAAGAAACACATCAAATTAAATTTGCAAAACATCCCTTGTAGAGACAAATTTGATCAATGCTTGAGAAGGGGAGATAATCCAAATGATTCTATCCTAAAGCAACACAATGAACTACTAAAATCAAATAAAAATTTGAGGCATAGTAGAGAATTAAAAACCTTTTTACCATGAATATTGGCTAAATTTTTATAGAACTAATCAGACTTGATATTCTCTTTTAACATCACTAAACTTTTTGTTTCTAAAGCTCGTTAAAATAAATTTTATATTTTCCAACAAAATACATATAAAATGTATATTTATCACACTTATCTTTCAAGGTTTGGCTCCTGAAAATATGTTCGCAAATACAAACACTAATGAAAGTAATGTATGTAAATTTTCTATACCTTAATATCAGCATCCCACAATTCTCTACATAACTTCATTCTTTCTTCAACAAGATTTTTCTGTGCTGATACAACATATACTTCAGTCTCTGTAGTTCTTGTTTTCATATTAGAAGCCTGAAAATTATATACTCTGTGTCATATGAATCAAGTTTCCAAAATATGTTACTTCTTTCTTTATATATTTGCCCATCCACTATCTATTTTCATTGAAAATCCAATGCAGTATTCCATCCAAAGGTCCATGTTCTATAATCTCTCTTGAAGATTAGAATGAATGAATATGTCATTGTATTTCTCAACGGAAATTTAACATTACTTATGTTCCACAATAAACATGTTAATTTTGTAAAAGCCAATCAAATGATCAATCCTGTGCAGTTTGGATTCAATTATCTTTGTAGTTAGAGAATAAACTTTTCAAATATTTTGTCATAAACATCTATTGTTAAGCTATGTTCTGCAGTGGCAGTGACCTTGGATTTCTGTTCAATTGAAACATGATATCTTTTTGGAGGACAATCTTTACATAATTCCAATTGAATTTTATCAGAGAAGAAGATTTAAAAATTTGTCCAATCAGAAATAACAATTAACTCTGAAGGCCATTTTTTTTATTATCTGAAATTGGGACATTTTTGCAGAGGACCTTTGATGCATCATTTCTGTATAGTTTAGTTTCAATTAGACAAATAGTCCCAAAGGAGAAGATAAATATGTGAAAAGGTAATGACAAATCCAAGCGATGGCAATCATACACATGGATTTTGGTTAGGCGTGCAAAAATTTATGAAGACAAAAATCTGACAAAAAATGTTTGCAATAATTGAAGACTTCTTTTCTTTAATATCAAAAGACAACAAACTCCTAAACATACCTGAGCTCTAGATTCTAGTATAGAGAAGACTCTCTCTATACCAATACTGACTCCCACACATGGTACTTTCTTGCCTTTAGGGTCAAACATACCGACCAGACCATCATACCGACCACCACCAGCTACACTACCCACACTGACACTCTCCTCATCTGAATCAGCAGATGGCTTGTGGGAAAATCCTAAAGAAATTAACTTCATTTTATAATATTGTGATAATGATTTCCCCCCCCCCCCCCCACCCCCTTTTTACACTTCCACATCAAGTCCAGTTGACATATTTAGAATTTTATTGAATAAAAACATGCTAAGCAGACAGACCATCCTGCCTCAGAATTAAATAACTGCTGACATCCATATTGAACTCAACGCTTTGGTTTGGTTTATGGTGTTTAACGCCACTTTCAACAATATTTCAGTTATATCGTGGCAGTGGCAGTCAGTTTCATTGGTGGAGGAAACCGGAGTACTCGGAGAAAACCACCGACATCTCAGAAGTCACTGACAAACTTAAGGACATAATGTTGTATTGAGTACACCTCACCATTAGCAGGATTCACAAAGTTAGTGGTGATAGGCACTGATTGTACAGGTAGTAATAAACATAAGCTTGTTAATTAATGGTTATCTCTCATCATGTATTTATGTTTTATTTTTCTGATATTTCTGGTATATACGACATAATAAACTAGCTATAATAATACCTTGTAAAACAGCTTCATAAATTACACCTGTGTAATAATCCAATCCTCTTGCTAAACTTAGATCAAAAGATACCTGTTGATAGAATGTTACAAAAATATAACAATATTGTGACAATGTAAACTTTATCTTAGCATTTCTCAATTAAATATATTCATTTCTGCTTTTTGTTTTGTTTTTTGGGGGGGGGGGGGGGGGGGTAAAACACTTTCATTTAAATTTTTCAGAGCAAAAGATGGTAATACTGTTAATAAAATAACATTCTGACATTCAAAATAATTCTTTTTGTTACATCACAACAATCATTCAAATGTTTCCATTCATCAAACATTGTCATTGTCAAAATGACCAACCATAGGTCTTTATTTTATTTTTGAAGATTTATGGTCTGATGTGTAATTGTTATTGTTTTAAATGATATAGTTTTCTGTAGTATGAAATGAATCTGTAACATTTAAAACGTTGCTTTGAAGAATTCCACAACAGGATTCCATATTTTTTTTACTAAGACGTTATGAGGGTATTCGTGTATTCCAAACTTAAAAACTTAAAAGTAGTTCTGACTAAAGTACATCTTGTATCACATACATATATGATACTAGGTTTTGTATTTATGGGTTGTATCTAATGGTTTAAATCCAGCCCAAAATTTCTATATACTTAATACTTTATAATAGATAAAAAAAAAAAAGAGTACAATTCCTACCTTGTCTAAAATGCCATATAATTCACAATACTTCAACAATAGTTTAATATCTTCTAATCCTTCCATTGCAGCTTTCTGTCCCCTGAGATCTTCATCTGTCAGTAGAACCTCTATCAGATCTTGTCCCCCCTTCAATTTAACATAGGTACCTATTCTATCAGCAGCAGACTCATCTAAGCCCTTCTCATCAATCATTTCAGATCTAACATCATCCCAAAATGTCTGAAATAAAAAAAAATCAGTATTTCTTGGAATACAAGTCTATCTGAATATACATGTAGGTTTGATTATCGTTAGTATAATATTCAAATGTAAAACTCCTTTTAACGTAGTCTCAGGGTTTTCAATATTTTTCATGTAGACCAGTACTACACTATTTACAGGAGGTACTTTTGATCAAAATTCAGACAATTTTCATGAATATTTTATATGACACTCTTTAAAATCAGGAGGTACCAAAGACCATTTTAGGCGAGTAAAAATGCCTGGTACCATCCCTTATTGAAAGGCCTGTAGTCTTGACCTATATCCTGCCAGGGCTCACAATGGAGGGCGATTCGGGCGAAGAAATCGCCTTGTGAAGGTTGACTTCGCTTTCTCGTATTTTCTCCACTTGTCATTTATGAAAATGTTGATATCGTGCACGTGTTTATTGAAATCTATCGCATCCGTTATTAAGTATTTTGAAAGTGATTTTCTCGGAAAATAATCCATTACGGTTTATGGAAACTTTAATTTCGTTCATTAGAGGTTTTGTTTATTGTTTATATATGCCCGGCTTAAAATAAAACTATTTGTATTTTGGTTTTTTTTCGTAAAAAAACAACAATGGCACCATTTTGGTAAGGGGACGCAATGCAGTACTGTGCTACGGGAAATGTTGACCGAAGCTACTTTTAACAAAACGAACTTTTGATTTATTTTTTCTCATTTCTGTGTCATAAAATCATAGTTCTCATATCAAATATGTTCATATATGCGAAGATTGCAATTCAAAATTCGTTGAAATGCACGTAGACGCTTCAGATATTTATCCATCCGCATTGGTATTTTTTTCTCGACACCGGGTTAATATTACGACCTATCGAACTGTTTATTTACATACATGTGTAAACGTTAACACATATCCAATTAAAAAATATACTTTGAACTACAGTAGCTTTCCTCCGTTGTTGCAATCTGATTTGAGGTCTGGAAAATAATAATTACAGCCTTTACTTTTTTCAGTTTTTGACTATCATTGGCAATTTACGTTTGTGCTATATTTTCATTCCCTACTGTACTGTACTCCTATATATAGTTGGACCATTGAGCAAATTGACAAAGACATCGTTCTTCTGCTGAAGATCACACAAATATGAGTTATTACAATTTGTGTGGTATTGGATCACAACACAGTAATATTTCAAAAGGAAAAGGGGGTACATATAAAAATCACTGGTATGCAAGACTCCAATAGTCAAGGTAGACAGAAATAAAAATGTGACATTGAATAGATGTCCTTAAGGTAGTTATGAATAAAAAAAACCCAGAATAAATCAGTTCAGACAGCTTTTTAACTATTTACTAAATTTGGGCAGGGTAACGTCAGAGGGGTCGCGAAACAATGTTTTGATTAATCGCAATTAACTTCTCCCAGAAGTCTCCCCACTTCTCTCTGTTGTCTCCCACTTCTCCCTGCGAGCTCTCTGAAAGAGAAGTCACTTCTCCCTCTAATTTGAAAGTAGTGGGAGCCCTGTATCCTGCAAGCACTAATAAATTTTATGAAATTCTTTATTTTTTACATGGAACTGTACTAGAAAATATAAAACTATTTAAATCACAAGAAATCATGAATGTTTAACATTTTATAAAAAGAAGGCATAAACAGTGATGGTCAATAATTCCATCAATATCAACAAAATAAACAACTGGCTCTCACCTCAAATCATTGAACATTAAAAAGACCATGACATGTGACATCTTAACATTAAAAAGACCATGACATGTGACATCTTAACATTACAAAGACCATGACATGTGACATCTTAACATTAAAAAGACCATGACATGTGACATCTTAACATTAAAAAGACCATGACATGTGACATCTTAACATTAAAAAGACCATGACATGTGACATCTTAACATTAAAAAGACCATGACATGTGACATCTTAACATTACAAAGACCATGACATGTGACATCTTAACATTAAAAAGACCATGACATGTGACATCTTAACATTAAAAAGACCATGACATGTGACATCTTAACATTAAAAAGACCATGACATGTGACATCTTAACATTAAAAAGACCATGACATGTGACATCTTAACATTAAAAAGACCATGACATGTGACATCTTAACATTAAAAAGACCATGACATGTGACAGCTTAACATTAAAAAGACCATGACATGTGACATCTTAACATTAAAAAGACCATGACATGTGACAGCTTAACATTAAAAAGACCATGACATGTGACATCTTAACATTAAAAAGACCATGACATGTGACATCTTAACATTAAAAAGACCATGACATGTGACATCTTAACATTAAAAAGACCATGACATGTGACATCTTAACATTAAAAAGACCATGACATGTGACAGCTTAACATTAAAAAGACAATGACATGTGACATCTTAACATTAAAAAGACCATGACATGTGACATCTTAACATTAAAAAGACCATGACATGTGACATCTTAACATTAAAAAGACCATGACATGTGACATCTTAACATTAAAAAGACCATGACATGTGACATCTTAACATTAAAAAGACCATGACATGTGACATCTTAACATTAAAAAGACCATGACATGTGACATCTTAACATTAAAAAGACCATGACATGTGACATCTTAAGGTTGTTTCAAAGTTTGTTTGGTTGTTTGTGAATACATTGTTTGTTGTAAATTTTTTCATAAAAACAAATATTTGTTTACCTTATCTAGCTTATCAACTGATGAACAAATCGTTCTAAATTTATCATCAGGTACACCACACGCTGCGAACATGCCATCTAATAGCTTCCTGTGATTAACCTGAAAACAACAAGTTAAAATCAGCCAAATATTTAAGATGGATATAAGATTTTTTTCTGTTATATATGTACCTGGCTGTTTTGTCCTAATTAATTGGTTGGTTGGTTTATGGTGTTTAATGCCACTTTCAACAATATTTCAGTTATATCGTGGCAGTTAGTTTTATTGGTGGACAAAACCGGATTACCCAGAAAAAACCACCGACCTGTAGTAAGTCACTGACAAACTTTATCACATATTGTTGTATCTAGTATACCTCATCATGAACAGGATTCAAACTCACAACTATAGTGGTGATAGGAATAGATTGCAAAGGTAGTTGTAAATCCAACTACTACAAGATCACGACCATGACAGCCCCTGTCCTGTCCTAATAAATTAAAATTTGACACATGGTTTTTCACCTTTTAATATGTATTGTAATATATATAAAGATACCTTTCTTGTTATCTCAAAATCAAGATTTTACTTACAGACCGTGAAATATATTTGATACAAACAAAATATAATAACTCTTGTTTTAAGATTAAAAGAGTAAAATAATGTGACTATGTTAGAACCTGGATTCAATTCTGTATGTGACATAAATTCGTTTGACTTTCATTATACCAAGTTTATCATGTTTATTATATTCTAGTATTTCGTGTACAACAGAAAATCGAAGACAATTTCAAAAGTTGCTGATTCTGGTAAAAGTATTCTATGCGATTGGTTATTTAATTTTGTATAAATTCTGGTACATATACTTCAATTCTAATTAAGATACTGATTGGTTACCTTAACAACAAAATCTCCCAGTTTTAACTTAGATAATATTTCTACAACAATTTTTACACATTCTGCATCAGGTATCATGGCATCAAACTGTCCAGCTATATCAAAATCCTGTGGAAAAATAAATACACCTTTTAGCAATCATCATTAATACAGTACAACTATGACAGTTTACCCTTCCGGAGCACCCGAGTTGACAAGATACAGAGTACATTATCAATGCTGCGAATTTTTCCCCTGGTTCCTTCATTAATTATACATAGCTGTAAAATGTACAAAACAAACAATCCATACTTTAGGATAACACTATGCACTTCAATTTTACTGTTTTCGAAAAAAGAGCAGAGGCAGTGTAACCGCTACAAATTTTCGTCCCTATCCAGCTCTCCATACTTTTCCAGTGGGAGTCAAAAATTGTTGCTCTGGTTGTCCCAATTCCTTCCTCATTTCTGTTGTTTTATGATACCGTCAAATCTGCCTTAACAGGCAACTTCATTTCCAAATTAATGAATAGTGCATATAATTTTATCTTGTATATAAAGGGCAACTGTTCATAAAGGCACATTTTCAGATTCCCTTGGTGCATGTTTGACGGTATCTTTGAACTTGATCTGACCCTGATTATGCATGAAATATTTGCTGATGGACAACACTCAATCAATAAATCACTTTTACATGAAAAATAGCATTTTATCACTTTTTGCCCGTATTATTTATGTATAACTACAAGTATGCCACTGTATATATTTTATAACTATACTTACACATTGGTAAAATTCTCTAAATCTACCTCTAGTCATTGCTGGGTTGTCTCGTCTGTACACTTTAGATATATGATACCGCTTTATATTGTTTATTTTATTCATAGCTAAATATCTTGCAAATGGTACCTGTTATAAGTTAAGGAAACTTTGAAATATTATCGTCAGCTGTTCAGTAATCTTGTAAAATTCTCTATTGTTAAATTTACTTATGTTGAGTTTGAAAGGACAAATATATTAAGTTCAATGTAAGATTAAATGTGCAATCAAATGACAAGTAAGTTTGCTAATTTTCTGAACACTTGAAAGATTTTTGATCTTGTACTAAATTATTAATCAATAATGGAGGAACTATTTCATTGTGTATTATTGTCAAATGAGTGACAGTTTGCCTTTCTATTTCAAATGACAGATGTATGTTTCTGTATAAATAAAAAAATAATTGTTTGCAATTCTGCACATAGTGACATCAAGGACCGTTGTGGTCTTGATCGTATGTTAGTTGGATTTACAACTACCTATGCAATCAGTGCCTATCACCACTAAAGTTTTGAGTTCTAATCCCGCTCATGGCAAGGTGTACTTGATACAACATAATGTGATAAAGTTTGTCAGTGATTTATGGAGGGTTGGTGGTTTTCTTTGGGTACAACCGTTTCCTCCACCTATAAAACTAAAATATTGTTGAAAGTGGCATCAAACATCATATCCCCCCTCTAATTCAATGGTAGATGTATGCTTTTCTGCAGCAAAAGAAAAAATGTTTGCAGTTTTCCACAAAGTGTCACACAGACAAAATGTTTGAACTCTTCGATAACAATCTGTGTTTATTTATATAAAGGATACAGTTAAATCATATCTAAGAGATAACAATTCTCCACCCTGGTCTTCTAAATCATAAATTAACTTAGAATCTTCTCCATACTTTCCTTTTAATGTTTCCTGTAAAGACAAGCCATAAACATGATGTCACATAATTCAGAAAGAAGTAAAATATTGACTAGGGATACTTGTGGCAATTTATTTTGTTGAGTGCAGAAGACATTTCTGATAATAGTCTCACCATTGTAAAAATCTAAAATTAGAAAACTTTGGCGAGTCCCAACTGATAATGGTGAGTCCCAACTGAAAATGGTGAGTCCAGGACTCATCTAGGCGAGTCCCAAGTGAAAATGGTGAGTCCAGGACTCATATAGACGAGTTGCAATGATCTCTGATTGATATTGGTACAGTTTTGGTATTTAAGATTGTCTTCAGTTATTACTGTACAAAATTATGCATATTATGTCGTACGTGGAATGAGAATATATTTTTGTGTGTTTGTACATGTACTGTATTAATGAGAATAGGCTAACACCATCTGTCATAACATGGATGTATCTAACATTTCATAAAAACTTGGATATTTACTTCAGTGTGTACAACATGATTCTGGAGTAACCTTGATCAGGTAAACTCAGTCAAATGATTGAAAAGACAATATAAAATTTACCCATATAATTCATTGACTAGAATGTATAATATTTAACATTCCCTCACAATAAACCATTCATTGAGCATAGACGTAACATACTCACTCTCAATTCAAACACAGGTGTGTCTATTGTTTCTGCTCCGTGACGTTTAAAACACCCAATGATGGTATTAAATACCTTCTCCCTGATAGCCATCTGGTGGGGGTTGTAATCTCTTGTCCCCTGAAATATTTTTATAACATACATGTATATAAATATTAAATGGTGATATAGAATGAGTTTGTTTGTTTGTTTGATGGTGTTTAACGCCACTTTCAACAACATTTCAGTTACAGTACAGAAAGCGACATACCGTGATTGATCACTCCGAGAGACATAATTTTTAATCCTTTAGACATATCGTCACGGATATAAACCCACTGTGATAGACCTAAAAAGGACCATAAAACAAGGTGGTGGGGATTAAATATTATGGCTCTCGGTCACCTGTGCGCCGATTGATATTTTACCGCCAATTAAGAGATTAGCGTTACCTGTTCTACCTGTTGACTTTTAATATCGTAAGCCGTAATTATTGCTACTGAAGGATGTATTTTTGACAATTAATTTTGTATCCTCTTGCTGTTAATATTTGACTGTTTGTTGCTTTTCATTGCCAAAGAATGTCTGTCTTGTTATCGTTTTCGTTTGTTTTAGAAAGTTCTACTTTATGACCTCGAGTTCTATATTAAGAATTTTGTTGAAACCGCAACTGAACTTTATCTTGTTTAATTTTAATTTCTCATTTTTTTTCTACTGTTGGGTTGTATTCAGTATGTATTGAAATATTCGTAAATACGGGCTACTTCATCAATGTATTTTTTGTTTATAAGTTAAACCGCAGTCGCGGGTTTTTGAAGCACGGACTTTGCAAGCGCGGGTTTTTAGTGTTTAGTTGGTAAAGAGCAGACTTAAAATTGATTATTGGTTTATTTTGTGTTTTGGACTTTTACCTCTCGTATTGAAAAAAAATTAACAATTCAAGTAAACTGTTTTACACACATGGCTTGTTACGTAATTTCGTTATAGATGAAAATAATTTTCTTTAAAATTGCTAACAAAAACCTATAACAATCCAAATTTACGTAGCCTAATGGCTACAAAATGAACAAAAAGCGGAAAACTATGAGCATGCTTTTAATTTGTTCCATAAACTTTGTTTTTTTTTTTACTGTATTTTGTCATAAATCTATTGGGTTGAAAGCCAATTAAGATTTGAATTTGAATAAATAAATAAATAAACTGGTGACATTTGATTTTGGTCAGATACTGTGTAATGTCAAACATTTGTAGGGGTAAAATCATGATGAAGGTTAATTCCTTATTTCCTTTCACGTTTCTAAACTTTCTGCAGATTAGCTGCTAATTTCCAAAATATATCCGTAAATTTAGTGACTTTTGGACATGTAGTACTTCTTTGAACGATCTGTTTATAAATATTTGTTTAGTTAATTTTTAATCAAATTCTTCAATGACCGTATACAGGTATAAAAATTATTTAGTACGTATTTCTACAACGAAAAGGGTTTTAACTGGGTTTTCTACGAAGATTAAAATAAAAAAAATTACTGAACGTATAAAAAATATTAGTGAACTAAAATGTAATATTGAACTGGAAATACGCTTTAAAACGTAAAATATTAGTGAACTAAAATGTAATGTTGAACTGGAAATACACTTTAAAACGTAACAAATCACGCATATCGCGCATGTGTTTATGCAACTTCATTTGTGCACAAGCCAGGTCACGTGTACACGTGTCAATAAAATACTAGATGTAGATACGCAATACACAGCCAAGGTTAAACATTTTTGAAACATATTTGCACAACCCATGATTTCACTGAATTGAAGTTGAATAATCATTTATTATTTACATTTTATTCATCAATTCAAATGAACTCTCCGTTCTCGTGCTATTTTCTCGATCTCGGGATTTCATTCCCGGGATTACGTTCAAGGATGTTTTACGTTTGGAGGAAAGAAATAAAAATGTTTTTTTTTTAATTCTGAGGGGAATCGGAGACAGTACCTGAAAAAAAAATAGGCGATTTAAAAACGTAATTTCACCTGTACATCTTATCTGACTAGTTTACCTGTAAAACGACACACTTGATTACAAGATTAATACCTGGTGTTTTATTGCCCCCTGATCACCGACATGAATTAAAATTTTTAATCCCCATCACTCTCCTAGACATGACCACTATCACGGTGATTGATCACGGCATGTCCCTTTCTGTACTGTATATTGTGGCGGTCAGTTTTATTGGTGGAGGAAACCGGAGGACCTGGAGAAAACCACCGACCTGTCACAAGTCACTGACAAACTTTATCACATAATGTTGTACACCTCGCCCTGATCGAGATTCGAACTCACATCAGTGGTGATAGGCACTGATTGCATATATGTAGTTGTAAATCCAACTACCATACGATCAATGCCATGGCAGCCCCTTGATATAGAATGAGTAACTTTCACTTTCACTTTGCATGGTTATCAGCTGATAAAATAATGCAAATACTGCAGCTACATGTAGTTATTTTCATGAGAAAATGTTTTGCTTAACTGAGAATTTAGTTTAACAACCGGAAAAATATTCAAATGTTCAAATATTATATTGCAGAACACATTTCAACTTTTAAGAAAACAATGCATTGATTTTAAAATTGTTTGTTACAGCGACAATATATTTCATGCATATTTTGAATATAAATGAGTGCCTTGTAGTTGTAAAATGTCATGCCCCTTGAATTTAAATGACAACTTGCATTTTTCAACAGAACAGTTACATGTTAGGCAAAAATGTTAGAAGTAGTCGTTGCTGGCCTAGTTGCAATAGAACATTTTCTGACTTTATTGATCTCCACTTTTTGTAGTGCTAATCATCTGTCTACAGACACATCCCACTGACATCTATATATAGTATTACCTACATGATTTATTGTTGGTAAACTTGTTCTTGTGACAAAAATAGCTGAACTAGTGTTCACTTGACAGTAAACAACAATCAATCAATCAATCAATCATTACCTTTGGACATTTTAAAACAAATTTGCCTTTTCCTGGATCTTCTCCAAGCTGTGACTTTAAATTTAATAATTTATCCACCTCATCTTTCACCTGCAAGTATAAAACAAAATATTTTGATTCACTAGGAGTGCTAAGTGTATCAGTAATTGTTTTACAGTAGTCTTCCTCTTATATGAGGTCACCTCTGAGAAAGTAAAATACTACTAAATTGTTCCTCTCGACAGGCCACATTTTTCTCCTTTATAGGAGTGGTCTACCGTACTTTCACTCATTCAGTTATCATACGATTCCATTTAACCTGAACCCCTCATGAGAGGCCACCCCTCTTATAAGACTTTTTCACTGCAGAATGATTGGCCTTATAAGAGGAGAGACTACTGCACTATCACCCATTTAGTTAGTTACCGTATTGTCATTTAATCCAAACCCCTCACAAGAGGCCACCCCTCGTATAAGACCAATTTTTCATTGCAAAATGATTGGTCTTATAAGAGGAGAGACGACTGCATTTTCACCCATTTAATTAGCTACCATATTTACCTGAACCCGTCATGAGAGGTCACCTCTCTTATCAGACCATTTTTTCATTGTAGAAGGTTTGTCCTTATAAGAGGGGAGACTACTGCATTTTCACCCATTTAATTAGTTACCATATTCTGCCATTTAACCTGAACCATTTTCATCATTGTGTAGTAGTGTGGAGTGTTTGTTATTCATTGATTCTTATCTCTATGATGAAATAAATGCACTTAAAAAGTTGAAAGTATGATGTAATCACATGACATGTGTAAAAACAAAATGGAGGCCAGAAAATGGGTTTCATGCTAAAGGTGGGATGGTGAAGATTTGCTTTGATTGGACAGATTGTCAACTGTTTCCTTGTGCTTATTATTCAATAAGTTACAACAGCACAAACAATGACAAATATCCTTTCCAACAAGCTCCCTTTAATATAAAACCAGAGGCTCACCAGTTATTCATGCCTGTTTATGTTCAATCACGTTTGAGGTCTCGAGAAGGAACATTTTATTCATAATCCTGTGAAATTAGCTTAGGCAACTGGAATTTCTGATCCACAAAAAAAAAATGGAAATGATGATCCAACGACAATATTCAAGTCCCATTTCATTTCAATCTAATATCTAGTATCTGAGAAAAAATATTTTTTCATTTTCCCCATGGGTTCTATATCCTGCTGTGGCAGCCATGTTGGAATTCCGAAGGACAATTCAAGGCACATTCCAACAAGTTTGGGTTCAAATGGTTCAGTGGTTTCAGATATGAATAATTTTAAAATATTTTTACCATCATGCTATTCCTATCTTAAATTTGTCATTGTGCTGGTGGCCATCTTGGACTTCTGATCTACATGTGTACACAAAAAATTTAAATTGTGTAAAGGACCATCCAATGATTTTTTTTTTCATTTTCCTATACACAATGATACATGTATGTTAAACTATGTACCTGCAAAGGCAGTCATCCTGGATTTCCAATTTATACCAAAAAAAACTAAACACTTTGCATAGGATTGCTTAAGGGACATTCCAGCAAAGTTTGCTGTCAAATGGTTAAGTGGTTTCAGGTAAGACTTACTTTAAAATATGTTTTACATATGGTCCTAAATTAAATTTGCCATTTGGCCATCTTGGAATTGCAATTGACATAAAATCTAAAAATTTTGTTAGGCACTATCCAATGATTATTCATGTACGATACTGAGCAATTTTTTGGGGCATTTTCCAAAAAGGTCCAGTTTTAAAACTTGCAGTCTTTGCTGTGGCAGTCATCTTGGATTTCTGATCAACACCAAAAATCACAAAGTTTGTGTAAAGGACTATCAAAGGAACATTATATATATTCAATTGTCAGGTTGGTTTGGTTTGATCTGTGCTAGCGGTAGACGATCGCCACGTCACATTTTGCGAAAATAAAACGGTAGTGTGGCAAGGATAACTTGTGTAGCAGTAGCCACACTGGCGAACGAAAAACTTTTAGAGCGTGCATCTGACAACGATCTTTTATTATGTAGAAAGTCAACTTCGAATAAAACGCGTTATATACCTTTGTACATTGATTTGATCGATGTATAATATCCAAAATGATTTTAAAAAGCGGGTCAAATTGATTATTTCCGGTAGTTTTTTCAGTTGAAATAACATTATCCTGGTCCCATTCTGGAAATAATTTCGAATTTAGTCACAGACTGACTGGTTTCCTAAATTACGCTTTATTATGTCTGTCCTTCTGTCTACGCTTGAATCTAAAACCAGTAAATTATTTGACAATGAGAAGGTCAAGCATGGCCAAGCGCCAAGGATCTATTTCATCCTTTTTTTGGCAACGCCAACGGCACCACACAGCAAAAAACAACAAAATCATATGAATATTGAATGTTCTGTTTATCTAATGTTCAAAGTTTGTTGTTTATCATGATAATATATGAATTATTATTGTTAGTTAATAAAGTTTTGAACTTTCAACTGTTTTATGCTCTTTGTTTATATTTAGTGTGGCTAAAAGAAATTATTACCCATTAGCCACAGTGGCTAATAAAAAAAAATGTCTACCGCCAACACAGTTTGATGGTACTTAACGCCACTTTCAACAGTATTGCAGTTATATCATGGCGGCCAGTTTTATGGGTGGAGGAAATAGGAGGATCCGGAGAAAACCACTGACCTGTCGCAACTCACTGACAAACATTTTCCATAATGTTCAATTGTCAGATATACAATGTATAAGACTGATTACTTATTGGCTAAAAAAAATATCAACAAAATGGATTCAATATGTAAAACTAAAAAAAATTTGGCAGACAAAAATGTTTTCCATGCAAGTCAAAGTCAAACACATTTTCTCTAATATATTTTTTATAACTGATAGTTATATGTATCTCAGTCTTTGCCTTAATTTTTTTCACCTACTTGCCTGAAAGCCAACTTTAGAAAAAGTTGCTACTTATTCAAATAAATTCTTTCATAATTTTCATTTGTCCCAGACTTCTGGCAAGTGAGTTAGTGTGAAGACTGGTATTTCTGATGTAATAATTATGAAGTAATTAATGTTATAACTGATAGTGAATTTCTGATGTAATAAGTATGAAATAAAGATGACTATTACCTGACTGTTTAAACCTGAATCAGAACATCCAGAATTAGTCACTGAGACACGTTTATGAATGTCCCCACTCCATTCAACTTTCTCTATAGCCTCTCGTTTAACATCAAAATCCATATTTCACTTCAATCGAAATTGAACTATTTTTTGGGGTACAAAAATTGAAATTAGTCCATTTTTTTCTTATCTTATCAAGCAAGTATGGCGACCACAGTCACTACACTGTTGAGTACAATAGAAGGTTAACATAATCATGAAAGGTCATTTAGGTTATCTCAATTTTACATGTGTGTGGCCAGACACAGGAATGACATGGATCTATATGATCATGAGAGCTATCCTACTTTATACTTTTGTGTGTGGCCAGACACAGGAATGACATGGATCTATATGATCATGAGAGCTATCCTACTTTATACTTAGACATGAATTAAACATAAAGGAATTGTGCTTTTATTGCTGTTCTACATTCAGGTCTTCAATAATAAACATAACTTGTACCCTAAAATGAATGTGCTACAACCCCTAGCCTGCAGTTGAGTGGTACAGAATGTGATACAACCCCTAGTCTGCAGTTGAGTGGTACAGAATGTGATACAACTCCTAGTCTGCAGTTGAGTGGTACAGAATGTGATACAACCCCTAGCCTGCAGTTGAGTGGTACAGAATGTGATACAACCCCTAGCCTGCAGTTGAGTGGTACAGAATGTGATACAACCCCTAGTCTGCAGTTGAGTGGTACAGAATGTGATACAACCCCTAGCCTGCAGTTGAGTGGTACAGAATGTGATACAACCCCTAGTCTGCAGTTGAGTGGTACAGAATGTGATACAACCCCTAGTCTGCAGTTGAGTGGTACAGAATGTGATACAACCCCTAGCCTACAGTTGAACAGAATTTGCCTTACTCTTTACTTCTGTCAATAAATGCTACATTTACAACCTCAGATCAGGATATGCCAAATTTAATGATTACTGCCACAAATTAAACATCACAGAAAGTGCAAACTGTCAATGTGGAGAAAGGGAAACCGTTGAATATTATATTCTTCATTGTGACCAATATGAAGAAGCAAGAGAAAAACTAATTCATGACATGTTTTTATTGTCTGGCTCAATGCACCTCAGTCTGGAGGTGCTCCTTACAGTAGGAACAGATGAAGAAGTTTCACTAACGGAAACGGAATGGATTAGACTTCTAGCAGATTATATACAGGAAACCAAATGCTTTGATTTATAATTTACATGTATATATTATTTTCTACCGTAATTATTTTATTCATTCTTATTTTATTTTTATATCAGTGTCCACCTATCAAAAGTACAAGTGTGTTGAAATTACCGAGTGTAAATTGTACATGCACATAGTTACTATGTCATAGATGATACCAAAATTACAAGAGGGACAATCCAGTGTCTGTGACACGAAGAATACAGAATACATTTGGGCATCTTTATTGTTCTGATATTATTATATATATAAGTTTTATTTCACATATACAGGGTTATCATCAAGAAGTAAAGGAAACATTCTTCTTCTTAGAGATAAAATTTTCTTATCTTATCAAGTTAACCTGTTTCATTCCCAAGACCCTACTTAAATTATATTGTACATGTTGTAAAAGGTGGACCAATTCTAGTCTAAATATTCAAATTATTCTTTATTTTAAAAGAAAATAATTTAAAAAAAGCTTTTTTAGTATGATTTCAACAGAGGACATGTTATCAATGGTTTTGGTTATAGAGAGTAAAAAAATAACTAAAAGGCATTTCTGATATTCTGAATTGGTCCACCTATACATTTACGTACATGTACTCACTAACCTGACAGTTGCTGAGGTGTCGGAATATATTTTTGAATGAGCAAATCTGGAAAAGTTTACGATGATATTGACATATAGGAAACATGTTGTTGCCTTGGTGACTGTGTGTGAACAGGTGTCTCAGCAAATCTGGTAAATATAATAGTGAACCAATTCAGAAACTCAGAATTATGGGAAACCTGATTTTTTTTTTTGCTATTTGACATAATTACTAAAAAATTAGAAAATAATTCTTTGATTTTTTTTCAAGTTTTTAATTCAACAAGAATCTCACCTGGATTAAGATAACTTATATTGCTAGTATGAGTAAATGAGTGAGTGATGGTTGTTTAATTTGTTGGCAAGTTTAAAAAAAATGTCACTCGCCAAACATGGCCAGCTCTATTTCATTTTGGCGAGTACTTGTTTCAGTCCACTCACCATTTTGGCGAGCGTTTGAAAAAATGGTTTCCCACACTGAGTACTGATAAGTATTGTAAGTATGTGCACCAATTATTGCATTCGCTTCCGTTTCTAATGTAAACATTGTCTGCTACGGTAAGCTCCCACCTACCAAATATTGTATCCGTCACTGACCTTCCCAGCAATTTTGCATTCCAAGCTCTCCATACTTAGTGTTTTATCTAAAGAAAAATAGAATGGTGCGGTGCCATGCCCCTTTTTCATGACGCCATGCCCCTTTTTCTGAGTGCTATGCCCCTTTTGATAAAAAAAACATGGCACCATGTATTGCCGATGTGCCCTTTTTCATTTCTTCAAACGATCCGCAAGATCACTTGGTCAAAGGGCGACAACTCTAGCAAACTATCAAATTTTGACGACATTGTGAAAATTAAAAAAAATGACGACTGCCGACAGAAGGAAAAGAAAAAGGGAGGAGATGAGGAAGGCAGAAGCAGCCTCATCCGAAACCTAATGAAATTCTTCAGCAGGTATATAAAATGTTTCACCCGCCGTAAAATTGTGTGAACTTGTAATGAAGTGTCAATTTTTAATCAACATTCATCGGCGGTGGTGATGTTTACTTGAGCTTGGTAATCTGTCAACAATGTTTTGATAGCAATTTATACAGATTCCCCCAAAACACCTGTACTGTAGGCCTTTACTATTCAACATTTGTATAAACATTAATTATTGTAGATGTTTTGATAGCAGTTCTCTTTGACCCAACCCACATGTACCTGTGTCATGTGTGTATGAATAAGGCCAGAAAAAAATATACATTTGTATCTCTGTTCAAAGTTTCCCTACAGTACCGTCCCTATTTTTTCTGCCTACCCTAGCACATTTTATTGGTATTTTTTGTAAAACGCCGCTAAGTCATCACATTTTGATTAAGCACTGTTAAAGTCAAGAAATCAAATTAATTTGGAAAAATAAAATGGTTTTACCTACCTAACCTATTTTTTCTATGTGCCCTTTTTGGTAAATTCTACGCACAAGGTGCCCTTTAAAAAAAATATATACCATGCCCCTTTTCAGTCCTAGATAAAACACTAATACTTGGTACGCAGACTTATAAAACATGTTGACATCAACAAAAAACGTAGGGTACATTTTTTTCATTCATTTTATTAGTTATTGTTCTTGTTATTTTAAGATCTTAACATCATTGAAAAGAAGAATGATTTATCTTTCTTTTGATACAAAATTTACAAAAAAAAACATTTTTCACAATGTAATCGCCCTCGGAATTGTTAGGCTTGTTATACGACGGACGACAGACAGCAGACAGATGCCAAGTGATGGCAAAAGCTAACCCTAACCCTATATTAGGGTTGTGATCAAGAGAGCCGGCTCTGTAGATATTTAAATAATGAATCAAGTCATTTATATTGAACCTAAATATGTTTGACAGACAAGGCATGATAAATATGTTTTCAAAATAAAGTTAAAAACTGGAAGTAGCATCGCAAAGCTACTACATTCCCACAAAACATGTAAATAAAGGAGTCATCCAAACATATGCTGGCCCACATTCCGATATCTTTCAATTAAAATAGATGGTTTTCATCTGTGGCATTTACCAAGAATTACACTCATTTCGTACCCGCCATTTCGTACCATAACCATTTCATACCATTGCCATTTCGTACCATATGCAGATCGATACATTATTACCATTTCGTACCATATGCAGATCGATACATTATATGACCATATCGTACCATATGCAGTTCGATACAATAGATGACCATTTCGTACCATATGCAGAATCTTATGAAGATAGTACAGTTATCCTTATTTTACATCATATTCAAATAAATGTTATACCCAAGTACATGCTGCATATTGGTACCGTAAAAAGTATGTATTTAAAACGGGGGAAAAAAAAATATATACATGTATATTATGTTATTGTGTATTATCATATATTCTGAGCCTTAACCATTTATTGTTGATGAGTTTGTGCTAATAAAGTATTTGTATTTGTATTTGTATATATACATATTATTAATTTTATTAAATGTTCAGTGATTTCAACATTATTTATCATTTTATTTAATAAAGATAATTATTTCGTTACAACTTGTGGAACCTTTGAAGTAATACAGCTTTGTCTGCATTTAATTTATTATTTGCTTAACAGTTAATCAAAGATGGTAATTAAAAAATAAAAGAACTAATCATTGTCCATTTGCTTTTATTGCTATTAGATCAAAGGTAGTGTTTAGGAAATGAAATGAAAGGAAGTCCAAGCTCATATCGTTTGAAGAGAAATTCAAACAAAAGTTACCCAAGCTCTAATTTTCTAAAGAGAAAGCCATGCAATTTTTTTGTTTTTACAAATATTTCCTGCTAGTTTATCCAATCAAATTACTTGAATTTTTTTGATTAACATGAAAAATCCTAAAAGTGATTTTTTTTATGAATATAATTCATATGCAAAAATGACGGGTAACGAGTGTCTACATTGCAATTCTACGGTTAGACCAAGACAAGAAGCCATGCAGTGTGACAACTGTCAACGATGGCAGCATCGTGTATGTGGTACTGGTAAGTGTTAATTATAATTATCAGTAGTTAATGTCTCTTTTCCGTAAAGCGGATTGCAATTGATTATGATCTCTATTAATTGTTAAGTACATGAAAACTTGTAAATTACCAGTAACAGATATCTTAAGAAATATTTTTGGCAAATGCCGTCATGTTTTGAATTAATACAATTACTGTCTACGCAATATTAAAGAACTTAAAGGGTCATTATCTGCCAAATCGTAAATTTTTGTTACCCGTAACAAATATCAGATATGATTGATGCCTTAATAAAACGTGTTTCTGTAACTTATAAATGTTATGAAATGTAAGAGTTTGTCGAATCGTCATTAAATCAGTACAACAATGCACTTATTTCTTATTTTCTGTGTTAATTACGGACAAAGAACCATGCAAGTTTGCATTTAATAAGCGACAAAATACAAATTATTCGTTTTTACCTGTCACTAGTAAGGTCAGTTGCATACGGAAAAAGCGAGGTCAAATTATTTGCTTGCAAGGAAATAACTTATCGATGGAAATTTTCGTTCTCAAAAGGCAAAAAGTGGTTCGATAAGCTGTTTAATGTGAAATATTTACCTTTAACAATCTTGGTAAATATTTGTTACTAGCTGAAAAAATTCGCAACACTTAGTTTCTTTTCATTTCGTATTATTGTATTGTATTGAATAGATCCAGAGCAGTCGCCAATGTTAATGGACCTCACCAAGTACATTGAAAAGACCTGGATCACCAGCTCCGTTTGGCCAGTTCACTCGTGGTCTGTTTTTATGTGCCCTACCCGTACAAACAACGACGTCGAGGGGTGGCATCACCGTCTCAACAAAGATAAGAAAGCAGGTAGCGGAAACAAGGGGTTGTATACCATCGCACCATTGTTAATAGAAGAAGCCAACCTCCTGCCTATCCAAATTCAGCTAGTTTCTGAAGGTAAACTTAAGAAACTACAGCGTAGACATGTCAGAACAACTCAACGACTTCTGTTTAACCAGTGGGAGCAGTACGTAGAGGGTAGTATTTCCGTCGGCCGTCTCCTACGTCTATGTGGCCGATTAGTGTATATACCAGATCAGTAAGCTGTTGCATTGTATCGTATTTGTATTTGTTGATCTTCTTGTTGTTAAATGTAAAATGTATCCATAATTATATGTAATAAAATGTATTTGTTTAACAATTATAGAGTGTTGTTTTCTTATTCAACTAGATGGAAATAATTATTTAATGGATGACTCATTGAAACACCAATTACATTGAAAAACAAAATTGCAACAAATCATAACAAAGAGTTAAATTCAATTCATACATTTCAAAACATCCAAGTATCTACAACTGGGGAAACGATCTTAACCATAATAAATATATGCACGAATTGGTCATAGTGGTATTCTATTTCTATATGGTAGGAATTGGTCATAGTGTATTTACTTCCATATCACATATGGTACGAAATGGCCATAGTGTAATTCTATTTCCAAATTGGCTACTGAGCAATATTACATATGGTACGAAATGGTTATGGTGCAAAATACATATGGTACGAAATTGCAATTTTGTGGTACGAAATGGTAAATTATGGTACGAAATGGTTATGGTGCAAAATTCATATGGTACGAAATGGTTTTTGGTTATGGTCAGTGGTCGAAATTGGCACCGGTCCGACGGACCGCGACCAGTAAATCTCGTGTTGGACCGGTAAATTTCTCAATGACACTGGTCCGAATGTCCGGTAGAAAATCAATAAAGCATTATTAATTTATAGATATATTTCAAAAATGACACGTGTTTTGTCTTTAAAACCTTTGTCTCGTAAAATGTATTTTTCGTGTTGTTGATAAACAACATCATGCTTAAAAAACGTGATCCGTCTCTACTGGTATGGTGTGGGTGTCACACATAAAATCGTCAGGGAACCAGTAATCAATAATCATTCGGAAGTAATTTCTCGAACTTCTCTGGGGTTTTCGATTTCATTATTATCACTCCGAGAGACAAAATTTTTAATCCTTTAGACATATCATCATGGACATAAACCCACTCAGCCCCTGTGATAGACCTAATAAGGGCCATAAAACAAGGTGGTGGGGATTACATTTTATGGCTCTCGGTCACCTGTGCGCCGATTGATGTTTTACCGCCAATTAGCGTTACCTGTTCTACCTGTTGACCTTTAAATTTTAATATCGTAAGCCGTAATTATTGCTACTGAAGGATGGATTTTTGACAATTAACTTTGTATCCTCTTGCTGTTAATATTTGACTGTTTGTCACTTTCCATTGCCAATAAATGTGTGTCTTGTTATCGTTTTCGTTTGTTTTAGAAAGTTCTACTTTATGACCTCAAGTTCTATATTAAGAATTTTGTTGAAACCGCAATTGAACTTTATCTTGTTTAATTTTAATTTCTCATTTTTTTTCATCTGTTGGGTTGAATTCAGTAGGTATTGAATTATTCGTAAATATGGGCTACTTCATAAATGTATTTTTTGTTGACAAGTTATTTTTCACAGCTGAATCAAGAAGTCCAGCCTGACCTTGTAATGTCGAGTTATCACAGCCCTCTAGTAAATTATATGACTCGGACTACAGCGATGATGATGATGATGATGATAATGAGATGGATGAGCTCTCAGTGGATCAAATGATTTTTTTTATTATTCTAGAGAATAAAAATACTAATATAAACTTGCATCAATTGTTTATTTAGTCCGAGATTCCTCTGTCGTCCGACGACATTATATATTTTTGCTAGAGCCGTTGGACGTCAGAGCGCTATACATACGGAAAACAGCGGATTTGCTTCTCCAACTCTGGGTCAGCACATTTCCACGTTTCGTGGCTATCAGATTTTATTTTTTTATCAGAAACCCTTATATAAATCGCTTCACCAATCATTTTTCTATTCATTCATAACCATCTTACCCTCAGAAAGTGGTGTTACACTCCATTACAGCACGATTTTGCCTTAGTTCCTATGATTTCGACATGTGTCTTCCATTTTTCAAACATTTGTCACGTGACTACGAGAAAACTACGATTACCGCAATGTATCATGGGAGATGATTTGCATATAAACAAACAAACAAATATTTGTATTGCCAATCATAGGCGCCTGTTAAGGCAGAACAATTAACATAAAATTTAATACAGTTGATTATATTGATTGGTAATGATTTTAACAGCAAATTTAGTGAATTACAGATAACCATAAGAAAAAAAAATGTAGTACCTTGTCCAAAAACAAAAAGGGGGAACGTAACACATGCTTTTTCCGAAGCCCGTTGATAACACTCTGCCATTGAATCTTTTCTTTCCAACACATTCTGTATTATTTCCTTCTGCTCTGCTTTGATCTGTAGATGGACTGTTTGTCCTGCAGAATACGCTTAAATGTATCGTCTTCCATGTTGTTTACGTATGCAAATAATGCTCCAAATAATTTGGCACGCTGCATTAATTAGCTCCCATCATGCAATGCGTTGCTGTCATCATTCAGTTAGTATCGCGAGATCACGTGTGTAGATTCGAAAATGGAAGTCAAATGGCGGAATAATAGGATCTAAGGCAAAATCGTGCTGTAATGGAGTGTAACACCACTTTCTGAGGGTAAGATAGTTATGAATGAATAGAAAAATGATTGGTGAAGCGATTTATATAAGGGTTTCTGATAGTTATTAAAATCCGATAGCCACGAAACGTGGAAATGTGCCGACCCAGAGCTGGTGAGGCAAATCAGCTGTTTTCCGTATATATTGCGCTCTGACCTCCGACGGCTCTAGCAAAAATATATAATGTCGTCAGACGACAGAGGAATCTCGGACTATTGTTTATTATGCCATGGTCAAAATGGTTCCATCTGATCTCTCTTTTCAGATTTTTTTGTCGGACCAGTGAAATTCTGTTCGGACCAGTAAATCTTAGGCGTTCACTGGTCCGACTGTCCTGTGATTTCAATTTCTTAATTTCTTTGACTGTTATGGTACGAAATTGCAATTTTGTGGTACGAAATGGTAAATTATGGTACGAAATGGCAATGCCAATGATACGAAATGGTTATGGTACGAAATGACTTGCTTCGTTTACCAAGACATATCTATGTGCCGGCATACGTACCTGTTGTTTTGTTGCTTTGTTTATTTTAAGTTGACGGACCTTTTCGCCTTGATTACGAATCTGTTCTTGTAATTCAGAACGTGAAATCTCCATGCTGCTGATGCAATTGGCGTCAATAATAAGAAAATCAATATACGGAATCAACGACGAAAGAGATATATACCACAAAGATAAAATAAACAGTAATGTACCCTATCGCTCATTTAGAAACCTTTTTATTAGAAAAAAAATTACACATGCACATAGTTTATCTTAAAATCTAAAAGTAAAAAAAAATCTTTTATAAATCTGTTAATTATAGCGCCTGAAGCGTAGTACCAAAAGTACTGGCGGAATCTTCAATATGTTGAAGTCGGTCACTTATATACTGTAGAAATAGAAGACAGAAGTAAATTTAAAATGATTCTCTGTATATATTAAACATAAAACATATATTCTAAACATAGAAAACAAAGCAAATCATTGTTGTATAAAAAAAATAGACACCCATAGAAATCACCCCTTCGGCCGCCACCATGATCTGTACAATCGCTATGGAATATCTCTCCACATAGTTCCCCCGGAATAATTCAAAAATAAAGGTGTGGGGGGGGGGGGGGGGGGGGGGGTTGTATGGCAGTGAGTGTGTTGACACACACTCTTGTGGCGGGATCTGGCAAGATTATTTCCGTTATTCTACGTCGTATCATATTATAGCATAACTTTCCTGCGTAACCGCAGGAAGTTGGGACAAAACCATCTCATGTCCACCATGAGGGGTCGGTTCTGAACTGGTTCCAGTTTGAGCTTACCAGGTTAATTGCTTAAATTACAAATAAATATTGACATTTTAAATTGATTTTCTTCACTCCCTTGAATGTAGGGTAACCAAGGGGTGATGCGAATATGAGACGTCGTATTTGGAGAGCGTGTCCCTCGTTCTTTCTTTTTTTAACCAAGGGGAATTTTTGGCATCCTTTGTTACCAACGGTGCGCAGATTTGTCCAAATCTCATTAATCGACATTCTGTTAATCTTGCCAGATCTTGACGTGTTTGTGCACTGTGGTCGTTTATCTTCCATATTATTCTTATTATTTTATGCCTGCATTTACGGATTGATTCTTTGAATAATTTCATCTAAAGGGTATTCTGATGTTTCCCCAAGTGAGCTATGTAATAAAATAAGTTTTCTCCAGGGTGCTCCAATATATAATTGTATGTAAATATGTGGAGAGGACCTTTGTAAGTTGGAATAACTTGTGTCCGATCCAAATGTTATATAGTTAACAATAAAATAAGTTTAATCTAATATATAAAGTACGTGACTGAATCAAATTGAAAATTTTCTTCAATGGTTGATGTCAAAACATTCTTCAATACTTCTGCTGTATCGACAATATTTGATAACATAAACATGTGCATTTTACGTTTTATGTTTGTCAGTCTTTATAGTAAAGTGGTATGCCATAGAAATATTAAATCCGCAATTTCACATCTCCGTCGCCGTCATTAGTGGAGGATATTAGAATAGTATAAGTTGCGTTAGTTTTGTTACATTTTGTTTTGATGATCTTTTCAGTAATATGACAAGGAGAAAATATTTGCTGTTGTTCAGGAACACAAACTTAAGTCAGATTTCATATATTATGCATTCAGACTTTTTAATAACAGAAGATATTAACAAATTTGGAATAAAGAATTTGAAGGGAGGCCACTCTCGTAGACCGGAAATAGCAGGTGCGATAATGTATGGAGAGCAAGAAGTACTAAAATATATAAAAAATGAAAGAAACGCAGCTATCCAAAGTGATATGACAAAATATGCTTTAAAACTTTTGAAATATTCTGCGTATAAAAATAAATCAGAAACATTTCTGGATATAGGATGTGGATGTGGAATATCGTCTCATATTATTGAATCATATGGACATTTCTGTGTAGGAGTTGACATAAGCCATAATCTTCTTGATCATGCCAGGAAGACACAATCAGCGAGTGATTTTATTCAATTAGACGTGTCAAAAGGATTAAATTTTAAGCAAGGCACTTTTCGATTTGCAATTAGTATATCAGTGTTACAATGGTTTGTTCATGAAGAATCGTTACTGAAATTGTTTGACAGTCTTGAAAATGCATTGGAAGATGAAGGCAAAGCAGTGTTTCAGTTCTATCCTAGAAATACACAAGACTTGTATTTAATATTAACATATGCCGAAAAGTTCTTTGATGGCTGTATGTTAACTGATTATCCAAGTATAAATAGAGGAATAAAAGTATTTCTTTACTTATTAAAGTCTAGTAGACGAAACCTTGAGAATCATACACATATTGTTCATTAAATTTAGAAACTAATGCAAAAAATCTTATTAGTCTTTTTGAAATTATATGAAAATCGTCAAATACATAAAATAAATACATCTAGATGTATGATTACTCAGTATTATATATACATGTAATAGTATTTTATTGGGTAAAATTGGGTGCCACTTTTGAAGCAGGAACTGCCTACCATTTCCGGACCACCTGACTTCACCCACGGTTTTTAGTGGGGTTCATGTTGCTCGATCAATAGTTTTCTGTGTAGTGTTTTGTAGATTTTTGTTTGTCCTTTTCCTTTTTGCCATTGTGTTGTCTGTCCTTCGATTTACGGATTATGACTACCCCTTTGGTATCTTCAAACTCTTCTTGATGCGATTCCCAATAAGCAATGAGCCGAATCGGTGGTTTAATGGTTAGCGATCGGGTCAAACTAAAGACTGTAAAATTGGTATTTGTTACTTCTCCGCTAAGCACGCAGCATTAAGGAGAAAGACCAAAGACTGGTTGACTTGGAATCAGGGAAATGTGTCCAAGTCGGGCGACATGTCTACCCGCGGACTGTTGCTTCAGTGAGCTAGCACTATAAAAATCTAACTTAGCGTGTTGGTCTATAGTACAAAGCGGATCTCATCACATTTCATTGAAAATTAAATTGTTCTTGCCATGATATAGCTGAAAAATTGCTGAGTTGGCGTTAAACAACAATACTCACTCACTCACCCAATAAGCAATACTTTACTAACGACTTAATTTACAGTTTATTATTCCTCGACTCTATGCATTTTATTGTTCTCAACAATTTTATTTACATGTAGGGAATTACCATTTTCCTTTAAAAAGAGGAGGGGGCTATGTTTTTCCCTGAGCCAGAATTTTCTTTTCACAGGAAACTAAAATCAGATCATCATTAAATTTCAGTTCTATATGTTCTGATATGAAGTTTAAAAACACTAAATAATGTGAAAAGATGGTATTGTGAATGAACGTGTGTTTTAATTGACACCAGTAAAATGTGGGAAATAATAGATATTGATAAAAAGCGTTGCCCTACAATGGCCCACAATCGACCACTCCTTGCACACATGCTAATTAGTATCTTTTAGATGAAAGGCGCGTCACATTCTCCAAACATGAAACACTCATTGACATTAAGCCCCTATATGGCGATTTGTGTCTCTATTTGCCTCTCACAACCAGTATACGGTTTTCCGCGGTTCTGTCTCTATACCCGGTCTACATTAGATGCAGTTATTTAAAGACCAATCAACCATCGAAACAAACAGTTTCACTATTGATGTGTCCTGTTATTAGTTCAAAATTTATTTTATCTCTTAAATTTCAAACTGTAGTTCCATACTATATTTACCACTTGAAATCACAGGTGCGAGACCAGATTTATATATATATATATATAAAAAAAAACTCATCTCGCACCTGTGCTTGAAAATCCACGTTTTGTGAGGGTATTTGCATGCTACGATCTTCGTGTTTCTAGACAGTAGGAAAATAATTTTCGGGGAATTTTCTTATCTTGTTCTTTCTTTTTAAACAAAGACCGATCATAATCATGTTGGCAAATACGAAATTACAAAATCTAACATTTAGACTATGGGATTTGTAAAATGGTAGCCGGTATGGCTTAATGACACGGATGAAGTTATTTATTTTATTTAAAATGGACAGAAGCGGAGACAAATAGCAGCCACCGTGTGTAAAACTGTTTCAGGTCGAATTCCAGAGAAAACAACAAAACAAAATTTGTCAGTTTTATTCATTCTAACACATGTCAGTAGTCGGATTTAAAACCATAATAAAGACGGAAATGTGAAAATCATATTATATCAATCAATAAATATGAATGAATATTGATCAATATTTATTACTAATTATAAAATACAAACAGTGATGTCATAAATTCCACCAATATCAACAACAACGAACAATCACCTCCATCTTAACTCTCTGGAAAAAAGACCACGATATGTGGCGGTGGAAATCCAGGTCACAAGATTGTGGCGGAGTTAAACCTGTTAATGGGATCTCACCCTCCCCTCTTGATTACTGGATCTCACACCTCCCCTCTTGATAACTGGATCTCACCCCTCTCTTCTTGATAACTGGATCTCACCCCTCCCCTCTTGATAACTGGATCTCACCCCTCCCCTCTTGATAACTGGATCTCACCCCTCCCCTCTTGATAACTGGATCCCAATCCTCCCCTCTTGATAACTGGATCTCACCCCTCCCCTCTTGATAACTGGATCTCACCCCTCCCCTGTTGATAACTGGATCCCAATCCTCCCCTCTTGATTACTGGATCTCACCCCTCTCCTCTTGATTACTGGATCTCACCCCTCCCCTGTTGATAACTGGATCCCACCCCTCCCCTCTTGATAACTGGATCTCATCCCTTGATTACTGGATCTCATCCCTCCCCTCTTGATTATTACTGGATCTCATCCCTCCCCTCTTGATTATTACTGGATCTCATCCCTCCCCTCTTGATTACTGGATCTCAACCCTCCCCTTTTGATTACTGGATCTCATCCCTCCCCTTTTGATTACTGGATCCCAACCCTCCCCTTTTGATTACTGGATCTCAACCCTCCCCTCTTGATTACTGGATCTCAATCCTCCCCTCTTGATTACTGGATCTCACCCCTCCCCTCTTGATTACTGGATCTCACCCCTCCCCTCTTGATTACTGGATCTCAACCCTCCCCTCTTGATAACTGGATCTCCCCCCTCCCCTATTGATTACTGGATCTCACCCCTCCCCTCGTGATTACTGGATCTCACCCCTCCCCTCGTGATTACTGGATCTCACCCCTCCCCTCGTGATTACTGGATCTTAACCCTCCCCTCTTGATTACTGGATCTCTAAAGGCAATACATATATAAACAAATGATAAGAAACATGTACAGATTCACATCTCCTCAAAAAGACCACATACTATCATAAAATGAATGACAACATAAACATGGACAGTACAATAACATAACATAACATCGGAAAAAAATCTAATCTGAAGTAATATTTATCGTTTTTATATTAAAATTGATGATATTTTGACAGGGTATAGATGATATAGACTGTTAGTTTGACCTTAAAGGTCATTATTTAGTTCTTTGTATTTGTTTGCTACCTCATGGCGATAGGGCAGATTCTAGATCACAGTAATTAATACCATCCTATAATTCACTGGCCATGCCATTGAACAAACTCTATAATTTATTTTTCTATTTTACAACAAAAATGTCATACATTTTATTAGATGTGTTCATAAAATAATTTATTTTCTTTCAAATTTATAAAAAGAAATTAATTTATGGAGTTTGAAAATAAATTAAGATTCACTTTGCCAGTAAAGAATATTAATTTAAAATTTATTTGAATGAAACATGTCTAAATATTAGACCACCCACCACAACATGTGTGAATAAGATATTGAAGATCTGGCTTTTTATTTTTGTAATGTTGCCTGGCTTATTTTGTTTTTATACCGGAATTATCTTGCCCTTTGTTTGTCGTGAAGTTTCGCGGTGCCATGGCTACTCATGGTCGTACTTCGTCCTTTTCAGTCTGTCGCCAAGTGGATAGTTTATATCCATTTAAAGTTTCTCAGTTGTGTTCTTCTTTGGAAATTTGATAAGCTGAAAAGGGTTAGGAAATGACAACAGGTTAATAATCTTATAAGTGGCAATAAACACAGAGTGAAAGCTAATATACTCTGAAATCAAATCAAATTTCATGATTTAATATGAACGATGTCGGAATGGCTTAATGAAAAGTTCGTCAAAAACTGTGATAAGTCAACACAGGACTTAGACATGAGGGAGACTATAATTTCTAGAAGCGCGAGGGTGGATTTTTTTTATTACTCCCCACTTTGTTTTTATTTACATTTCTCTGTGGAAATTCGATAAGGTACGACATTAAAAGTTAGAATACATGTAAAAAAAAATTGACAAATTAGCAAAAAGCATCGTGCGAGATACCCAATAAATGTAAGCGACTATTTGGAATTTATTTCGATCATTTTAGCAACATAAGAAAAAGGCGATCAAACTCAAAATGATAAAACAAATACTGCCCCCATACAATTTCAACTATAATTACGGTGATTTGGGTTTGATTGGGGGATAGGGATTTATCGTCACTTCCTGGAATGCTTCAGCTAATTCATGGTTGCTAGACTTATAGTGGGAGGGGTATGGTATAAAGCATGAACAGCTTTAACGAACTGGTCGGTGAAACCAAAATTTTGCAAGGGCATATCTAGAAATATTGACAATTCGAGTGGGTATCAGGGCACGAACCCATGTCTGTGGTGTAAGGCTTGTGTACAGAAATCAGCAACCTTAATCATTCGGCCACCCAGGCCCTAAAATGATAACAACATTGTGATTACAAATGAAATATCTACACCCACTTTTACTTCCAGCCTTTATTTTGTTTACAATGTCGTGTTACACCGTAGGAATGAAAACATGAGTACATGTACTTGTTAATAATAAAAACATGGGTACATGTACTTGTTAATAATGAAAACATGAGTACATGTACTTGTTAATAATAAAAACATGAGTACATGTACTTGTTAATAATAAAAACATGAGTACATGTACTTGTTAATAATGAAAACATGAGTACATGTACTTGTTAATAATAAAAACATGAGTACATGTACTTGTTAATAATAAAAACATGAGTACATGTACTTGTTAATAATGAAAACATGAGTACATGTACTTGTTAATAATGAAAACATGAGTATATGTACTTGTTAATAATGAAGAAATGAGTACATGTACTTGTTAATAATAAAAACATGAGTACATGTACTTGTTAATAATAAAAACATGAGTACATGTACTTGTTAATAATATATCAAGATTTTGACCTGATAATTGTGTATATTGCTTCTCTATCGATATGTCATATCAATGAATTTAAAAAAAATACCATACTGTCAGAACAATTCCAAAATCAAATATCAAAATCGTAGAAAGAGACAAAATCGATACGCTTAGCGCACATGACCGCTGACTTTACTGGATTGATACATGCACTTAAATAAAAAGTGGGGCGGTTAAACTACTGGGAGTAAAGATTATCATTGTATTGTCGTTTTCATATAATACATAACAACGATATTTGTTCTTACAGAAATGCTATTAGGTTTCGGTGATAACTCAATATTACGTTTAAATTATATGACTTTCCAGTCTTTTGAATTTGGGCGTACCTAATGGAGGTTGTTCTAGAAACGTACCCGATGGAGGTTGTTCTAGAAACGTACCTGATGGAGGTTGTTCTAGAAACGTACCTGATGGAGGTTGTTCTAGAAACATACGTGATGGAGGTTGTTCTAGAAACGTACCTGATGGAGGTTGTTCTAGAAACGTACGTGATGGAGGTTGTTCTAGAAACGTACCTGATGGAGGTTGTTCTAGAAACGTACCTGATGGAGGTTGTTCTAGAAACATACGTGATGGAGGTTGTTCTAGAAACATACGTGATGGAGGTTGTTCTAGAAACATACATGATGGAGGTTGTTCTAGAAATATACGTGATGGAGGTTGTTCTAGAAACATACCTGATAGAGGTTGTTCTAGAAAAATACATGATGGAGGTTGTTCTAGAAATATACGTGATGGAGGTTGTTCTAGAAACATACGTGATGGAGGTTGTTCTAGAAACGTACCTGATGGAGGTTTTTCTAGAAACGTACCTAATGGAGGTTGTTCTAGAAACGTACCCGATGGAGGTTGTTCTATAGACATACGTGATGGAGTTGTTATAGAAACATACGTGATGGAGGTTGTTCTAGAAACGTACCTGATGGAGGTTGTTCTAGAAACGTACCCGATGGAGGTTGTTCTAGAAACATACGTGATAGAGGTTGTTCTAGAAACATACGTGATGGAGGTTGTTCTAGAAACATACGTGATGGAGATTGTTCTAGAAACATACCTGATGGAGGTTGTTCTAGAAACGTACCTGATGGAGGTTGTTCTAGAAACGTACCCGATGGAGGTTGTTCTAGAAACATACGTGATAGAGGTTGTTCTAGAAACATACGTGATGGAGGTTGTTCTAGAAACATACGTGATGGAGATTGTTCTAGAAACATACCTGATTGAGGTTGTTCTAGAAACGTACATGATGGAGGTTGTTCTAGAAACGTACAGATGGAGGTTGTTCTAGAAACGTACCTGATGGAGGTTGTTCTAGAAACATACCTGATGGAGGTTGTTCTAGAAACGTACCTGATGGAGGTTGTTCTAGAAACATACCTGATGGAGGTTGTTCTAGAAACGTACCTGATGGAGGTTGTTCTAGAAACGTACCTGATGGAGGTTGTTCTAGAAACATACGTGATGGAGGTTGTTCTAGAAACGTACCTGATGGAGGTTGTTCTAGAAACGTACCTGATGGAGGTTGTTCTAGAAACGTACCCGATGGAGGTTGTTCTAGAAACATACGTGATAGAGGTTGTTCTAGAAACATACGTGATGGAGGTTGTTCTAGAAACATACGTGATGGAGATTGTTCTAGAAACATACCTGATGGAGGTTGTTCTAGAAACGTACCCGATGGAGGTTGTTCTAGAAACGTACCCGATGGAGGTTGTTCTAGAAACATACGTGATAGAGGTTGTTCTAGAAACATACGTGATGGAGGTTGTTCTAGAAACATACGTGATGGAGATTGTTCTAGAAACATACGTGATGGAGGTTGTTCTAGAAACATACGTGATGGAGGTTGTTCTAGAAACATACGTGATGGAGGTTGTTCTAGAAACATACGTGATGGAGGTTGTTCTAGAAACGTACCTGATGGAGGTTGTTCTAGAAACGTACCCGATGGAGGTTGTTCTAGAAACATACGTGATGGAGGTTGTTCTAGAAACATACGTGATGGAGGTTGTTCTAGAAACGTACCTGATGGAGGTTGTTCTAGAAACGTACCCGATGGAGGTTGTTCTAGAGACGTACCCGATGGAGGTTGTTCTAGAAACATACGTGATAGAGGTTGTTCTAGAAACATGCGTGATGGAGGTTGTTCTAGAAACATACGTGATGGAGATTGTTCTAGAAACATACGTGATGGAGGTTGTTCTAGAAACGTACCTGATGGAGGTTTTTCTAGAAACGTACCTAATGGAGGTTGTTCTAGAAACGTACCCGATGGAGGTTGTTCTATAGACATACGTGATGGAGGTTGTTCTAGAAACATACGTGATGGAGGTTGTTCTAGAAACGTACCTGATGGAGGTTGTTCTAGAAACGTACCCGATGGAGGTTGTTCTAGAAACATACCTGATGGAGGTTGTTCTAGAAACGTACCTGATGGAGGTTGTTCTAGAAACGTACCCGATGGAGGTTGTTCTAGAAACATACGTGATAGAGGTTGTTCTAGAAACATACGTGATGGAGGTTGTTCTAGAAACATACGTGATGGAGATTGTTCTAGAAACATACCTGATGGAGGTTGTTCTAGAAACGTACATGATGGAGGTTGTTCTAGAAACGTACAGATGGAGGTTGTTCTAGAAACGTACCTGATGGAGGTTGTTCTAGAAACATACCTGATGGAGGTTGTTCTAGAAACGTACCTGATGGAGGTTGTTCTAGAAACATACCTGATGGAGGTTGTTCTAGAAACGTACCTGATGGAGGTTGTTCTAGAAACGTACCTGATGGAGGTTGTTCTAGAAACATACGTGATGGAGGTTGTTCTAGAAACGTACCTGATGGAGGTTGTTCTAGAAACGTACCCGATGGAGGTTGTTCTAGAAACATACCTGATGGAGGTTGTTCTAGAAACGTACCTGATGGAGGTTGTTCTAGAAACGTACCCGATGGAGGTTGTTCTAGAAACATACGTGATAGAGGTTGTTCTAGAAACATACGTGATGGAGGTTGTTCTAGAAACATACGTGATGGAGATTGTTCTAGAAACATACCTGATGGAGGTTGTTCTAGAAACGTACATGATGGAGGTTGTTCTAGAAACGTACAGATGGAGGTTGTTCTAGAAACGTACCTGATGGAGGTTGTTCTAGAAACATACCTGATGGAGGTTGTTCTAGAAACGTACCTGATGGAGGTTGTTCTAGAAACATACCTGATGGAGGTTGTTCTAGAAACGTACCTGATGGAGGTTGTTCTAGAAACGTACCTGATGGAGGTTGTTCTAGAAACATACGTGATGGAGGTTGTTCTAGAAACGTACCTGATGGAGGTTGTTCTAGAAACGTACCCGATGGAGGTTGTTCTAGAAACATACGTGATAGAGGTTGTTCTAGAAACATACGTGATGGAGGTTGTTCTAGAAACATGCGTGATGGAGATTGTTCTAGAAACATACCTGATGGAGGTTGTTCTAGAAACGTACCTGATGGAGGTTGTTCTAGAAACGTACCCGATGGAGGTTGTTCTAGAAACATACGTGATAGAGGTTGTTCTAGAAACATACGTGATGGAGGTTGTTCTAGAAACATACGTGATGGAGATTGTTCTAGAAACATACGTGATGGAGGTTGTTCTAGAAACATACGTGATGGAGGTTGTTCTAGAAACATACGTGATGGAGGTTGTTCTAGAAACATACGTGATGGAGGTTGTTCTAGAAACGTACCTGATGGAGGTTGTTCTAGAAACGTACCCGATGGAGGTTGTTCTAGAAACATACGTGATGGAGGTTGTTCTAGAAACATACGTGATGGAGGTTGTTCTAGAAACGTACCTGATGGAGGTTGTTCTAGAAACGTACCCGATGGAGGTTGTTCTAGAAACGTACCCGATGGAGGTTGTTCTAGAAACATACGTGATAGAGGTTGTTCTAGAAACATGCGTGATGGAGGTTGTTCTAGAAACATACGTGATGGAGATTGTTCTAGAAACATACGTGATGGAGGTTGTTCTAGAAACGTACCTGATGGAGGTTGTTCTAGAAACGTACTGATGGAGGTTGTTCTAGAAACGTACCTGATGGAGGTTGTTCTAGAAACATACCTGATGGAGGTTGTTCTAGAAACGTACCTGATGGAGGTTGTTCTAGAAACGTACGTGATGGAGGTTGTTCTAGAAACATACATGATGGAGGTTGTTCTAGAAACGTACCTGATGGAGGTTGTTCTAGAAACATACGTGATGGAGGTTGTTCTAGAAACGTACCCGATGGAGGTTGTTCTAGAAACATACGTGATGGAGGTTGTTCTAGAAACATACGTGATGGAGGTTGTTCTAGAAACATACGTGATGGAGGTTGTTCTAGAAACATACGTGATGGAGGTTGTTCTAGAAACGTACCTGATGGAGGTTGTTCTAGAAACGTACCCGATGGATGTTGTTCTAGAAACATACGTGATGGAGGTTGTTCTAGAAACGTACCTGATGGAGGTTGTTCTAGAAACGTACCCGATGGAGGTTGTTCTAGAAACATACGTGATGGAAGTTGTTCTAGAAACATACGTGATGGAGATTGTTCTAGAAACATACGTGATGGAGGTTGTTCTAGAAACGTACCTGATGGAGGTTGTTCTAGAAACATACGTGATGGAGGTTGTTCTAGAAACGTACCTGATGGAGGTTGTTCTAGAAACGTACCCGATGGAGGTTGTTCTAGAAACATACCTGATGGAGGTTGTTCTAGAAACGTACCTGATGGAGGTTGTTCTAGAAACGTACCCGATGGAGGTTGTTCTAGAAACATACGTGATAGAGGTTGTTCTAGAAACATACGTGATGGAGGTTGTTCTAGAAACATACGTGATGGAGATTGTTCTAGAAACATACCTGATGGAGGTTGTTCTAGAAACGTACATGATGGAGGTTGTTCTAGAAACGTACAGATGGAGGTTGTTCTAGAAACGTACCTGATGGAGGTTGTTCTAGAAACATACCTGATGGAGGTTGTTCTAGAAACGTACCTGATGGAGGTTGTTCTAGAAACATACCTGATGGAGGTTGTTCTAGAAACGTACCTGATGGAGGTTGTTCTAGAAACGTACCTGATGGAGGTTGTTCTAGAAACATACGTGATGGAGGTTGTTCTAGAAACGTACCTGATGGAGGTTGTTCTAGAAACGTACCCGATGGAGGTTGTTCTAGAAACATACGTGATAGAGGTTGTTCTAGAAACATACGTGATGGAGGTTGTTCTAGAAACATGCGTGATGGAGATTGTTCTAGAAACATACCTGATGGAGGTTGTTCTAGAAACGTACCTGATGGAGGTTGTTCTAGAAACGTACCCGATGGAGGTTGTTCTAGAAACATACGTGATAGAGGTTGTTCTAGAAACATACGTGATGGAGGTTGTTCTAGAAACATACGTGATGGAGATTGTTCTAGAAACATACGTGATGGAGGTTGTTCTAGAAACATACGTGATGGAGGTTGTTCTAGAAACATACGTGATGGAGGTTGTTCTAGAAACATACGTGATGGAGGTTGTTCTAGAAACGTACCTGATGGAGGTTGTTCTAGAAACGTACCCGATGGAGGTTGTTCTAGAAACATACGTGATAGAGGTTGTTCTAGAAACATGCGTGATGGAGGTTGTTCTAGAAACATACGTGATGGAGATTGTTCTAGAAACATACGTGATGGAGGTTGTTCTAGAAACGTACCTGATGGAGGTTGTTATAGAAACGTACTGATGGAGGTTGTTCTAGAAACGTACCTGATGGAGGTTGTTCTAGAAACATACCTGATGGAGGTTGTTCTAGAAACGTACCTGATGGAGGTTGTTCTAGAAACGTACGTGATGGAGGTTGTTCTAGAAACATACATGATGGAGGTTGTTCTAGAAACGTACCTGATGGAGGTTGTTCTAGAAACATACGTGATGGAGGTTGTTCTAGAAACGTACCCGATGGAGGTTGTTCTAGAAACATACGTGATGGAGGTTGTTCTAGAAACATACGTGATGGAGGTTGTTCTAGAAACATACGTGATGGAGGTTGTTCTAGAAACATACGTGATGGAGGTTGTTCTAGAAACGTACCTGATGGAGGTTGTTCTAGAAACGTACCCGATGGATGTTGTTCTAGAAACATACGTGATGGAGGTTGTTCTAGAAACGTACCTGATGGAGGTTGTTCTAGAAACGTACCCGATGGAGGTTGTTCTAGAAACATACGTGATGGAAGTTGTTCTAGAAACATACGTGATGGAGATTGTTCTAGAAACATACGTGATGGAGGTTGTTCTAGAAACGTACCTGATGGAGGTTGTTATATAAACATACCTGATGGAGGTTGTTCTAGAAACGTACCTGATGGAGGTTGTTCTAGAAACGTACCCGATGGAGGTTGTTCTAGAAACATACGTGATAGAGGTTGTTCTAGAAACATACGTGATGGAGGTTGTTCTAGAAACATACGTGATGGAGATTGTTCTAGAAACATACCTGATTGAGGTTGTTCTAGAAACGTACATGATGGAGGTTGTTCTAGAAACGTACAGATGGAGGTTGTTCTAAAAACGTACCTGATGGAGGTTGTTCTAGAAACATACCTGATGGAGGTTGTTCTAGAAACGTACCCGATGGAGGTTGTTCTAGAAACATACCTGATGGAGGTTGTTCTAGAAACGTACCTGATGGAGGTTGTTCTAGAAACGTACCTGATGGAGGTTGTTCTAGAAACATACGTGATGGAGGTTGTTCTAGAAACGTACCTGATGGAGGTTGTTCTAGAAACGTACCTGATGGAGGTTGTTCTAGAAACGTACCCGATGGAGGTTGTTCTAGAAACATACGTGATAGAGGTTGTTCTAGAAACATACGTGATGGAGGTTGTTCTAGAAACATACGTGATGGAGATTGTTCTAGAAACATACCTGATGGAGGTTGTTCTAGAAACGTACCCGATGGAGGTTGTTCTAGAAACGTACCCGATGGAGGTTGTTCTAGAAACATACGTGATAGAGGTTGTTCTAGAAACATACGTGATGGAGGTTGTTCTAGAAACATACGTGATGGAGATTGTTCTAGAAACATACGTGATGGAGGTTGTTCTAGAAACATACGTGATGGAGGTTGTTCTAGAAACGTACCTGATGGAGGTTGTTCTAGAAACGTACCCGATGGAGGTTGTTCTAGAAACATACGTGATGGAGGTTGTTCTAGAAACATACGTGATGGAGGTTGTTCTAGAAACGTACCTGATGGAGGTTGTTCTAGAAACGTACCCGATGGAGGTTGTTCTAGAAACGTACCCGATGGAGGTTGTTCTAGAAACATACGTGATAGAGGTTGTTCTAGAAACATGCGTGATGGAGGTTGTTCTAGAAACATACGTGATGGAGATTGTTCTAGAAACATACGTGATGGAGGTTGTTCTAGAAACGTACCTGATGGAGGTTTTTCTAGAAACGTACCTAATGGAGGTTGTTCTAGAAACGTACCCGATGGAGGTTGTTCTATAGACATACGTGATGGAGGTTGTTCTAGAAACATACGTGATGGAGGTTGTTCTAGAAACGTACCTGATGGAGGTTGTTCTAGAAACGTACCCGATGGAGGTTGTTCTAGAAACATACCTGATGGAGGTTGTTCTAGAAACGTACCTGATGGAGGTTGTTCTAGAAACGTACCCGATGGAGGTTGTTCTAGAAACATACGTGATAGAGGTTGTTCTAGAAACATACGTGATGGAGGTTGTTCTAGAAACATACGTGATGGAGATTGTTCTAGAAACATACCTGATGGAGGTTGTTCTAGAAACGTACCTGATGGAGGTTGTTCTAGAAACATACCTGATGGAGGTTGTTCTAGAAACGTACCTGATGGAGGTTGTTCTAGAAACGTACCTGAAGGAGGTTGTTCTAGAAACATACGTGATGGAGGTTGTTCTAGAAACGTACCTGATGGAGGTTGTTCTAGAAACGTACCTGATGGAGGTTGTTCTAGAAACGTACCCGATGGAGGTTGTTCTAGAAACATACGTGATAGAGGTTGTTCTAGAAACATACGTGATGGAGGTTGTTCTAGAAACATGCGTGATGGAGATTGTTCTAGAAACATACCTGATGGAGGTTGTTCTAGAAACGTACCTGATGGAGGTTGTTCTAGAAACGTACCCGATGGAGGTTGTTCTAGAAACATACGTGATAGAGGTTGTTCTAGAAACATACGTGATGGAGGTTGTTCTAGAAACATACGTGATGGAGATTGTTCTAGAAACATACGTGATGGAGGTTGTTCTAGAAACATACGTGATGGAGGTTGTTCTAGAAACATACGTGATGGAGGTTGTTCTAGAAACATACGTGATGGAGGTTGTTCTAGAAACGTACCTGATGGAGGTTGTTCTAGAAACGTACCCGATGGAGGTTGTTCTAGAAACATACGTGATGGAGGTTGTTCTAGAAACATACGTGATGGAGGTTGTTCTAGAAACGTACCTGATGGAGGTTGTTCTAGAAACGTACCCGATGGAGGTTGTTCTAGAAACGTACCCGATGGAGGTTGTTCCTGAAACATACGTGATAGAGGTTGTTCTAGAAACATGCGTGATGGAGGTTGTTCTAGAAACATACGTGATGGAGATTGTTCTAGAAACATACGTGATGGAGGTTGTTCTAGAAACGTACCTGATGGAGGTTGTTCTAGAAACGTACTGATGGAGGTTGTTCTAGAAACGTACCTGATGGAGGTTGTTCTAGAAACATACCTGATGGAGGTTGTTCAGAAACGTACCTGATGGAGGTTGTTCTAGAAACGTACGTGATGGAGGTTGTTCTAGAAACATACATGATGGAGGTTGTTCTAGAAACGTACCTGATGGAGGTTGTTCTAGAAACATACGTGATGGAGGTTGTTCTAGAAACGTACCCGATGGAGGTTGTTCTAGAAACATACGTGATGGAGGTTGTTCTAGAAACATACGTGATGGAGGTTGTTCTAGAAACATACGTGATGGAGGTTGTTCTAGAAACATACGTGATGGAGGTTGTTCTAGAAACGTACCTGATGGAGGTTGTTCTAGAAACGTACCCGATGGATGTTGTTCTAGAAACATACGTGATGGAAGTTGTTCTAGAAACATACGTGATGGAGATTGTTCTAGAAACATACGTGATGGAGGTTGTTCTAGAAACGTACCTGATGGAGGTTGTTATATAAACATACCTGATGGAGGTTGTTCTAGAAACGTACCTGATGGAGGTTGTTCTAGAAACGTGTCGTTCACACTTAATTGGATATCTATAAGTTTGTATTACTATCACTGGATCGATATCTCTGCTGTTGGACTATTAGTCCCCGTGGTTATCATTCACCACTCAGTAGTCAGTGTTTTAACACTATTAGTCCCCGTAGTTATCATCCGCCCAGTAGTCAGTGTTTTAACACTATTAGTCCCCGTAGTTATCATTCACCACCCAGTAGTCAGTGTTTTAACACTATTAGTCCCCGTAGTTATCATTCACCACCCAGTAGTCAGTGTTTTAACACTATTAGTCCCCGTAGTTATCTCTCACCACCCAGTAGTCAGTGTTTTAACACTATTAGTCCCCGTAGTTATCATTCACCACCCAGTAGTCAGTGTTTTAACACTATTAGTCCCCGTAGTTATCATCCGCCCAGTAGTCAGTGTTTTAACACTATTAGTCCCCGTGGTTATCATCCGCCCAGTAGTCAGTGTTTTAACACTATTAGTCCCCGTAGCTATCATTCACCACCCAGTAGTCAGTGTTTTAATACTATTAGTCCCCGTAGCTATCATTCACCACCCAGTAGTCAGTGCTTTAACACTATTAGTCCCCGTGGTTATCATTCACCACCCAGTAGTCAGTGTTTTAACACTATTAGTCCCCGTAGTTATCATTCACCACCCAGTAGTCAGTGTTTTAATACTATTAGTCCCCGTGGTTATCATCCGCCCAGTAGTCAGTGTTTTAACACTATTAGTCCCCGTAGCTATCATTCACCACCCAGTAGTCAGTGTTTTAACACTATAAGTCCCCGTAGTTATCATTCACCACCCAGTAGTCAGTGTTTTAACACTATTAGTCCCCGTGGTTATCATTCACCACCCAGTAGTCAGTGTTTTAACACTATTAGTCCCCGTAGTTATCATTCACCACCCAGTAGTCAGTGTTTTAACACTATTAGTCCCCGTGGGTATCATTCACCACCCAGTAGTCAGTGTTTTAACACTTTTAGTCCCCGTAGTTATCATTCACCACCCAGTAGTCAGTGTTTTAACACTATAAGTCCCCGTAGTTATCATTCACCACCCAGTAGTCAGTGTTTTAACACTATTAGTCCCCGTGGTTATCTCTCACCACCCAGTAGTCAGTGTTTTAACACTATTAGTCCCCGTAGTTATCATTCACCACCCAGTAGTCAGTGTTTTAACACTATTAGTCCCCGTAGTTATCATTCACCACCCAGTAGTCAGTGTTTTAACACTATTAGTCCCCGTAGCTATCATTCACCACCCAGTAGTCAGTGTTTTAACACTATTAGTCCCCGTAGCTATCATTCACCACCCAGTAGTCAGTGTTTTAACACTATTAGTCCCCGTAGCTATCATTCACCACCCAGTAGTCAGTGTTTTAACACTATTAGTCCCCGTAGTTATCTCTCACCACCCAGTAGTCAGTGTTTTAACACTATTATGGCCCGTAGTTATCTCTCACCACTCAGTAGTCAGTGTTTTAACACTATTAGTCCCCGCAGTTATCATTCACCACCCAGTAGGCAGTGTTTTAACACTATTAGTCCCCGTGGTTATCATCCGCCCAGTAGTCAGTGTTTTAACACTATTAGTCCCCGTAGTTATCATTCACCACCCAGTAGTCAGTGTTTTAAGACTATTAGTCCCCGTAGCTATCATTCACCACCCAGTAGTCAGTGTTTTAACACTATTAGTCCCCGTAGATATCATTCACCACCCAGTAGTCAGTGTTTTAACACTATTAGTCCCCGTAGTTATCTCTCACCACCCAGTAGTCAGTGTTTTAACACTATTAGTCCCCGTAGCTATCATTCACCACCCAGTAGTCAGTGTTTTAACACTATTAGTCCCCGTGGTTATCATCCGCCCAGTAGTCAATGTTTTAACACTATAAGTCCCCGTAGTTATCATCCGCCCAGTAGTCAGTGTTTTAACACTTTTAGTCCCCGTAGTTATCATCCGCCCAGTAGTCAGTGTTTTAACACTATTAGTCCCCGTAGTTATCATTCACCACCCAGTAGTCAGTGTTTTAGCACTATTAGTCCCCGTAGCTATCATTCACCACCCAGTAGTCAGTGTTTTAACACTATTAGTCCCCTTAATTATCATTCACCACCCAGTAGTCAGTGTTTTAACACTATTAGTCCCCGTAGTTATCATTCACCACCCAGTAGTCAGTGTTTTAACACTATTAGTCCCCGTGGTTATCATCCGCCCAGTAGTCAGTGTTTTAACACTATTAGTCCCCGTAGCTATCATTCACCACTCAGTAGTCAGTGTTTTAACACTATTAGTCCCCGTAGTTATCATTCACCACCCAGTAGTCAGTGTTTTAACACTATTAGTCCCCGTAGTTATCATTCACCACCCAGTAGTCAGTGTTTTAACACTATTAGTCCCCGTGGTTATCATCCGCCCAGTAGTCAGTGTTTTAACACTATTAGTCCCCGTAGCTATCATTCAACACCCAGTAGTCAGTGTTTTAACACTATTAGTCCCCGTGGTTATCATCCGCCCAGTAGTCAGTGTTTTAACACTATTAGTCCCCGTAGTTATCATTCACCACCCAGTAGTCAGTGTTTTAACACTATTAGTCCCCGTGGTTATCATCCGCCCAGTAGTCAGTGTTTTAACACTATTAGTCCCCGTAGCTATCATTCAACACCCAGTAGTCAGTGTTTTAACACTATTAGTCCCCGTAGTTATCATCCGCCCAGTAGTCTGTGTTTTAACACTATTAGTCCCCGTGGTTATGTTCCGCCCAGTAATCAGTGTGTTAACACTGCCATGGTTTATTAGATATATTCATTATTGAAATTTTCAGTTCCTAAATAATGTAATTACCGGTATTATTAAACTTGCTGCCCCTTTCATTCAACAGTCATTAGCACTGAGGAGAGTGGACTCAATATAGCTGCATAATTATCATGTTTGTTTTAATGTATGATTGCAATTGATTTGTATGTTCATGTTTGTATATGTATATATATCCATGTTTGTATGTTTGTTTTATGCTGTCAACCCTATCAGGGTATAAAAGAGCATTAATTAATAAAGATATTAAAAGAAAGTTCCCTCAAACAAAGGTGATTTTAGCAGATTTTGGCTGATTCCTGTTTTTTAGCAGATTTTGGTTGATTCCCGTTTTTTAGCAGATTTTGGCTGATTCCCGTTTAAAATTTTTGGTTTCTTGATCCTACAGAGTTTTAAATTATTTTGCTTTCCAATCTTTGTAATTTGGGTGCACCATGTACATGTACCTGATGAAGGTTTTTCTAGAAACGCGACGTTCACACTTAATTCTAGACCTACGTTTGTATTAGATTCTAGCATCGCTCTAATAACACACTACGATATAATACAGTAATACAGTGTGGTAGGTAAAGTAAACGATTTCACCTTTTTCACCTTTACAATAGTCAAACTTTGAAGTTAATACGAAATTAACACATTTTGTCGCAAATCAGATAAAATATCAAAGAAAATAATTTTTTGGTACATTTGTTAACATTAATACAAAGGTGATGTTTGTTTACTATAACACGGGACGAGGTGCCTGTGTAGCTGTGTATACAACTGTATCAGGTTTACTTAATACTTTCTGAACATTGAATAAATAATTTACAAATTGTTTGAATTTTATCTTTTAACCTTCAACGTTGATGTTTTATGTTATAAAAGCGTTACTAGACGATACAATATTCTAACTGATGAACTCTCTCATAGCAAATATCAATTGTCATTTGCCAAAGAACAAAACGTACGGAAGCAGATATTTCTGATTTGTATTGAAGGATTTGTTGGCAATCCTCTTTGAACTTTCTAATTTTACAAAAGAATGAGAGGTAATATAGTTACTTTATGGAGAAATAACTTAAATATTGTTGAAAGTGGCGGTTAACACCATAACAATAAACCCCTTTATAGAGATATATTCTATTTTAAGGGTTGATGGTGAATAATGATTTCTCTGCTTCGGATTACAGCATTTATTTTAAAGATTTGAACGCGTATTTTTCTTTCTTGAAAAGGCCATAATTATGCTACCGCAGGGTGACTAAACAACACATACCCACCACAAACAGGAAAACGCAAAACAAACAAGTTTATAAGTAGCACCAATAATTCAGGCACATGATGATTCCATGTTCATCAGCATGGTGTGTAGATCATATATCACGTGTGATTCTGATAATACTGTTGTTTCAGTGAGCTAGAACTATAAAGATAGAATTAAACGTGTTCGTCTAGTATAAAGCGGACATCATCATCATTGTTTCATTGAATGGAAGTTTTTCTCACCATGATATAACTCAAGAATTGCTTATTTGGCTATACTAACTTGATATACATCACTGGGGTAAAGCTGATGACCGTAACTGTAATTACGGTCATCCCAAGATGGCGGACATGAAATTAGGTAAGAATCTTTTTTGTCGATTAAATTGTTTCTATAATGTATTTTAAATGACACATACATTAGTACGATAGTAATCTATGCACTTATCACAAGTAAATCACAAATTACGACTGAAAAATGTATATGAAAGAGAAAATCCGATGCAATTACAGTCATCTCAGTTTTCAGTTACGGTCATCTTAGCGATTTTTTTAAATCGGATTTTCTCTTTCATATACAATTTTCAGTCGTAATTTGTGATTTCCCTGTGATAAGTTCATAGATTACTATCGTACCAATGCATGTGCCATTTAAAATACATTATAGAAACAATTTAATCGACAAAAAAGATTCTTACCTGATTCCACGTCCGCCATCTTGGGATGACCGTAATTACAGTTACGGTGATCAACTTTACCCCAGTGATACATGTAGTATATACTAAGATAATGTTGGCCTTTCTCCCCTAAGCCAAGAGACTACACGAGATGAAATTCAGTCAACTTCAAAAAATTATCTACAAAACACCACACAGAAAACTAAACACTTAGCAACACGAACTTCGCTAATAGACGGGAGAGAACCTTTTTTTCGTATATTCAACTTATTTATTTGTTTTTAAATATGTTTATCGAGTGCTACATGACAAAACATGATTCAAAATGTTACATTTTCTAAAGAGTACGGATTTTCAAGTCCTTTCATTGCAGAAGAGCTACACCCCTTCCATTTATCATTGTTTTATGAATGTATGGGTGTCCAAATTAACACAGGCAAAATATAGATGATTTTCTGTGCAGTTAAGCAATGCAATTATAATCACATATGTATCTAAAATAAACTACACATTGTAAAACATCATAAGCTGAATCACAAGTATAGAGGGGCACCTGTTTACAACAGCTCTATAAGAATGTGGTTAATTCAAAGATCAAACCCTTTGACATTTACAGCAGGATAGATACAACAGGTGGTCTACTGTTGATTTCTTCATCAAACACGTTTCTGATAGAAATATCTTATAAAAGAAACAATAAAAAGTAAAAGTTTAATTTGTACCATGAAAACAAGCATATTTGAAAAGTGAATTTATATTTGAAAAATGTTATCTGAAAGAAAATCAGACACAATGAAGGAAAAAAAAAACAGAAATCAAATAAATACATGGAGGAAAATATAGTTAGGCTTCTTTATTTAGTAACAGATATACGAGTTATTCTGATTGATTGATTTTGATTTTTGGCTTTTAATGCCACTTTCAGCAATATTTCAGCTATATCATGGCGACCAGTTTTAGTGGCGGAAGAAGCCAGAGTACCCGGAGAGAACCACCAACCATGGGCAAGTAACGAGTTATTCTGTTATCCTGGAAACTTGTAAGTAAAAATTCACTACCCTATCCCCACCAATGATAATATAGAAATAAGATTGTTAGAGAAATCTGGAAGAACCAATTGTGAACGACTGTTTGGTAATTAGAATTACCATGTTGTGTAATGTTGGTATGTATTAGATAATTAGAATTACCATGTTGTGTAATGTTGTTATATATTAGATGGTAATTAGAATTACCATGTTGTGTAATGTTGGTATGTATTAGATGGTAATTAGAATTACCATGTTGTGTAATGTTGGTATGTATTAGATGGTAATTAGAATTACCATGTTGTGTAATGTTGGTATGTATTAGATGGCCATCACGATATAACTGAAATATTGTTGAAAGTGGCGTTAAACACCATAACCCTAACCCGTTATCCTAACCAATTAAAGTAAATATCTGATATGGAATAGACAGACATGTGTTTGCTGAATGTAAAATTACAAATAAAAGTTTACTGGTTTAGTGTATTACTAGAAGTTCAACTAAATATCTGACATATTATATTCATATGTTAACTTTCAATAGAATAGGAAGTAATGTAGAAAAACCAGATTTCCGGATTTAAAAATAAAACCACATTGACGTTAATAAAACTTTTTTTTTTCAAATCTTACCTACCACACGACTCAGTTAATAGATGATATACTAGTCTGACGTAACGGTTATAATCATTATTCAAATATTACTGCTGAAACAGTAAATTTTATGTATAATAATTAATTCGACTGTTCTCTATAGCTAAGTGTACTTAATAGCTACTTATTCATCTTTCAGTATTCTTTAATGATTATTAGAGGATCAGCATTTTTATCTATTTTAAATACATACAACATAATAAATTCTCAGTATGAAATGAAAGCGACTTGTGAGTTCTAACATAAAATATGAATGAAATGAATTGCCCTCTGTACGTTAATTTGTACAGATTCGATACATCAATGATAATAGTAATCAACACCGCCATTAAAATGCTCTTCCTGCAACGCGCTTTTAAAGAGCACCAGCACTTACTACTGTATGTCATTAGCATGAACAACACTTGACGGTTGGCTGGGCTATGGCCAAATTAACACCACAATTGAAATGCTCTTCCTACCACGCGCTCTTAAAAGTACCAACACTTACTACTATATGTCAACATAGCATAAACATCGCAAATGGATGGTTTGGCTGTGTCCAAATCAACACCAACATTAAAATTATGTTCGTCCCAAGGGCTCTTAAAGAGTACCAACACTTACTACTGTATGTCAATAGCATGAACAACGGTTGATGGTTGGCTTGGTTGTATCCAAATCAACACCAACATTAAAATTATATCCCTGCCACGCGCTCTTAAAGAGTACCAGCACTTACTACTGTATGTCAATAGCATGAACAACGGTTGATTATTGGCTTGGCTGCGTCCAAGTCATTACCAACATTACAATTATGTTCGTGTCACGTGCTCATAAAGAGCACCAACATTTACTACTGTATGTCAATAACATGAACAACACTTGATGATTGACTTTGCTGTGGCCAAATCAACACCACCATTGCAATTCTCTTCCTACCACGCGCTCTTAAAAGTGCCAACACTTACTACTATATGTCAGCATTGCATAAACAACGCTAAATGGATGGCTTGGCTGTCGCCAAATCAACACCAACATTAAAATTCTCTTCCTGCCACGCACTCTAGAGAGTACAAACGTTTACTACTGTCTGTCAATAGCATGAACAACATTGATCGAAGTCTTGAATGTGGTCAATACGACAGTTCGGAGTTAGGGGAAGAGTTATGTCCCGTGTCTAGCTCTTTGTCGTTTTAAGGTGTACATCCGGGTCTCATTTTCGAACACTTTTTAAAGATGGCTGCCGCCCATATAGCTGTCATTATCAGCAGAGAAAAAAACTTTCCCTTTTATACCTTACTGGGTAGTGGTTGCGTGTTAATTTCATATTCTATATTATCACTGATCATTGCCTGGCTAGGTTAGGATTATTCATCAGAAGCTGAAACTGCAGATAAAGAAACTTTGCTATATTGTGCAGTATCGCCGCATCGGATGTAATGACAATGTTCAAATTTAGTTACCGTAGATGACACTGAACATTTCAGGTGTAAAATTACCTGCTTTATGAAAAAAAAAATTGAGTAGACTATATTTAATTAAAATAATTGACATTTTATGATTTTAGTTGTCACGTTAAACGAAACATACTTCTTTTATTTACGAAGGTATTTTCCCTGTATCAATGTTAGATTTACAGTAGCATAATATACAGACAAACCAATTATTATTTGCCATATTAGAAAGAATACAGAAATATCTGTGGGTATTATTTTTTAAATATTTTCCTGCATCAATGTTCAATTCAAAGGAATATAATACAGAGTGAAACCCGCCATTTTGAATAAACGTCCAACGGCGGGAAATATAATAGTACTATTTTACCTCCTTCGCAAAAGACTTTCGCCCTCTGTACGTTAATTTGTACAGATTCGATACATCAATGATAATAGTAATCGACACCGCCATTTAAATTCTCTTCCTGTCACGCGCTCTTAAAGAGTACCAACGTCTACTACTGTCTGTCAATAGCATGTACAACATTGTTCACAGTCTGGGTTGTGGTCAATTGCACTCTGTCCGTTAATGTGTACAGATTCTATACATCAATGATAATAGCAATCGACAGCGCCATTAAAATTATCTTCATGTCACGAGTACCAACACTTACTACTGACTGTCAATAGCATGAGTCTCAAAGTCTTGATTGTGGTCGAGAGAAATATATCCCATAATGCACATATATTTGCTCAAGAATATTGAAGACAGAATTAAGAACATTGATGATTAATCAACGTGTTTGTAACAAGAGTAACATGACGGATGTCACTAGTTTTCTGTGAAGTGTTTTGTAAGAGTAACATGACGGATGGCACTAGTTTTCTGTGTAGTGTTTTGTAAGTCATTATTTGTCCTTTTCATTTGGCCATTGTCTGTCGTTCTTTGATTTGCGGCTGCTAACTACCCCTTTGGTATCCTCAAGCTATTCTTGAAGATAATAAAGGGGTAATCAGAAGGCGTAATCAGTAATCAGATATAGCTGTATGGAATTTATCGGCACAAAAGAATACGGAATGCTTTATTTATGTACCAAATATTAATTTTGTTCGTGGTATTAATGAACAAGCAATACCCATTAAAGGGGCACTAATGAGTTCAACAAACACTGTAGTAAGAGATAAACATTCGTAACATTTCTAAGATACCTAGATACGATATGGATAACACCCAAGAATGACAAAAATAAAACAAAACGATTGAAGAGTGGTATTTAATTAATATTCCATTCCATTGACATAGCTTTTATATGGAAATTTGAACAACTTGTGAATATCTGGCAAGTGGTCTGAAAGTACTGTAGATTGTCTCTTAAGATACAAATAGAAGAATACCTAATATAACAAAAATATCTTATTTAAAGAACTTTCTAGATATGATTAAAATAAACGTTAGAGTAGACCGAAGGGACGATCAAGAATATGTACAATCTAGAGACACCGGAAAGATTGGGTACACAAGCCACAGGACGAAGACAAACAAAATATAAAAACACAACACAGAAAACAATAAAGATGAGGAACATGGACTCCACACCAAAAAACAGGGGATGAACCCTGGATAATAAGTTCCTGCTTCTTTTAAGACACCCACCATGATGTTACTCATATAGTCGTAGACATCACTCTACGGAATAAAACAAACCACACAAATAGAATATGAGCCTTCTGGGTCTTTCAGTATTTGTTTCAGCTATATCGTGACACTAAATGAGAGTTCTTGTCGATGATTTTTGTTTCTTTATGATTCTTTATCTTGCATTGTATCCATATTCTTATGTCTATGTATTACTCCTATGACTTGGATATTATAAATTTAAGTCGATCAATCTAATTTATATCACAAAAACCTTGAATACCCTAGTTTATCGTAATCTATTAAATATAAAGCAGGTCTTTGACAAAGGTCTTCAAACATGGTCCTGGTTTGGACCAAGCACATCAATATGTCGCTGTGAACCGATGTTTGTTTGATATCTGGATTTCCAGAAGCGGCCATAGTGGGCAAGCGAATTTGTATTTGGTAGTTTTACAGTACATACTCTCTGATAACCATGTTGTTCTTGTATCCTGTCACTACTCAAATATAGTTCCTGTCGGATGTGTGAATATTTACTCAGCAAGTAAATAAATTCCATTAATGTGTAGTCAATACTAGTTCATTAGATGGGTATATCCCAGAATATCCGCTTAACGAGAAAGGGTCGATATTAATACCATTCTGAATGAAACAAAACAGCTAGATTCCGAAAACAAACGTATTAGGAAATTACAGTCGTTCTTGAGTACTCATCTAAATCAATTTGTAAAGACATCAAAGCAAAATATCTTGTCATTCCAGGTGACAAGGCCTTTAATAATATTGTATGTGAATAACTCATTACTGTCGTTGTTTGATAAAAACATATTGTTGGCATTTATATGGGACATAAAGTGCATCGATACTCTTGGACTTGTTTTTTACTCTTATGAATCATTTCATGCAAAATTTTATCACAGACATAATCCTACTGTTAACCACCACCCACCTCCATCTCGCCTCGTATTTATAATTATGACTAGATGATGACAAAGAGGACATTGTCATCCAAGATAATCGTGGTGATTTTACAATAGTAAATTTTCCTTTCTTGATTGCCATTAAATATGTACCACCACTGCAGCGGGGTATGTGTATTTCAAATGAATCTGTTCTGCTCCTGGAAGGTTTTTGATTAAGGACGTATCCCACTAGTGGAAATGGAACTGGCTACATCTCCACAACATTGGAGCTCACTTCGGTGTTAGGTGTGGCTACACCTCCACAGCATTGGAGCTCACTTCGGTGTTAGGTGTGGCTACACTTCCACAGCATTGGAGCTCGGCGTTAGGTGGGGCTACACATCCACATCATTGGAGCTCACTTCGGTGTTAGGTGAGGCTACACCTCCACAGCATTGAAGTTCACATCGGTGTTAGGTGTGGCTACACCTCCACAGCATTGGAGCTCACTTCGGTGTTAGGTGTGGCTACACCTCCACATCATTGGAGCTCACTTCGTTGTTAGGTGGGGCTACACCTCCACAGTATTGGAGCTTACTTCGGTGTTAGGTGGGGCTACACCTCAACAGCATTGGAGCTCACTTCGTTGTTAGGTGGGGCTACACCTCCACAGTATTGGAGCTCACGTCGGTGTTAGGTGGGGCTACACCTCCACAGTATTGGAGTTCATTTCGTTGTTAGGTGGGGCTACACCTCCACAGCATTGGAGCTCACTTCGTTGTTAGGTGGGGCTACATCTCCACATCATTGGAGCTCACTTCGGTGTTAGGTGGGGCTACACCTCCACATCATTGGAGCTCACTTCGGTGTTAGGTGGGGCTACACCTCCACAGCATTGGAGCTCACTTCGTTGTTAGGTGGGGCTACACCTCCACAGCATTGGAGTTCACTTCTGTGTTAGGTGGGGCTACACCTCCACATCATTGGAGCTCGGTGTTAGGTGGGGCTACACCTCTACATCATTGGAGCTCGGTGTTAGGTGGGGATACACCTCCACAGCATTGGAGCTCACTTCGTTGTTAGGTGGGGCTACACCTCCACAGCATTGGAGTTCACTTCGGTGTTAGGTGGGGCTACACCTCCACATCATTGGAGCTCGGTGTTAGGTGGGGCTACACCTCCACATCATTGGAGCTCGGTGTTAGGTGGGGCTACACCTCCACATCATTGGAGCTCGGTGTTAGGTGGGGCTACACCTCCACATCATTGGAGCTCGGTGTTAGGTGGGGCTACACCTCTACATCATTGGAGCTCGGTGTTAGGTGGGGATACACCTCCACATCATTGGAGCTCGGTGTTAGGTGGGGCTACACCTCTACATCATTGGAGCTCGGTGTTAGGTGGGGATACACCTCCACATCATTGGAACTCGGTGTTAGGTGGGGATACACCTCCACATCATTGGAGCTCGGTGTTAGGTGGGGATACACCTCCACATCATTGGAGCTCGGTGTTAGGTGGGGCTACACCTCCACATCATTGGAGCTCGGTGTTAGGTGGGGCTACACCTCTACATCATTGGAGCTCGGTGTTAGGTGGGGATACACCTCCACATCATTGGAGCTCGGTGTTAGGTGGGGCTACACCTCTACATCATTGGAGCTCGGTGGAACTGGCTACATCTCCACAACATTGGAGCTCACTTCGGTGTTAGGTGTGGCTACACCTCCACAGCATTGGAGCTCACTTCGGTGTTAGGTGTGGCTACACTTCCACAGCATTGGAGCTCGGCGTTAGGTGGGGCTACACATCCACATCATTGGAGCTCACTTCGGTGTTAGGTGAGGCTACACCTCCACAGCATTGAAGTTCACATCGGTGTTAGGTGTGGCTACACCTCCACAGCATTGGAGCTCACTTCGGTGTTAGGTGTGGCTACACCTCCACATCATTGGAGCTCACTTCGTTGTTAGGTGGGGCTACACCTCCACAGTATTGGAGCTTACTTCGGTGTTAGGTGGGGCTACACCTCAACAGCATTGGAGCTCACTTCGTTGTTAGGTGGGGCTACACCTCCACAGTATTGGAGCTCACGTCGGTGTTAGGTGGGGCTACACCTCCACAGTATTGGAGTTCATTTCGTTGTTAGGTGGGGCTACACCTCCACAGCATTGGAGCTCACTTCGTTGTTAGGTGGGGCTACATCTCCACATCATTGGAGCTCACTTCGGTGTTAGGTGGGGCTACACCTCCACATCATTGGAGCTCACTTCGGTGTTAGGTGGGGCTACACCTCCACAGCATTGGAGCTCACTTCGTTGTTAGGTGGGGCTACACCTCCACAGCATTGGAGTTCACTTCTGTGTTAGGTGGGGCTACACCTCCACATCATTGGAGCTCGGTGTTAGGTGGGGCTACACCTCTACATCATTGGAGCTCGGTGTTAGGTGGGGATACACCTCCACAGCATTGGAGCTCACTTCGTTGTTAGGTGGGGCTACACCTCCACAGCATTGGAGTTCACTTCGGTGTTAGGTGGGGCTACACCTCCACATCATTGGAGCTCGGTGTTAGGTGGGGCTACACCTCCACATCATTGGAGCTCGGTGTTAGGTGGGGCTACACCTCCACATCATTGGAGCTCGGTGTTAGGTGGGGCTACACCTCCACATCATTGGAGCTCGGTGTTAGGTGGGGCTACACCTCTACATCATTGGAGCTCGGTGTTAGGTGGGGATACACCTCCACATCATTGGAGCTCGGTGTTAGGTGGGGCTACACCTCTACATCATTGGAGCTCGGTGTTAGGTGGGGATACACCTCCACATCATTGGAACTCGGTGTTAGGTGGGGATACACCTCCACATCATTGGAGCTCGGTGTTAGGTGGGGATACACCTCCACATCATTGGAGCTCGGTGTTAGGTGGGGCTACACCTCCACATCATTGGAGCTCGGTGTTAGGTGGGGCTACACCTCTACATCATTGGAGCTCGGTGTTAGGTGGGGATACACCTCCACATCATTGGAGCTCGGTGTTAGGTGGGGCTACACCTCTACATCATTGGAGCTCGGTGTTAGGTGGGGATACACCTCCACATCATTGGAGCTCGGTGTTAGGTGGGGATACACCTCCACATCATTGGAGCTCGGTGTTAGGTGGTGTTAGGTGGGGCCCGAATTGTTATATTTTTAGCGTTCTGTAAAGTGTTTTGTGGACCATTGTTTGCTGGTGTTGTTTTTTTTTCATTTTCTTTTGGAAATTGCATTAGTTGTCCTTCGATTTACGGTTTCCTATTATTACCTTTTTTAGTAAGATTGAAAAGCCAAATAATTAAATAGTCTTGTTAAGCAAGTAAACAGGATGAAAGGATACGATATTCATAGAAAAAGTACATTGTCGTATTCATCATGTATATTAGGCCTCTATTCAATAGAGTCGTAATTTGCTATATGGGGGCATCCAAGCTTGAATATTTACTTTTGATCCCTACATTTGAAAAGAAAAGACATGTACTCTTATATTGCACTTATTGACGTGCTGTCAACAAATAATAAGAATCACATGCAGTTTAATATTATTCAAACCGTTTGTTTGCATGTTTGTCACGCAATATTTATCATTTAGTAAGTAAAACAGTAGTTAAATCTTTCAAATAGCGAGAGGTTTTATTTATGAATTTTAAAAAACTACATCAACATGAGCAAGGTCAAATGTCACTCTGCCACGTGACCTCGGGACATAATGATAAATATACATCCAGATAGCTTTCGTGACATGTCACATGACAAATGCCATCGATGAATGAATGGCATTTACTTTGGCACACTTAAATGATGCAGTTCAACTCATATAGCTGCAAAATCATAAGACATCTTTCAACAGCAAACGTCACACACCTGCCTTTTTCTATTTCCATGCAAAAGAATGCAAACCTTGCAAGTAAATACTAACATTTATTTGATAGGCATGGAATTTCTTTGATAGAGCTTGACATCTGTCGACCTTGTAAAGTAATTTTACTTAATGTTAAGTGTACATTTTTTCAAAATAATTAACGACAATGAGAAATAAACCATATAACACTTGTCGACAGAATGTAGTTATGTAGTTATAGTGCCAAGATAATACATTCTTACTAACCAGAAAGGTAATTGACTTCTTCAATAAAGGTGAAAAGTAGCATATCCTCTGCTGTAAACATGGCTGTGTCGATACGGCTGGTAACACTTGTGTTGTAGCCTCTTAAGTTATTAATAATAATATATAGACGATAATAGATGATTTATATGTAAGACAAATACACAGTACCCTTGTACGAAGAGATATTCGGCGTGCTAAAGATAGTTCTCGTTACACAACAGAGCATCTATACAAACTAAGACGACAAACGAAACAAAAGAAGAAAAGTTTGAAGATACGACAGGGGTAACCAGAAGCCATAAGTCGAAGAAAGGCAGACAATATAATGGCCGACAGAAAAAAGAAATAAGGACAAGCAATGATCTATAAAGTACTACACATAAAACTAAAGAGTAAACAACTCCCACTAAATACTGGTGGGGAACTCAGGTGCTCCGGAAGGCTAGCAATTCCTGCTTCATGTGGGGTTCGTGTTGCTCAATCTTTCTGTGTGTTGTTTCGTAGACCATTGTTCGTCTTAATTTTTACCCTTTGTCTTTCAACCATTGTATTGTGTAACTTTCTTTGATTTACGTCTTATAATTACCACTTAGGAAATGCATTTTTTATATTCCCTTTTCATTTCGGTTGGTTAATGTTGGTAACCAGTTTTAGTTGTGGAAGAAGCCGGAGTACCCGGAGAGAACTACCGACCATGGACAAGCAACTGGTAAGCTTTATCACTTGCGGCTGCGAGTCAAGTGTACCTTTTTTGTAATTTACAAAGCCGGACGCGAACCCACGCCGTATTGGTGATAGGCTTGTTATGAGTTGTTAGGTAATCCAACTACCTAACTCATTGAGCCACCCGGGCCCTTCATTTCGTTTGGTCACATTTTATTCTTTGACTTGCATATGTGTGACGTTATAGCGACCACATGGAAAAAGATATTTCCTGCTTTGATAAGGCCAATATATTGAAAACCATTAGTAGATGTATTATTTTGAGATTGGGAGAAGACATTGAACAGTAATAGAACTCAATGTTGTAACACCATTAACAGCGAACGATAAGGTCTCATAATGGTAGAGATACGGTTTATGTTTTAAATCTCATTCCTATGAGACTAAAATTGCCATTTTCTCCACGTATCCCGTAAAGGACAGAAAAACTGGAAATGTCACATCACAGTGGGAGAAATATATAAATAAAGAAAATTAATCGATTGAATGATTGTATAATTTCTAACCGTACAACCGTAAAATCAAATCAAATTAAATAATAATGATGATAATAATAATAATAATGGTAATAATAATAATAATAATAATAATAATAAAATAATAATAATACAATGACTCGCCATTCTAGCTAAGAAATTGTTCTAAAAACGCATTCTTAAAAAAGCACATAATTGAGTCTTAGGCTTAAGACAAAATAAACACTAAATTCGATGTTATAGCCATTCGCCTTATATATTGCTGTTTTTATTATCTTAATAAAATGAAAAGCAAAAAAAAAAAAAAAAAAAAAATACTACACGTATCGTGCGCATGACATTTGATATCTTCCTTATTTATTACTAAACCATCAGAATCGGAAATCGTAGACAGAGAGGTGACATTGATACCCCAAACACACATATACATGATCGCTCACTCTCCTCACTGACTTTACTAATTTAATTTGTGTGATCTAGAAGATTGTGACATATCAATTGAGTACGAACAGGATTTGTTTTTGATTTGGAAAGGTCATAGAGAAGATTCAACCCACTTATATTCCTCAATGCGGAAATGGTATTTATTTCACAATTAAAAAATAAAAGACTCGCCCTTGTAATTCTATTATAAAATTGTTTTTATTGGTTGTTGAACGAGATGAACTTCGAGACGAAGTAATAAATTGATAGTAAGTGATCAGTGTTAACTGTGACCTATCATGTTGCATAAATAGTTCAACAATAAACATTTCTTATAGTGCTGAAAACTTACTGAACTTTCAATTATCTGAAATGTGAATAATAATTTTACTCGACATGTTGAGTTCACCCCCGGTTTTTAGTAGGGTTCGCGTTGTTCGATCTTTAGTTTTCTGTGTAATGTTTTGTAGATCGTTGTTTGTCCTTTTGTCTTTTTTCTTTTGGCGATTGTATTGTCTGATCTTCTTCGATTTACCAATTCTGTATACCCCTTTGGTATCTTCAAACTCTTCTTATACATAGCATGAACGAAAGAAGTATTTGTAGAAAGGAGGGGTCGTCGTGGTCGCAATCGTATGGTAGTTGGATTTGCAACTACCTGTGCAATCAGTGCTTATCACCACTAAAGCTGTGAGTTCGAACCCCGTTCATGGCGAGATTTCCTCGATACAACATTATATGATAAAGTTTGTCAGTTAGTTGTGACAGGTCGGGTACTCCGGTTTCCTCCACCAATACAATTGACCGCCATGATATAGCTGAAATATTGTTGTAAGTGGCGTTAAACACCATAACCCTCTAACCCCTATAAAGAAAGGTTGACATTATTGCTTGTCAAGAAAATCAACCACAACAATATGGACCTCTCCTCTGTGAAACAATACGATGATCCAAAATAATAGGCACAATAAATTCATCTGTCAAACCTCAAATAGTAATGGTGAACGGTGAAACCAATCACAATTATAGGAACAACTCTACTGTCAAAGTCAAAACATTATTGCTCGATAATATAACCAAGCATAGCATCATGAACCACTCCTCTTGCAAACTTCAAAGATTAATGGTCGACAGCTAACCAACCACAACAACCACACTAGTAAAAGCAACTCGTATGTCAAACCTGAAACCTTAATGGTCAACAATATAATCAATAACTCCTTTAACAAATCTCAAATATTAATGGGTGATAATATAGCCAAACACAACAATGGTAACCACTCCCTCTCCCTTTGAAAACAAAAACACCAATAGTCAACAGTATACCAACCACAATAATGAGGACAACTCCTCTGTCAAACCTCAAGCAGTAAAAACCGATAATATAACTTATTACATTAATGAGGAATCCCTTCTCTGTCAGGCCTAAACCTTTTAACAGAGACAATACAAGGATAGTAGCATACCGTATGATGTGTAGGACACAGTCACTTTAGTATGATGTATAGGACACAGTCACTTTAGTATGCTGTGTAGGACACAGTCACTTTAGTATGATGTGTAGGACACAGTCACTTTAGTATGATGTGTAGGACACAGTCACTTTAGTATGATGTGTAGGACACAGTCACGGTAGTATGATGTGTAGGACACAGTCACTTTAGTATGATGTGTAGGACACAGTCACTTTAGTATGATGTGTAGGACACAGTCACTTTAGTATGATGTGTAGGACACAGTCACTTTAGTATGATGTGTAGGACACAGTCACTTTAGTATGATGTGTAGGACACAGTCACTTTAGTATGATGTGTAGGACACAGTCACTTTAGTATGATGTGTAGGACACAGTCACTTTAGTAAGATGTGTAGGACAGTCACATTAGTATGATGTGTAGGACACAGTCACTTTAGTATGATGTGTAGGACACAGTCACTTTAGTATGATGTGTAGGACACAGTCACTTTAGTATGATGTGTAGGACACAGTCACTTTAGTATGATGTGTAGGACACAGTCACTTTAGTATGATGTGTAGGACACAGTCACTTTAGTATGATGGGTAGGACACAGTCACTTTAATATGATGTGTAGGACACAGTCACTTTAGTATGATGTGTAGGACACAGTCACTTTAGTAAGATGTGTAGGACAGTCACTTTAGTATGATGTGTAGGACACAGTCACTTTAGTATGATGTGTAGGACACAGTCACTTTAGTATGATGTGTAGGACACAGTCACTTTAGTATGATGTGTAGGACACAGTCACTTTAGTATGATGTGTAGGACACAGTCACTTTAGTATGATGTGTAGGACACAGTCACTTTAGTATGATTCGTGTTGTTCAATCTTTAGGTTTCTATGTAGTGTTTTGTAGACCATTGTTAGTCCTATTGTACGTCTTTTTCTTTTGGCCATTGCATTGTCTGATTTTCTTCGATTGCAGCTTCTGATTACCTCTATGGTATCAACATGTACAACTTCTGATTACCTCTTTCTTCTGATTACCTCTTTGGTATCATCAAACCTTTCTTGTGTTGTTGTAGACCAGAATCAGAGAGAAGGGGACAGGAGCGACTACTCACTTATTGTCAATTATATCAAATCCTTCACATTTAGACGACACGTACAAAATCTTGGATTGTAGATTGATAAGAAAAGTGTGTTCAGATATAGTTTATGAAACACCTGCATAATAGCAACTAACTATATTGTTACTGAATCTGAAGAGGGTTTGCGTGTATTTTCTCGTTACAGAAACAGACTCACATTTCCCGCACAGAATATACATTTATAGAAGGATAAAAAGGGATTGTAAACCTATGTTCTGTAGCCATTATCATTTATATGTTTATTGTACAGATGTTGTAAGACCATTACAAAACACCTGGATTTATACATATTTTTACTTTATTATTTTCACATGTTACAGGTAAAAGTAGTCTGTGCACCTGCAAATAATTTGATTTCAATACGAAAAGATGAGTTACTTTAGAAAAGCTTGAAGATACCAAAGCTGTAATCAGTAGCCGTCAATCATAGACGGAAAGACAATACAATGGATAAAAGAACAACAAGGACAAACAATGATCTACAAAACACTACACAGAAAACTAAACACTGAACAACACGAACCCTAATAAAAACCGGGGTGAAGTCAAGTACTCAAGAGAGGTAAGCAGTTCCTGCTTCACTATAGTGACGCCCGTTGTGCTACTCTTATTACAAACTCGGTTTCTGCTTCAATGTACACACCACGTGACTGCATTGTTGAGAGGATGTTGCAAAAGTTAATATTTTTATACAATATGATCTTCATCCATTTCTACCTACCGTGAAGGGCACTTTCATAGCAGAAAAAAGGCATACATTTAATGCAATGTATAACAAAAACATGGATATTTACGTGCGAACTACGCGTTTGTAGAATAATCTTCAAATACACTCATAGTCAAAGGATTTGAAAGCCAAATAATATTAGTCTTTGGGAGCTAAATAGGATAGCAAGAAATGTTGACCAGTAGACCAGGCTATTTAACCAGGACTGTTAAGCTCTTTTAGTAACACTTGTAAATATAAACGTGAACTAATTGATTTCCCCTTTCGGTTTTCTCTAACGTTTATTAAGGTTTTGAGGGTAAATATCCCTTATTCATGATTGATTTAATCTTTCATTTGGAGTTTTCAACATTCAGATGAGCAATTTTGACGACTTAAATCACGATAAGAAAACTCATACTAAAATCCACACAGTGTCTACGTAAAACGGTAAAGCACGGATATACATAGTGTTCAGTTGTGATTGTCATTTGCAAAAGAGATAGGGAATGAAATATTTACCCACGAACAGACTACTAACGAACATTCATAACGAGCTGCTACTTTACGTGATTTGAGTGTGGTATTCTTCTAACACGGCTGGTGGATTGACGGTCTCCCTCTGAAGGTATCATCAGTTGAGTAGTGAAGACTTAAGCTCAGACATGAAATCAGTTGATACATTTTCAGAAATTTACACAATTTGAGAAATTACTAGTATTGAAAAACTACGTTAGTTAGTGTTTGGTTATATGTCGAGAAGCATTAGGAACTGTAATTCAATTTTTGGTATTTCTCCTCCTTCTGGAGGAAATATATCATTTCTATAATTAAATGGTTATATTTTAAACCTTAGCATGCTTGTTTAATAATTAGAAGATTCATATATCATTACGAAATTTATATCGGATTATTTTTGAAGGAATTATTGCCCTTTTTTTCATTTTTGAAATAGGATTCCATCAACAGTTTGCATGTTTTGTGCTTATTGACATTTGCAGATTGACAGTTTGGTTGGGCCATTTTTAAGGAGTTATTGCTCTAGATGACTTAAATGGGAATTATAATGTACCCTTCTATCGGTATATACATGTATCTTTTTGGTATTTGCTATGTAAATATTGGCAGTGATGACAACGTTTCTTAATGACGAAAGTATGTCCGATCAATTATTACCTCGATAGGTAGAACAATCAATTAACAGGAAAATGTCGTATGATGAATCATTGACTTCATAAAATCACTTTCCTCGGAACACAGCTGTAACAGCGGAAGTAGAATGAATATATAATACAAACGGAGAAGACATTGTTCACCAACTATACAATCCTAAGATTACAACAGTATAAACAAGCGCAAGAAAGACCTCTTCTTTATAAACAAGTCAAGTGGCACTAGTGGAGCAGGAATCTTATCCTTCCGGTGCAACTGAGTTCACCTCTGGTTTTTAGTCTGCTTCATGATACTCGATCTCTAGTTTATTGTGTATTGCTCTGTAAGATCTTTGTCCTTTTGTACTTTTTCTTTAGGCCATTGTATTTTCTGTCCTTCTTAGAATTACGGTTGTTGATTACCTTTTACGTATTTTCAAACTTTTCATGCTAATTTTAAAGTAAGCTTCAAGGTAAGTTTTAGTATCCAAAATCCATTATAAACAGCACATTATATTTCCAATGTTCCCAGGTATATATCGCTAGTATAGTCATATGTTTATATAAAATCGATACAAATAAGCACAGTTCTCCAATATGTCAACTTACATTGTTTGATTGTTATATTTGTGACACAGCGGGTCAAGGATCATGACAAGCGTGTCATCCAAAGTTTCACCGAAATCATTCAATCTTTTGACATATGTATACTTCAGCGAAAACATGTAAGACAATTCATCTACAGGTAAATTTCTCACCTGGTGGTCACATTTAATAAATGACCAATGACAAACGTAACAATAGAATTCATCAGGTGATAATCCATTAATCCTTTACCCAAACATACGGCAATGACCACTACACTGGTATGAAAGAAATTCTTGACTTTTACAATACAAATAAATGATGGGTGGATTAAATTGTATTGAAATCTGTTATTGATATTAAATAGATAAATATCATACCTTTACATTTCACGTAATCTTTAACAAAATAAAAATCAATCAAGTTGTGTTGTGTTTTTAAAAAAAAATCTGTATCAGGTGTGAATGATTAATAGAATCAATGCTGGCATCAATCTGGTAAAAGATGAAAAACTAGAAATGTTCACCAGCATGCATAGTTTATAGAAGAATATATTGAATTTAATCAAGATCAATGTTTATTTCTGTATAGTCGTTGGGGGTCCAATTATCGAGAGTTGGTATCTCATCAACAGGTTTTATCCCGCCACATTTTGTTGCCTGTCCTAAGCCTCGACGTGTATTTCTAACGTCATATTTGGTGGTTTTTCCTATGTTCAATGTCTTATGGTGAGAATTGATTGTTCATTTTGTTGATATTGATGGATTTGTTGACCACCACTGTTTAAACTTTTTTGCGTATTCATCTCGAGTGCGAAAGATGATGGGTTCGATCCTCGGTCTAGTCAAATCAAGGACTATATAACTAGTACGCGCTGCTTCACCGATAAACACCTAACATACTTAAGTAGATAAACAATTTCCATAGATTGAACATTAACTGTGAAACATAAGATAAAAAAGAAACAAAACAGCAAAATATCGGACAAAGAAACGGCCATACAAAATCGGGAGTGAAGCCAGGTAATTGGAATTAGATATATAAATATATATCCGTGATTTATAATTCCAGTCATATAAAGCGTGGTTCTCATCAGGAATACATCACCAGCAGTTGAGACACTGTAATCCCGTAGTCGACCAATTCAGCAAGACGACGAAGACGACCATGAAGCATTTGACAGACCTCTTTAGTAGAATTATTCTGTATCATTGAACAAGTAATTAATTTCACAGAGGAAAACATGAAGAGATATTGAGTACAATGATGACCCAGTTACGTAAACAGCAAAACAAATAAAAAGCAGTTGCTATATTACTATTAAGATGTGGTAAATTTATAAAGGTAAAACTGGAATCGTCTCTTTTGTCATAGAGTCTGATAGAAAGTTGATGACATTTGAGATAGACGTCTAGAATATCTAAACGTTAGAGAAAACGGTTTCTGCTGTTAATTTTATCTCAAGTTCTTTGGGGGTATATCAATGGGATCCAGTTGGCAAAATTTGAATTATTGCGAAGATACCAAAGGCGTAATCAGATTCCGTAAATCGAAGAAGGACAGACAACACAATGACCAAACGAAAAAGAGAAGGACAGACAACACAATGACCAAACGAAAAAGAGAAGGACAGACAACACAATGACCTAAAGAAAAAGAGAAGGACAGACAACACAATGACCTAAAGAAAAAGAGAAGGACAGACAACACAATGACCAAACGAAAAAGAACAAAACGACAAACAATGATCTACAAAACATTACACATAAAACTAAAGATCGAGTAACACGAACACCGCTAAAAACCGGGGGTGAACTCTGGAAGGTAAACAGTTCATGTTCCACTAGTGGCACCGCCGTGACAGAATATCATTAATATACCTGAATGTGAGATTAAGGGCTTTTAGCTTCTATTAATGTTAAATGAAGAACTCTTGCAGATAAATCACAAATACAAATGACAATACATGTACTAAAGACGTTAATCTTCATTTTACACTCTGTATTAGATACAAAATGACATAAATATCCATACAAACAGCGAAGTGTTGCTTATATCCATGCAAACAGTGAAGTGTTGCTTATATCCATACAAACAGCGAAGTGTTGCTTATAGCCATGCAAACAGCGAAGTGTTGCTTATAGCCATACAAACAGCGAAGTGTTGCTTATAGCCATACAAACAGCGAAGTGTTGCTTATAGCCATACAAACAGCGAAGTGTTGCTTATAGCCATACAAACAGCGACGTGTTGCTTATAGCCATACAAACAGCAACGTGTTGCTTATAGTCATACAAACAGCGAATTGTTGCTTATATCCATACAAACAGCGAAGTGTTGCTTATAGCCATACAAACAGCAAAGTGTTGCTTATAGCCATGCAAACAGCGACGTGTTGCTTATAGCCATACAAACAGCGAAGTGTTGCTTATAGCCATACAAACAGCGAAGTGCTGCTTATAGCCATGCAAACAGCGAAGTGTTGCTTATAGCCATGCAAACAGCGAAGTGTTGCTTATAGCCATACAAACAGCGAAGTGTTGCTTATAGCCATACAAACAGCGAAGTGTTGCTTATAGCCATACAAACAGCAAAGCATTGCTTATAGCCATACAAACAGCGAAGTGTTGCTTATAGCCATGCAAACAGCGAAGTGTTGCTTATAGCCATACAAACAGCGAAGTGTTGCTTATAGCCATACAAACAGCGAAGTGTTGCTTATAGCCATACAAACAGCGAAGTGTTGCTTATAGCCATACAAACAGCGAAGTGTTGCTTATAGCCATACAAACAGCGAAGTGTTGCTTATAGCCATACAAACAGCGATGTGTTGCTTATATCCATACAAACAGTGAAGTATTGCTTATAGCCATACAAACAGCGACGTGTTGCTTATAGCCATACACACAGCGAGGTTTTGCTTATAGCCATACAAACAGTGAAGTGTTGCTTATAGCCATACACACAGCGAAGTGTTGCTTATAGCCATACAAACAGTGAAGTGTTGCTTATAGCCATACAAACAGCGAAGTGTTGCTTATTACAGTTGTTCTACCAAATATATATCAGGTGTCACTAGTGAAGCAGGAACTGCTTACCCTTCGGTAGCATCTGAGTTCATCCCCGATTTTTAGTGGGGTTCGTGTTACTCGATCGTTAGTTTTATGTATGATGTTTTCTAGATCGTTGTTTGCCCTTTTTCTTTTGTCCATTGTGTGGTCTGTCCTTCATCGATTTACGGCCCCTGATTACCCCTTCGGTATCTCCCTTTGTTTTTCTATATCTGAAGTTCTTATATCTGTATTTCATAAATTATATGATCACCAAAGATATTGTGATCAAGCATGCTTAACCGTCTGCACAGACATATTTGTTTGTAGAACAGTAACACATTTGACATAATAATGTTACATAAATTCATATGATATGTGTGAATGTGGTTTAAGATTGTACAGTAAATTTCTTAAAATATTTCTATTTAAACGTGTTGTACATGAATACTTCGACATTTAAATGAATATTGGTGCAAAATTTCCTTTCATGAAATGATGCGTTTTTAATGAATGATTTTGGAGATCATGTTCATACGTTTTGTGTGACAGCGAGACAAGGTATTCCGAAATAATAACCCAGTGGTAAATGCTGCGATTACGTCTAGAATATGAAGAATCCGAATGGTAATCAAAATAATGTATATATTATATTTTTGATTGTCATCAATTGAGCAGGTCAGTGACTTGCGACAGTTCGGTGGGTTTCTCCGGGTACTCCGGTTTCCTCCACCAATAAAACTGATATAGCTGAAATATTGTTGAAAGTGGCGTTAGTGCTTTACTTTCATAAGCCTAAATCCAAACCTAAACCTCAATTGAGCAGTACACCAGCTATATTAATTACTAGAACAATAAAAGTTTGAGGATACCAAAGGCGTAATCAGATACCAAATAGCCAAGGACAGACAATACAATGCCCATAAGAAAAAGGAGAAGGAAACAAACATATATCTACAAAACACTACACAAAACTAAAGATTGAGCAACACTAACCCCTATGTAATAGATCACAGCCAAATGTAGACTTAGTAAAGAGCTGATATGAAAACATATACTATTTATATCGGTATATTCGTCCGTTTCAAAGTAAATGGAAATAGTCTTTTTACCATTATATATATATACAATACTTGTGCACTGTCGAAGCATATGGGTAATATGTGTATGAGGCTTAGAAACGCGGGAAAAGGCGAGGCTTCGCCGAGCCTTTTCCCGCGTTTCGCCCCGAATACACATATTTACCTATATGCTTCGACAGTGCACATGTATTGTATTTATCCTGCAATTTTAAATCGTAAATAAACGTTTACTGGACGATGATAAAAGTATTTGAAATAATTTTGTGTATGTATTTGAAAACAATATCCCCCGATGTGCCCCTTTTTACATTTGTATGTTCTATTTATGACTGACCAATATCAAAAAATGTTCTATTTATAACTGACCAATATCAAAAAATATATTAGGCAGGCTATATTGGTCGGTAAATGCTGTCATTGCAGGATAAATTAAGATTCGTTGAGTTATATAAGAAATATGGTTTATATTTAGTGACAAAACAGATAAAAAAAAAGATCAATAAAATGTGTAAAAGGAAGTTATTATATCCTCTATTGCTGTTTTACAAAGTCTACAATATTGGACAAAGTTATGGGTGGAAAATAAACGTTAGTGAATATCGAAAGGGCAACAAAAAATGAACAATCCACAGAAACTAGCAACATGTGGTACACAAGACGTTGGACACACTATGCGCTAACAAACATAAATAACGTATATAAGACATGAGCCCTCATACAAACAACTGGAGGTAAAGAGGAACTGAATACACTGTGGAAGACACACTGTAGCAACATAGCAAAATGGTAAATGTTTCCAAGATGGTGCATTTGATTAATTTGGTTGTTGGTTGGTTATTTTCGTTATTAAACAAAATTCCCGTTTCATGGATAATTTAGGAATATCTGTGACGTAGATGACGGTGAATATCTGTGACGTAGATGACGGTGAATATCTGTGACGTAGATGACGGTGAATATCTGTGACGTAGATGACGGTGAATATCTGTGACGTAGATGACGGTGGATATCTGTGACGTAGATGACGGTGGATATCTGTGACGTAGATGACGGTGGATTTGTTCTGTTTGTCGTAGTCACAATCCCACCCACTTTGCTCTATTATTACTTATCATCTGATTTTAATAAAAAGTGCTCCGGAAGGGTAAGAAGTTCATGTTCCACTAGTGGCACCCGTTGTGTTAATCTAGTTACAAACCCGGTGATAAGTCATGAATGAGGAAATGAAGGGTAAGCCGTTCCCGCTCCACTAGTGGCACCCGTTGTGTTAATCTAGTTACAAACCCGGTGATAAGTCATGAATGAGGAAATGAAGGGTAAGCCGTTCCCGCTCCACTAGTGGCACCCGTTATGTTAATCTAGTTACAAACCCGGTGATAAGTCATGAATGAGGAAATGAAGGGTAAGCCGTTCCTGCTCCACTAGTGGCACCCGTTGTGTTAATCTAGTTACAAACCCGGTGATAAGTCATGAATGAGGAAATGAAGGGTAAGCCGTCCCTGCTCCACTAGGTGACTGTAGGCGAGTATAAGAGAAATTAATAGGTGCTTGTGTTATTCGCGACGAACTTTTAAATGAAATGTCCGACATTTCTCTGTGAGCTTTTTCTGGATTAATAGAAAATATATTGAACACAAGCATACTTTCAATCAATATTCCGATGGAATGTGGAATATTTATTGACCCTTTATACGACACATATGTTTAATCATAACTGCCAATAAAACATGGCGAGGTGTACTCGATACAACATCATGTGATAAAGTTTGTCAATGACTTGCGACAGGTCGTTGGTTTTCTCCGGGTATTCCGGGTTTCCTCCACCAATAAAACTGACCACCACGATATAACTGAAATATTGTTGCAAGTGGCGTTAAACACCCAACCAAAACCAACCAATCCAATAAAACATTGTCTTATGGAACCCATTTAATAAAGTTGCCGGTACGACATACACCACCTTCTGTGAACGGAATACCCTTTGTTATGAACATAACGTAGTGAGGACTTAGATACCAATGTTGGATTGTGTCTTATTAAGACATACACCACCTTCTGTGAACGGAATGCCCTTTGTTATGAACATAACGTAGTGAGGACTTAGATACCAATGTTGGATTGTGTCTTATTAAGACATACACCACCTTCTGTGAACGGAATACCCTTTGTTATGAACATAACGTAGTGAGGACTTAGATACCAATGTTGGATTGTGTCTTATTAAGACATACACCACCTTCTGTGAACGGAATGCCCTTTGTTATGAACATAACGTAGTGAGGACTTAGATACCAATGTTGGATTGTGTCTTATTAAAATAATTCTACTATAATCTATTGAGTTATGATATGTGTTTTTATACTGAAGACAGATTACTTAAACAGGTGACACCCAGGTAGAAATCTGTTAAGAGGAGGTATCTTTAGTTGACACTTCAAGTAGACCTGCCATACTATTTTTTTTAAAGAAATGTGGCATATTACCAATAGACCACTGTCTTTATTGAAATCTTTCTTGTCTTACCCACACCTGTATGTCAGGTAACAGTGTAAACATAAATAATGTTAGTATCAGGTTAACAATTAATTACATGTTTATTTCCCTATTCTAATCTTGCCATTAAATCAATACTGTTTTTTTTATATATATTATAGATAATAATACTTTTAAAAGAGACAAAATGATATATCTGAAGCATGTCGGTAATTTTGACAAATTTCTTCAATTGAAATTGATGTAATAAATAATTTTCACTGGAATTTTTCATTGCAAAAAATGTAAAGGTTGAAAACATTGAACTTTTTATTCCGCTCTCGTATACTTGCCAAGCTTAATATAACGACGTGTGTGGTATTACTAGTAGTAAAAGCCGACAATCACTGACCACAACTTTACTAATCTCTACTTTAATATATTAGCATTTTTGCTAATAGATAATAAAAAATCAGGTTTATTATACTCGTAATGAATATCGACATATAGGATAATTATTAAAAAAATATATATATCGTTTTAAGTAAATCAAAGCCACGATGTGAATGTCTTATATCGTACAAGATAATTATACGGTTCACTGACTTCTGTAAAAGGTTATCGTTTATATTGTATAAACGGAGTGAAATGTTCCAACCTTCAAACTTTGCCGCTGCCCAGAACATTTAACTTTTAGTTATGAAGAGTGGGGGTGTTCCCCGGGACGTCCGATCATTCGCTTTCGATGTGTGAGGTCCTTTACAGTAAATATTTGTACGAATCAACATGCGACGGTAATGTGTTCTACGAGTTCTGACACTTAGATATCAACGGTTGTCATATGCATATATACTATAATAATGGGATTGCAGTGGAAATTAGTGTACAGATTGAAAACATGTTCAATGATGAAAAAAATGATTGATTTTGAATTTAGTTGAAAAATAAATTCTAATGAGATAAAAGTGGATATATATATAATACTGTTACTTATTAGTAAGAAAGATATATAATTGGACAAGATATAGATTTTATTTATGGTTTTTAAGAAATAATGGTTAACTTTAATCACAAGAAGTTAATTCCTGTTTTTATACTCTTATTGACTGGGTGTACATCAATTCTAGGCAGGAGAAAAAGAGAGAACAAATTATTTAAATTTTCAGACTGTGGTGAGTTCATTATATTATATTTTTTATTTATATTGTATTAGATTGTCGTATAAACCATTTTCCTGAAATAAAGTTTGGTTTGGTTTTATGGTGTTTAACGCCACTTTCAACAATATTTCAATTATATCGCGGCGATCCTGAAATATAAGAAAAGAACTTGAAACAATTATGTAACTATTTGAAGAAGATCGATGGAGCTTTTTTTCAAAAAGATTTATATAAACATATAGAAAAGATTAATACAATCTGACATTAAATACAGTTTTTATTACATGTATCTTTTTGAAAGTGGCGTTCAGCACCATAATCCAATTTTATTACATGTACCCTAACATAATATTTTGACGCATTTATTTACGAATGTATTTTGAAATAACAAATTATAACTACATGCATCTCTTTCCCTGTATATACCACCAGATTATTATTTTTTTCAAAGAAATGTGAAGAAATGTGAACTCATAGTCATTTAATTCCAAAAATTCTTGTCAAGAATATATTGAATATTTGTTGAGGAAATAATTTGATATTTGTACTAAAGTACCCTAGATTTATCAGCTTATCTACGGTTACAATGTCCATTTGTTGTTGAGTTTATTGTAATTTAATGGAGATATCCTCCTTTATTATAATTGATAGTTCTTTTGAAGTCTTTAAAACAATTAATCAATTTATGTTGTGCACCTAATTCTGAGTTCAAACAAATAATATAGACATCTACCTCCACGAAAGTTACCTAGCCCCCCTACCTTTATTGTTGGCAGTGATTTATTTTGGAAGTAGGGAAGCATTTTATAAGATTAAATCTCTTATTTTCAGATTTGATTTATGCACATAAAGATTAATATGAAAATAGAAAGTATAAGATCGTATATCTTGGTATGTTTAGAAAAGAAATGGGTTTTGCAATGTGCAGTTTTGTATGTCCGTAAAACCTGAAATTTAAATTAAGGCAGAATTTCTTATTTACCGACATTGATGAATTAAACTACGTCAATACAATCAGAAAAATGAAACGATCGAGTAAGATAATTTATATTACAACTTAACTATTCTTATTGAAAAACTGAAAACAAACTAATTGCCTGAAAATTAATTTACTGCCATGAATGAAACGAACTTCATTCAGATTTTCTTGAGAATAAATACATTTTTTTTTATTAATTTAATCTTCACAGGTGATACTTTATAAATAATATGAATAGTAATCAATCGTGGAGAATATAAAATGTGCGGAAGAATTGAATGTCAATTCCTCAAATTTCAGTGGTACATTGTACATACTTATGTTATAGATATAATACGTATTAACTATCGTGCATTGTATAATCACATTCTTCGTAGTAATGTACTTTAACACACTATTGATGCATAGATATATAGATAAGTTAAAGGCAGTAAACGGTTGATAATATTGTAAGACAACGTGAAATGCAGTAATTAAGTGTTAAACAGAGAAAAACAATGAGAATTGACAAAAGTAAAACAAAAAGGCAAAAATAAAAGACAAAAAATAAAGGAACGATATTGGACAATACCAACACCAACTAAAAACAATGCCTGAGAAATTTTGTTCAAATTGATATTCTTATCCTGCTCAGTGAATGATGCCTGTCATGTTATCAGGCATATAGCAAGAAATAGTGTTGAACACCACAATAAACATGAAGGGTTTGCACATGGACTCATCGCGAACAAATAACAGAACATTGACGAAACGAACAAACAGTTTTACGTGTAAAAACGTCAAAAGGACGTCGAAATACATAACTCATTACATTGAAAATTGAAATCTAACATAGAACACAAACTAAATAAAATGGTATATGTAATTTGAATGCTAATTGAAGAATATACGGAAAATTAGTAAGTAATTTATGTCATCTGATTAAAGCTCCCAATAATTAATTGCTGTTATCATATAATGTAAAAGAACATATGCTAATGTATGGTCTGATAGTTAGAAATCGGATGTATAATTATATTAAATGTCTTAGTAAGTGAAACGGTCACTTACAATAAAAGTTTGAAGATACAAAATGAGCAATCAGAAGCCTTAATTACGACGAATGACATACAATACAATGATCAAACGAAGAAGACAAAAGAACAGCAATCAGAAGCCTTAATTACGACGAATGACATACAATACAATGATCAAACGAAGAAGACAAAAGAACAGCAATCAGAAGCCTTAATTACGACGAATGACATACAATACAATGATCAAACGAAGAAGACAAAAGAACAGCAATCAGAAGCCTTAATTCAAAGAATGACATACAATACAATGATCAAACGAAGAAGACAAAGAAACAAGTACTACACAGAAAGCTAAAGATTGAGCAACACAAACTTCACTGCAACAGGGAATGAAGACAGGTGCCCCGGAAGGGTAAACAGTTCCTGTTCCACTAGTGGAACCCGTCGTGTTACTCTTGTTGCAAAATACGTTATATGGCAATCGTTTTTATTTCATTTGCTAAAGATCATTTGACAATATAAATGATGTATATATAATCGTATTGAAATATTGTATAACAGAATCATTTACACGAGAGTAAAACATGGTGATTGACCTTGATTAATCTGATTACTACCCCAATGTGTTTTACTATTAATAATAATAAGGGATCGTCGTGTCCTTGATCGTATGGTAGGTGGTTTTACAACTACCTATGCCATCAGTGCCTATCACCACTGATGCTGTGGGTTCGAATCTCGATCAAGGCGAGGTATACAACATCATGTGATAAAGTTTGTCAGTTACTTGCGACAGGTCGGTGGTTTTCACCCGGTTTCCTCCACCAATAAAACAGACCGCCACGATATAACTGAAATTTAGTTGAAAGTGGCGTTAAACACCATCAAACAAACAAACATTTACTATTAATAATTAAAGTCACTATTATTATATTATTAAATTATAAACAGGAAATTTTATAAAACTATGTTAAGTAGAACAGATAATAAACAAGTATTTATAGTACATCGTGATTTATTTTTATCATCAATATTACTATTTATATTGCCATTAAAGCGGCATTAGCTACGATTTTGACCAAAAAAATTATATGTTTTGGAAATTGGTAAATAGCTTTGAAATGATGAAATAAAGGTAAATATTTCACATTAAACAGATTATCGTACCACTTTTCGCCTTTTGAGAACGAAAATTACCATCGATTTATTATTTCCTTGCAAGCAAATAAATTGACCTCACTTTCTCCGTATGCAACTGACCTTACTAAGTGACAAATAAAAACGAATAATTTGTATTTTGTCGCTTATTAACTACAAACTTGCATGGTTCTTTGTCCGTAATTAACGCCGACTAAAAGCAGATTCATAGAAAATAAGAAATAAGTGCATTGTTGTACTGATTTAATGACGATTCGGCAAACTCCGTAAACAATGCCGATAATTAATAAGATGGCGTGCATTCCTTGATCGATCTCAAAACACGAGCAGTTGCACCTTTTTTCCCCGATGCGCGTACATTTCATAACATTTATAAGTTACAGAAACACGTTTTATTAAGGCATCAATCATATCTGATAGTTTTTATAGGTAACAACAATTTACGATTTTGGCAGATAATGACACTTTAAATTGAGTTGAATAGATACTTGTTAGGTACAAATAGATCATTTCAAAGTGCGATGATACAGAGTTAAGGTGAATAGCCTCTGAATGACTTTAGTTTTACCGTTGCCACAATCATTTGGTTAATCCTTACGGAATATATGTGTCATAAATGTTACTTTCAGTTTGTCCTATTTAGAAACCGTTCTTTTCCTCATTTATGACATATCACCGAGTTTGTTACCAGAGTAAAACGATGGGTGCCACTAGTGGAGCAGGAACTGCCTACCTTCTCGGAGCACCTATGTCCACCCCAGTCTTTACTGGAGCTTGTGTTGCTCAATCTTGAGTTTTCTGTGTAGTACTAGTATTTTGTATATAATTGTTTCCTCTTTCGTTCATTGCATTGTCTGTCCTTTTTAGATTTACGGCATATGATACCCCTTTGATATCTTCAACATTTTCTTAGATACAAAATGTAATGCGTACATCTCAAAGGGTCAGAATCAAACTCAAAAACTTTTGTGGTGGTAGGAACTGATTACATAAATAGACGTAAAATCAGCTGCAATATCGTAACGGCTATTATTCCCTTGTATAGATGTGTTAGGGGTATAGATTTTACTTCTGTTTCTACTATTTTCCTATTGTATTTTGGGACGATTCCGACATTGTGGTATTTTTTGATTTTCATTTTCTTGTTATATAGATGATTATGTAAAATTCTTATTAAATATAACTTTAGCCTCGCGAAAAGCAAAGGTCAAAGTAAGTGATGTCTGCTACGATTTCCGCATAAAAATGATGTTCGTTCGTCTTTATCTCCAGTTGTTTCTAGGGCACTCATCTCTTATTTACGTTATTTGTGTTTGTTTGCGTAAAGCGATGTGTTTTATTTTTGTTTCCCTTTGTCATGTATCTAGTATTCCCGGTATTGCCAGTGTTTCTGGATTGTCCATTCTTGCATTCTCGCACACAGCTGATTGTGACTATCCTGTGTGGGTCTTTTGATTTATTTGCTACCAACGAGTTTTTAATCATTTGACTTTCAAATCTTTCGACTAATAGCGTAGCTAATGAAGGTTATTCCAGAAACGCGTCGCACGCTAACTCTTGTTTTTTCTTCGTCTTGTGTTCTCAATGTTGCCAATTTCTCTGGATTGTCCATTATTGATTGCTCATTCTGTATTCGCTAACGTTTACTATCGTTTATTAGATATCTACGGTTCTATGACTCACAAAATTTAACGTCTTGTTTTTAAAGCAGTTTTAGATATAATATGTTGTTTGACAGGAGTTAAACCTGATTACTCCCACAATAAGTTCACTACTACTAGTTACAATGACGACTAAACTCGTTAATGCTCGTAAATTGTTAACAGGACATTTCCTAAAACAATGACGAGGAGAGAAGACAATAAACAAATATTCATAGTACAATGTTAATTATTTTAAGCATCAATATGACAATTTATATTGTCATCTAATGAAGTTCAATAGATACTTGTTAGGTACAAGTGATTATACAGAGTGGGAACTCGGTATGGGTTTTCTTATGTTTTGAAATGATAAAATGCAAGTACAAAAACAAACAAAGCAAAACTATCGATGTTGATATATTCGCTTCTTATTTAGACTTGTACTGGGATATTTATTGTGAGCGAGAGGGACAGTTTTGGACCATTGTGTTGTCTGTCTGTACTTCTTCGATTTACAGATTCTGATTACCCGATTGGTATATTTAAACTCTTCTTACATTCAAAAATAATGATTATAGAAATAATTTCGATTTCCTTATGGTAAATCTTCCTTTCTGAAGTAGCAACATTCGTGCATTCTCTGGAACTCTATGGTCGTCATCATCCATCGGTTGTTCAATTTAGGTTACGAGAACCTAATCGTAAGTCACCTCTTCAGGAACTTTATGGTCGCCATCATCCATCGATTGTTATGGTCGCCATCATCCATCGGTTGTTATGGTCGCCATCATCCATCAGTTGTTATGGTCGCCATCATCCATCAGTTGTTATGGTCGCCATCATCCATCAGTTGTTATGGTCGACATTTTCCATCGGTTGTTATGGTCGCCATCACCCATCAGTTGTTATGGTCGCCATCATCCATCGGTTGTTATGGTCGCCATCATCCATCAGTTGTTATGGTCGCCATCATCCATCGGTTGTTATGGTCGCCATCATCCATCAGTTGTTATGGTCGCCATCATCCATTGGTTGTTATGGTCGCCATCACCCATCAGTTGTTATGGTCGCCATCATCCATCGGTTGTTATGGTCGCCATCATCCATCAGTTGTTATGGTCGCCATCATCCATCAGTTGTTATGGTCGCCATCATCCATCGGTTGTTATGGTCGCCATCATCCATCAGTTGTTATGGTCGCCATCATCCATCGGTTGTTATGGTCGCCATCACCCATCAGTTGTTATGGTCGCCATCATCCATCGGTTGTTATGGTCGCCATCACCCATCAGTTGTTATGGTCGCCATCATCCATCGGTTGTTATGGTCGCCATCATCCATCAGTTGTTATGGTCGCCATCATCCATCAGTTGTTATGGTCGCCATCATCCATCAGTTGTTATAGTCGACATTTTCCATCGGTTGTTATGGTCGCCATCACCCATCAGTTGTTATGGTCGCCATCATCCATCGGTTGTTATGGTCGCCATCATCCATCAGTTGTTATGGTCGCCATCATCCATCGGTTGTTATGGTCGCCATCATCCATCAGTTGTTATGGTCGCCATCATCCATTGGTTGTTATGGTCGCCATCACCCATCAGTTGTTATGGTCGCCATCATCCATCGGTTGTTATGGTCGCCATCATCCATCAGTTGTTATGGTCGCCATCATCTATCAGTTGTTATGGTCGCCATCATCCATCGGTTGTTATGGTCGCCATCATCCATCAGTTGTTATGGTCGCCATCATCCATCGGTTGTTATGGTCGCCATCACCCATCAGTTGTTATGGTCGCCATCATCCATCGGTTGTTATGGTCGCCATCACCCATCAGTTGTTATGGTCGCCATCATCCATCGGTTGTTATGGTCGCCATCATCCATCAGTTGTTATGGTCGCCATCATCCATCAGTTGTTATGGTCGCCATCATCCATCGGTTGTTCAATACAGAACGACAGGGCCTCATTTTATTGCATACATATTTCAAATATGAACTGAGAATCTCGTTATTGACGTATTAGGAGAATAAGAACTTCAAGAGAGTTCATATTAATGGGATCTGAAATACTAAATATTCCGGAGCAGCTGATTTTACTTCAGGTTTTCCTGGTAGTTCTGGTTTTCCGAAATTTTGTTTTGGTTTTGGTTCTGTGATTGTACTGTTAGTGTTGTTTTGTGTACCCGGATCTTCCCCCATTTTTACGATCTCATAGATCTTCGATATTCCTTGTTCAGTGTCCTGTTGTTATTGTTTAAAATCTCTTCGATCCTTGGTACTAGGCAACAGTCTTTATACGTCAGTGTATTGCTGTTCTGTTGCTGTTTGTTGTACTGGGATTATCAGTTCCTGCTCCAGTAGTGGAAATCTGTATAAATTTAATTGAGAGTACTCAGAATATATGAGTAAAAATACAACAATTCAAGACAAACTGATTTTTTTTTATCATAGAATAGCAGAGCTGCTTACTACAAATGGGAATCGTAGAAATCCGTTATGCAGTTACCAAAGAAAAACGTTAATTTAATTTGAACTTTATTAGAATAATCAAATATTTTAAGTATGCAATTCAGATGGTTTAGCATTTCATATGAAGTGAATGACTAGAAATGAAAAAAACACACCTGGGATCAACAAAAGTAAATTGCGTGACAAAGCACCTGTTTAAATTTATTAAGATCTTAAGCATCTTTAAAATGTCACGAATGATCATAGACTCTCCTCTAGATCTATAATGAAAGGAATTTACTCTTTCAGATTTAGTACTATGTTGATGTAATGGTCACATAACGAGACAATAAAAATATATAAAATTGGAGGGATGGTACGACACTTAACGTAATGTGACAAATAAAAGTATCAACAACATAATAAAAATAGTTTTCACATTTAGAAAACACTTGTATGTCTGTATCATTTCACTAAGAGGTGGGTTTAGGCCTATAAGATTACCTTAATCCAGACACTTTCATTGAAGTGCCTGTACCAAGACATGAAAGTGAGCGGTCGTGTATACATTTGTATATGTGTTAGGGGTATCCATTTTGTTCTCTTTCTATGATTTTTCGTTTGGGTTTTGGAGCTGTTCCGACAGTGTGATATTTGTTTTTTTCATTTTAACTCTAATCAATCATATAAGAAGGTAAACACAATTGCAAGCAAAATGTTAAGATTTATGGTGTTAAACGCCACTTTCAACAACATTTTAGCAATATCGTGGCAGTCAGTTTTATTGATGGAGGAAACCGGAGTACCTGGGGTAAACCACCGACCTGTCGCAAGTCACTGACAAACTTCATCAAATAATGTTGTATCGAGTACACCTCGCCAGAGCGGGGTTCGAACTCTCAACGGTAGTAGTGATAGACACTGATAGCATAGCCTGTTGTAAATTCCACTGCCACACGACCACGACGCCGCCCCTTTAAACAAAAAGGCTTATATAATACAATATCAGCTATTTATGACATGTATATTCCATTGCATTTGCAGGGAAATTAAGGTCAATACAGATTGTTCAATTAGAATTTAAATAAGTTTGTAGATCTATTTGTTAATTTGTCGTCAGTTGGTAAATGACTGAACACCTGTTTAAAGGTAACAACTTTTACTTGATACATATTTCGTTGTACCTATCATGTTCTATACACCTGAAACTAGTTCAGGTGTGATAATGATATATTTACATATTGTTCATACTAAAATAAATAAATGAAGTGGTTTCGTGTTAATCACAAGTAAATACATTTGAGAAAAACCCCATGATTCTACTTTGTAATACTGTATGAAACGTTCGTATTTTTCTTATATTCTTTGGATGCAAATTTTCGTGGATTAATTTGGTATATGTACCATCAAATCACGAAATTCTGTGTATCACGAAATACTACTACAGTCGATCTTGCCTATTTTTTTAGGCCCTAATCTTTTCTTTGCTCCCAAGCACTTTTATATTATTTGACCTTCCAATCTTTCGATTTTGAGAATAGAAAGAGAACAAAATGGATACTTATTCAAGAAATGCGTCGAGCGTGTTAAATTTGATATTTACGTTTTTAAAGAAGAGGAAGTCATTAGTATGATATCAAATCCACGAGTTTTAAAGTGTCAACAATTATCATATTTGAATGACCAGACCATTTCACCAAGAAGGGAGGTTTGGGCCCAAAAACCTAGTTTACCTCTTCCTCTTTTTATTGAAATGCCTATGCTAAACCAGGAAAGTGAATGGTCATGTATTTGTGTGTTAGAGGTCATGTATTTGTGTGTTAGAGGTCATGTATTTGTGTGTTAGAGGTCATGTATTTGTGTGTTAGAGGTCATGTATTTGTGTGTTAGAGGTCATGTATTTGTGTGTTAGAGGTCATGTATTTGTGTGTTAGAGGTCATGCATTTGTGTGTTAGAGGTCATGTATTTGTGTGTTAGAGGTCATGTATTTGTGTGTTAGAGGTCATGTATTTGTGTGTTTGGGGGTATCGGTTGTGCCTCTTTCTGCGATTTTTCTATTTGATTTTGGAAATGATTCGAATGTATGAAATTTTTTGCTTTTCATTTTATTTCAATATATTAACTCAAATTGATACCAATTATATAGCTGAACAATGTTCAAACATATTTAGTTCTCATTAAAAACAATTCACACTTATGTAGATATCAAATGTAATGCACACGACACGTTTCTGGAACAACCTTTATCAACTAATGCTCAAAAATAAAAGATTGGAAAACCAAATAATTTAAAAAAAATTTCGGAGAAAGAAGACAAAGGACCCAATTATAGGATCGCCAAAAATCGGGTAAGGCCCCTTGTGCCTGAGGGATCTTTAGTTTTCTGTGTAATGTTTTGTATATCGTTGTTTGTTCTTTTCATTTTGGACATTGCATTGACCTTCTTCGAATTACGGTTTCTGATTACCATTTTGGTATCTCAAGATTTTTCTTAGTTTTAATAATAATTACATTTGATCTTGGAATTGTTCCGACAGTTTGGTATTTATTTGTTTTTCATTTTATTATATTATTTAGAAACTGTAAATTTCAATAATAAGTATATCCAATAAACCATGGTAGTGCAGAAACACTGGTTACTGGGCGGAGGATACCCTCGGATACTGTATATTTCGGCCCTCGGATACTGTATATTTCGGCCCTCGGATACTGTATATTTCTGCCCTCGGATACTGTATATTTCGGCCCTCGGATACTGTATATTTCGGCCCTCGGATACTGTATATTTCGGCCCTCGGATACTGTATATTTCGGCCCTCGGATACTGTATATTTCGGCCCTCGGATACTGTATATTTCGGCCCTCGGATACTGTATATTTCAGCCCTCGGATACTGTATATTTCGGACCTGGCATATCTTGTACTAATTAGACATATTTCCTGATGAAGGTTATTTCAGAAATGCGTCATGCGCACTAAATTAGATATCTACGTTTTAATTTCCTTATATGAAATATCAAGTCCTTTGAAGCTGATGATAATCTTCTCTATCGTATGTCACAACGGTTCTACCTTCATAATAAAAGGAATAGAATATAGTATTTGCCTTTTGAAAAACAAATGTTTAAAGAATTCTCCTATTTGAATGAAATACCTGTATAGACAGGTGTGTTTACGATAGAAAGAAAAACATTTCGTATCAAACAATAAAATTGACAGAGGATTAAACAATTATCAAATAATGTCTCGGTCAATTGACCAATAGTCTTTTAACAATATTGATATCAATGTTCTCTAAATTAATTACCTCCCTTTAGTTTGTGAACATCAAAGTGGACCACCTACCTTATAACTTATTAGAATATATACTTTTATGTATCTCTTTACTACCACCTGTGCTAAGTACACCCACAGAAACATTTGTCAAATGACTTGCAGGATTCAAAAATGAGGATACGTTTTCATCGAACGATTAACGAACAAATGAACAACAGTATAAGACAATATGAAATTTGCGGTTGAATGTTTATTTATTAATATTATTTTTATGGGTTATTAATTTATTTCAAATGTAGTTATTGATTGTTTTCTTATATCTATTATGGTGATTAGTGCTTTATTTATTTTTAATATGGTGATTATTTATTTGTTTATTCCTTAGTGATTTGTTGTATACTATTTCTACTATCGTGTATGGTTATTTATTTATTTATATTATGGTGAAAGGTTGTTTATTTATTTCTATTATGGTGAAAGGTTATTTATTTATTTATTTATTTATTTATTTATTTATTTATTTATTTATTTATTTATTTATTTATTTATTTATTTATTTATTTATTTATTTATTTATTTATTTATTTATTTATATTATGGTTAAAGGTTATTTATTTATTTATATTATGGTGAAAGGTTATTTATTTATATATATTTTGGTGAAAGGTTGTTTATTTTTTATATTATGGTGAAAGGTTATTTATTTATTTATATTATGGTGAAAGGTTATTTATTTATTTATTTATTTATTTATATTATGGTGAAAGGTTGTTTATTTATTTCTGTTATGGTGAAAGGTTGTTTATTTATTTATATTATGGTGAAAGGTTATTTATTTATTTAAATTATGTTGAAAGGTTGTTTATTTATTTCTATTATGGTGAAAGGTTGTTTATTTATTTATATTATGGTGAAAGGTTATTTATTTATTTATATTATGGTGAAAGGTTATTTATTTATTTATTTCTTATATTATGGTGAAAGGTTATTTATTTATTTAAATTATGGTGAAAGGTTGTTTATTTATTTCTATTATGGTGAAAGGTTGTTTATTTATTTATAGTATGGTGAAAGGTTGTTTATTTTTTATATTATGGTGAAAGGTTATTTATTTATTTATATTATGGTGAAAGGTTGTTTATTTATTTCTATTATAGTTATTATTTATTTATTTAAAGTAATTGGTTTTTAACTTTATTAACGTGAGTGGTTATTTATTTATTCATATTGGTGTGAGTGGTTGTTTGTTTATTTATAATGTAGTGAAAGGTGTTTTTTATTTATTTATTTATTTATTTATATTGTTGTGAGTGGTTGTTTATTATTTGTATTATCTTGAGTTGTTGTTTATTCATTTATATTGTTGTGAGCGGTTATTTATTTATTTATATTGTAGTGAGTGGTTATTTATTTATTTATATTGTAGTGAGTGGTTGTTTATTTATTTATATTGTAGTGAGTGGTTGTTTATTTATTTATATTGTTGTGAGTGGTTGTTTATTTATTTATATTGTAGTGAGTGGTTGTTTATTATCTGTATTATCTCGAGTTGTTGTTTATTTATTTATATTGTTGTGAGCGGTTATTTATTTATTTATATTGTTGACTTGTGAGGGGTTGTTTATTTCTTTATATTTTATATTTTATTTGTTGTTTATTTATTTTTATTATAGTCATCGATTGTTGATTCATTTCCAATGTTGTGTTCAGTTGTTTATTTATTTCCATTTTAGCGATTGATTTTTTAGTTTTTTTTCTATTATTTTGATTGGTTGTTTTTATTTCTGTTCATTATAGTGATTGGTCGTTTATATATTTCCCTTGTATTAATTTACTATTTATTTATACCCATTGCAATGATTAATTGTTTATCTATTTCCATTGAAATGATTGATTATTTATTTACTTTTATTGCAGTGATTACTTTAAAATAGTGGTATTTAATTTTTCTTCTTTGCACTGAAAATGCTACCATTAAATTTGATTTTAGTAGAAAAACTACAGAAGCATTACATTCATCTCTACGTTGTGAAAATTCACATACAAGTTGACAGGTATTTACCAAATTTACACCGTTTGTGTTGAAATAAAATAAAGCTGATTTGAAAACAGAACTTTTATATAACAACAATATACCCCTTTCTTTTATTGTGGGAATTTTAGTCATTAATGAGAATCTACAAACAGTTGTGAAACGCTATATCAATAGATCATAGCTATTATAGATAGAAATGTTTTGTAAACGGTAGCTACAACATGTAACAAATGTCATTGGTAAACCAGGTGGGAAGATGTCTTATTAAGTAACACCGTTTACCTACAGCAGAGGGTCGACACTGTTAACACACTCATTAATGTATACAACCCTCTAACATTAAATGCACTTACACACAACAAGGTTCAGATCTTTGTGGAGTGTTTTATAGATTTAATTGAAAATTGTTGAAATCTCATATTGTATATGTTAATTCACTCGTTCATAATAATAAGCTACGTACTCGGTGAAGTGCACATTCAAATCCGTTTGAAATACATTTTTCTTATATATATATTCATTGTAGCGATATTATCGTCATTGTAAAGTAAAATTGTAAATGTCTCTATTTACAACAAAAACGACAATTTAAATAGTTAGTGTACTTAAAGAACAAATAAAGTATATAAATGGATTAGATATGTCAAATAAATAAAGCGTCATAAACATATATCACTCGGATAATTAAATGTGTTAAGCTCATTGATAAATTGTGTTTCACTCTAGTATTACATATGTGAAGCAATCTGTATTCAAATTCTTAAGAAATTGCAGATTAGCTGAGAACTATTTAGCAAAACGAACAAAAGACATTTCAATTAAAAGTACATTTGAAACATGATGGTTCGTACACATTTATTAAGACTAAAATCATTTATTGAAACAATTACAATGAAATTAGCTTTGTATGTAGTAAAAAAGGATACGGTAGTAAGTGAACATGAGAGACATTCCAACTTCATGATTGAACACAAATTGAAGTAGAACAATTAACCCAATCAACTGTAGAAATTCTTATTAAAGAATGAAAATAAAGATTGAAGATACCTAAGGGATAATCAGAAACCATCAATCAAAAAAAAAAAAAAACAAAGAAAAGACGATAAAAGGACAAAAGAACCAACAATGATCTACAAATCTCTATACAGACAACTAAATATTGAACAACACGAACCCCACAATAATCACCAATTGTTACAAATATCAATGTTAAAGGAACACAACATTGAAATAATAAAAATATTATATGAGGGAGCGATAAAAGTATGATACTCTTGATAGACGAAATTATTGTTTGTAGTTCCTATCACGATTTCCTTCTAGAGGACTGCTGCTAAAAAGAAAGCTACTGAACCAAGAGTTCCTACTAATGGTTGAGTTGAAGTCATCACTTTGAAAGTTTTACGGTCACCACTATGACATGATTAACCGTTACGGAATATCGGGTTCAATATTGAGTTTTCTGTGTTCTGTAGACCATTGTTTGTCCTTTTGTCATTTTTCTTTTGGCCGTTGTGTTGTCTGTTCTTCTTTGATTCTTCGGCTTCTCGTTATCCCTAAGGGCCCGGGTGGGTCAATGAGTTAGGTAGTTGGATTACCTAACAACTCATACAAGCCTATCACCAATACGGCGTGGGTTCGCGCCTGGCTTTGTAAATTACAAGAAAGGGTGCACTCGACTCGCAGCCGCAAGTAATAAAGTTTATATCCCTACGGGCCCGGGTGGGTCAATGAGTTAGGTAGTTGGATTACCTAACAACTCATACAAGCCTATCACCAATACGGCGTGGGTTCGCGTCTGGCTTTGTAAATTACAAGAAAGGGTGCACTCGACTCGCAGCCTCAAGTAATAAAGTTTATATCCCTAAGGGCCCGGGTGGGTCCATGGGTTAGGTAGTTGGATTACCTAACAACTCACACAAGCCTATCACCAATACGGCGTGGGTTCGCGCCCGGCTTTGTAAATTACAAAAAGGGTGCACTCGACTCGCAGCCGCAAGTGATAAAGTTTACCAGTTACTTGCCCATGGTCGGTGGTTCTCACCGGGTACTCCGGCTTCTTCCACCACTAAAACTGGTCGCCATGATATAGCTGAAATATTGCTGAAAGTAGCGTTAAACACCAAAAATCAATCAATCAATCAATCAATCAATCATGTATTTTCAGTCCATCTTTGATTCTTCGGCTTCTCGTTATCCCTTTCTTATCTCCAAACATTTCTTTTCTCATAATTTTCTTTTCTTGAATTAATACCTTTAGCTTTTTCTATCAATTTGAGAAAATATTTATATATTGTTGATGCGTTTACAATAACAAAGTCAGTATGTATATTAACAAATATGTTTTTATGTAGTTTATGGTCAAGAAATGATGAATTATTTAATTTGTGGTTTGTTGTTAGCCATGTGTGATCAATGTAGTATATACTGTGACTGTATGTCAATAAATGAAATTAAATACTGGTCACCTACTTGGCATTCCTAGTGATATAATAAACCTATAATTATGGTCAACTTAAACTCCATGTCACAGTAATTGGTTTGCACTTGAGAGTGTCACAACAAGACCATAACAGGTTGGCATGTACTTGAAAGTCAGCCAATTTTTTTTCCAAATAGCTTTCAAGGAACATTCATAAAGTATATTTCTAGTAATTCACTTTTGCCTCTATAATATCTAATATCTATCTATCTAATATATAGCTTGTGGACAAAGTTGGTTGTTGATATTAACGTTTTTTATTGGTTAAAATTGATGTTTATCTCAATTATTTGGGCCAATAAAACTTGTTAACCTCGCACTTTTTTTTTATTGCATTGCCTGCACCAAGCCGTGAAAGTGAGTGGTCATGTATTGGTGTGTTAGGGGTCATGTATTGGTGTGTTAGAGGTCATGTATTGGTGTGTTAGAGGTCATGTATTGGTGTGTTAGAGGTCATGTATTGGTGTGTTAGGGGTCATGTATTGGTGTGTTAGAGGTCATGTATTGGTGTGTTAGAGGTCATGTATTGGTGTGTTAGGGGTATTGATCTTCCCATTTTGTATGTTTTTATATATAATTGTTTAATTAGTCATTAAACAAGAAACAGGAACTGCTTATATTTCGCTAGCACCTGGATTAAGCCCTGTTTATTTTGGTTGTTCGTGCTGTTCGCTAGCACCTGGGTTAAACCCTGTTTATTTTGGTTGTTCGTGCTGTTCACTAGCACCTGAGTTAAACTCTGTTTATTTTGGTGGGTCGTGCTGTTCACTAGCACCTGGGTTAAACCCTCTTTATTTTGGTGGGTCGTACTGTTCACTAGTACCTGGGTTAAACCCTGTTTATTTTGGTGGGTCGTGCTGTTCACTAGCACCTGGGTTAAACCCTGTTTATTTTGGTGGGTCGTGCTGTTCACTAGTAACTGGGTTAAACCCTGTTTATTTTGGTTGGTCGTGCTGTTCACTAGCACATGGGTTAAACCCTGTTTATGTTGGTGGGTCGTGCTGTTCACTAGCACCTCGGTTAAGCCCTGTTTATTTTGTTGGGTCGTGCTGTTCACTAGTACCTGGGTTAAACCCTGTTTATTTTGGTGGGTCGTGCTGTTCACTAGCACCTGGGTTAAGCCCTGTTTATTTTGGTGGGGCGTGCTGTTCACTAGCACCTGGGTTAAGCCCTGTTTATTTTGGTGGGTCGTGCTGTTTACTAACACCTGGGTTAAACCCTGTTTATTTTGGTGGGTCGTACTGTTCACTAGCACCTGGATTAAACCATGTTTATTTTGGTGGGTCGTGCTGTTCACTAACACCTGGGTTAAACCCTGTTTATTTTGGTGGGTCGTGCTGTTCACTAGCACCTGAGTTAAACTCTGTTTATTTTGGTGGGGCGTGCTGTTCACTAGCACCTGGGTTAAACCCTGTTTATTTTGGTGGGTCGTGCTGTTCACTAGCATCTGGGTTAAGCCCTGTTTATTTTGGTGGGTCGTGCTGTTTACTAACACCTGGGTTAAACCCTGTTTATTTTGGTGGGTCGTGCTGTTCACTAGCACCTGGGTTAAACCCTGTTTATTTTGGTGGGTCGTGTTGTTCACTAGCACCTGGATTAAGCCCTGTTTATTTTGGTGGGTCGTGCTGTTCACTAGCACCTGGGTTAAGCCCTGTTTATTTTGGTGGGTCGTGCTGTTTACTAACACCTGGGTTAAGCCCTGTTTATTTTGGTGGGTCGTGCTGTTCACTAGCACCTGGGTTAAGCCCTGTTTATTTTGGTGGGTCGTGCTGTTCACTAGCACCTGGATTAAGCCCTGTTTATTTTGGTGGGTCGTGCTGTTCACTAGCACCTGGGTTAAGCCCTGTTTATTTTGGTGGGTCGTGCTGTTCACTAGCACCTGGGTTAAGCCCTGTTTATTTTGGTGGGTCGTGCTGTTCACTAGCACCTGGGTTAAACCCTGTTTATTTTGGTGGGTCGTGCTGTTCACTAGCACCTGGGTTAAACCCTGTTTATTTTGGTGGGTCGTGCTGTTCACTAGCACCTGAGTTAAACTCTGTTTATTTTGGTGGGGCGTGCTGTTCACTAGCACCTGGGTTAAACCCTGTTTATTTTGGTGGGTCGTGCTGTTTACTAACACCTGGGTTAAACCCTGTTTATTTTGGTGGGTCGTGCTGTTCACTAGCACCTGGGTTAAACCCTGTTTATTTTGGTGGGTCGTGTTGTTCACTAGCACCTGGATTAAGCCCTGTTTATTTTGGTGGGTCGTGCTGTTCACTAGCACCTGGGTTAAGCCCTGTTTATTTTGGTGGGTCGTGCTGTTTACTAACACCTGGGTTAAGCCCTGTTTATTTTGGTGGGTCGTGCTGTTCACTAGCACCTGGATTAAGCCCTGTTTATTTTGGTGGGTCGTGCTGTTCACTAGCACCTGGGTTAAGCCCTGTTTATTTTGGTGGGTCGTGCTGTTCACTAGCACCTGGGTTAAGCCCTGTTTATTTTGGTGGGTCGTGCTGTTCACTAGCACCTGGGTTAAACCCTGTTTATTTTGGTGGGTCGTGCTGTTCACTAGCACCTGGGTTAAACCCTGTTTATTTTGGTGGGTCGTGCTGTTCACTAGCACCTGAGTTAAACTCTGTTTATTTTGGTGGGGCGTGCTGTTCACTAGCACCTGGGTTAAACCCTGTTTATTTTGGTGGGTCGTGCTGTTTACTAACACCTGGGTTAAACCCTGTTTATTTTGGTGGGTCGTGCTGTTCACTAGCACCTGGGTTAAACCCTGTTTATTTTGGTGGGTCGTGTTGTTCACTAGCACCTGGATTAAGCCCTGTTTATTTTGGTGGGTCGTGCTGTTCACTAGCACCTGGGTTAAGCCCTGTTTATTTTGGTGGGTCGTGCTGTTCACTAGCACCTGGGTTAAGCCCTGTTTATTTTGGTGGGTCGTGCTGTTCACTAGCACCTGGATTAAGCCCTGTTTATTTTGATGGGTCGTGCTGTTTACTAACACCTGGGTAAAGCCCTGTTTATTTTGGTGGGTCGTGCTGTTCACTAGCACCTGGGTTAAACCCTGTTTATTTTGGTGGGTCGTGCTGTTCACTAGCACCTGGATTAAGCCCTGTTTATTTTGGTGGGTCGTGCTGTTCACTAGCACCTGGGTTAAGCCCTGTTTATTTTGGTGGGGCGTGCTGTTCACTAGCACCTGGGTTAAACCCTGTTTATTTTGGTGGGTCGTGCTGTTCACTAGCACCTGGGTTAAGCCCTGTTTATTTTGGTGGGTCGTGCTGTTTACTAACACCTGGGTTAAACCCTGTATATTTTGGCGGGTCGTACTGTTCACTAGCACCTGGGTTAAACGCTGTTTATTTTGGTGGGTCGTACTGTTCACCATTGTAGTTTTTTCTGTGTTGTGCTTGTGTTGTCTTGTCATCGTTCTGTGCCTTGCCCCCACAATGCTGCCTGTGTCTATAGTCATCGTTCTGTGTCTTGCCCACAATGCTGCCTGTGTCTATTGTCATCGCTATGTGTCTTGCCCACAATGCTGCCTGTGTCTATTGTCATCGTTCTGTGTCTTACCCACATTGCTGCCTATTTCTATTGTCATCGTTCTGTGTCTTGCCCACACTGCTGCCTGTGTCTATTGTCATCGTTCTGTGTCTTGTTTACAATGCTGCCTGTGTCTATTGTCATCGTTCTGTGTCTTGCCCACAATGCTGCCTGTGTCTATTGTCATCGTTCTGTATCTTGCCCACAATGCTGCCTGTGTCTATAGTCATCGTTCTGTGACTTGCCCACAATGCTGCCTGTTTCTATTGTCATCGTTCTGTGTCTTGCCCACAATGCTGCCTGTGTCTATAGTCATTGTTATGTGTCTTGCCCACAATGTTGCCTGTGTCTATAGTCATCGTTCTGTGTCTTGGCCACAATGCTGCCTGTGTTTTATTCATTGTTCTGTGTCTTGCCCACAATGCTGCCTGTGTCTATAGTCATCGTTCTGTGTCTTGCCTACAATACTGCCTGTGTCTATTGGCATCGTTCTGTGTCTTGCCCACAGTGTTGCCTGTGTCTATAGTCATCGTTCTGTTTCTTGGCCACAATGCTGCCTGTGTTTTATTCATTGTTCTGTGTCTTGCCCACAATGCTGCCTGTGTCTATAGTCATCGTTCGTTCTGTGTCTTGCCCACAATGCTGCCTGTGTCTATAGTCATCGTTCTGTGTCTTGCCTACAATGCTGCCTGTGTCTATTGGCATCGTTCTGTGTCTTGCCTACAATGCTGCCTGTGTCTATTGGCATCGTTCTGTCTTGCCCACAATGCTGCCTGTGTCTATAGTCATCGTTCTGTGTCTTGCCTACAATGCTGCCTGTGTCTATTGGCATCGTTCTGTGTCTTGCCCACAATGCTGCCTGTGTCTATAGTCATCGTTCTGTGTCTTGCCTACAATGCTGCCTGTGTCTATTGGCATCGTTCTGTGTCTTGCCTACAATGCTGCCTGTGTCTATTGGCATCGTTCTGTCTTGCCCACAATGCTGCCTGTGTCTATAGTCATCGTTCTGTGTCTTGCCTACAATGCTGCCTGTGTCTATTGGCATCGTTCTGTGTCTTGCCCACAATGCTGCCTGTGTCTATAGTCATCGTTCTGTGTCTTGCCTACAATGCTGCCTGTGTCTATTGGCATCGTTCTGTGTCTTGCCCACAATGCTGCCTGTGTCTATAGTCATCGTTCTGTGTCTTGCCTACAATGCTGCCTGTGTCTATTGGCATCGTTCTGTGTCTTGCCAACAATGCTGCCTGTGTCTATTGGCATCGTTCTGTGTCTTGCCTACAATGCTGCCTGTGTCTATTGGCATCGTTCTGTGTCTTGCCCACAATGCTGCCTGTGTCTATTGGCATCGTTCTGTGTCTTGCCCACAATGCTGCCTGTGTCTATTGGCATCGTTCTGTGTCTTGCCCACAATGCTCCCTGTGTCTATTGGCATAGTTCTGTGTCTTGCCCACAATGCTGCCTGTGTCTATTGGCATTGCTCTGTGTCTTGCCCACAATGCTGCCTGTGTCTATTGGCATCGTTCTGTGTCTTGCCCACAATGCTGCCTGTGTCTATAGTCATCGTTCTGTGTCTTGCCCACAATGCTGCCTGTGTCTATTGGCATCGTTCTGTGTCTTGCCCACAATGCTGCCTGTGTCTATAGTCATCGTTCTGTGTCTTGCCTACAATGCTGCCTGTGTCTATTGGCATCGTTCTGTGTCTTGCCTACAATGCTGCCTGTGTCTATTGGCATCGTTCTGTGTCTTGCCCACAATGCTGCCTGTGTCTATTGGCATCGTTCTGTGTCTTGCCTACAATGCTGCCTGTGTTTATTGGCATCGTTCTGTGTCTTGCCCACAATGCTGCCTGTGTCTATAGTCATCGTTCTGTGTCTTGCCCACAATGCTGCCTGTGTCTATAGTCATCGTTCTGTGTCTTGCCCTCAATGCTACCTGTGTCTATAGTCATCGTTCTGTGTCTTGCCCACAATGCTGCCTGTGTCTATAGTCATCGTTCTGTGTCTTGCCCACAATGCTGCCTGTGTCTATAGTCATCGTTCTGTGTCTTGCCTACAATGCTGCCTGTGTCTATAGTCATTGTTCTGTGTCTTGTCCACAATGCTGCCTGTGTCTATTGGCATCGTTCTGTGTCTTGTCCACAATGCTGCCTGTGTCTATAGTCATCGTTCTGTGTCTTGCCCACAATGCTGTCTGTGTCTATAGTCATCGTTCTGTGTCTTGCCCACAATGCTGCCTGTGTCTATATTCATCGTTCTGTGCCTTGCCTACAATGCTGCCTGTGTCTATAGTCATCGTTCTGTGTCTTGCCCACAATGCTGCCTGTGTCTATAGTCATCGTTCTGTGCCTTGCCTACAATGCTGCCTGTGTCTATAGTCATCGTTCTGTGTCTTGCCCACAATGCTGCCTATGTCTATAGTCATCGTTCTGTGTCTTGCCCACAATGCTGCCTGTGTTTATAGTCATCGTTCTGTGTCTTGCCCACAATGCTGCCTGTGTCTATAGTCATCGTTCTGTGACTTGCCCACAATGCTGCCTGTGTCTATAGTCATCGTTCTGTGCCTTGCCTACAATGCTGCCTGTGTCTATAGTCATCGTTCTGTGTCTTGCCCACAATGCTGCCTGTGTTTATAGTCATCGTTCTGTGTCTTGCCCACAATGCTGCCTGTGTCTATAGTCATCGTTCTGTGTCTTGCCTACAATGCTGCCTGTGTCTATAGTCATTGTTCTGTGTCTTGCCCACAATGCTGCCTGTGTCTATTGTCATCGTTCTGTGTCTTGCCCACAATGCTGCCTGTGTCTATAGTCATCGTTCTGTGTCTTGCCCACAATGCTGCCTGTGTCTATAGTCATCGTTGTGTGTCTTGCCCACAATGCTGCCTGTGTCTATAGTCATCGTTCTGTGTCTTGCCCACAATGCTGCCTGTGTCTATTGTCATCGTTCTGTGTCTTGCCCACAATGTTGCCTGTATCTATAGTCATCGTTCTGTGTCTTGCCCACAATGTTGCCTGTTTCTATTGATCTTACAATCTTGATTACCCTTTTCGGTTTTCTGTAACATTTATTATGATATATAAACTAAATATACAATTAATGAATTATAAAGAAAGCTTGTACCTAAAGATCTCAAAATAAAACAAAGACTAATTAAACAATTATTTATAGTTTTGAATATATTTAATTATAATTTCTTTACATTTAATTGCTCTGATATTTATATTTTCTCATTAATGCTGATCTTATAAATGAATATAATACAACACAATGTCTATTAAATGTCATTCTGTTCGTTCCCAAGACGTACAATGCCTATTATCTAATGATTGATCCCTTCCTGTTTTGACACACTCTTGTTCTTTTACGAGATTTACTGTATATGTGGTGAAAGGGATACATCATTAAATGCGGTAGGTATTTATTCTACCTGTTAATCGATACTTCAGATTTTAATTATAACATTTCATTAAAATCAATGTTCGTGAACAGGTGGGGAACAACGCAACCTTAAACGGGAACGCTATTCAACTATTCATTGTTATGGCGTTCAGTCAGTTCATGCAAGTTATTTTCTGTTTATAACGTAAATAAAATCAGCAAACATAGGCAGTTCATTGAAAACATATTTTATTTTTGGAAATGGACAACTACATTTCCATATTTGATGTTGACTTAGTATTGTTCTTTACCGCCAAATTGACAATAATTCGGCTATATCATGGAGGGAACAAGTTGCTATTAGTGATGATGCTGATTTCTGATTTGTGACCACCATGCTGTGTTGATGTTTTATAGTGCTTATTCACTGAAACAAAAGTCCATATGTAGATGTTTTGGTCGTGGTGACATTTAGGGATCTAATGTCCTTTAGATTCGTGTAATATGTTTAGCATTCAGAATAATGTATCCGAGTGGAGCGACATGTCTCCATGTAGATAATTGTTTCAGCACTATGAAAATCAAACTAAGCGTGTTGGTCTAGTTAATCATTATCTTACAAGGATTTAATTTGTTGACATGATACAGCTCTGAAAAATTGCTTACTACCCGTTAAACACTCGCGCACTTACAATTAGTCACGATGGAAGGAAGGAGAAGGGGGAGAAGGAGTCGAAACCCATATACCGCATGGTGGATGATACTATGATTAGAATGTTTGCTTTAGTAATGAAATAAAAAGATATCTAGCAAAGATTAGTTGGGAATTGATATTAAAATAGTTCCCGTATACAGAAAATGAGAGATGGCATTGGTAATTGAAATTTGGTTCAAAGATGACCATGGTTTGCCTATTATGACTTACGATGAGCTTGTGTACTATGTTGTGTACTATCTAACATTATATTATTTATAAAAGATGAGTAATAAAGACTCCCTACACAACAAACATACTAGGGGATTAGGATTCGGTATTCCTTACAACAATGTTGCTCAACCATTTATATACGAGGGTCATTTACTTACATTTGTTTTGGCAGTGTTGCATTTTTGTTGGTCATTTTATTTGCTGATTACGAATTCTTACATATTCGTGGGATTAAATGCAATTTTCTATTTTTATTTACAAATTTGAATTGTACAAAAAAACTAGAACGACACTGTGCTCTTTAGGGACAACTTGTCATCATCACCTTTGGTTAATATAACGTTAATATAACCATCCAAAATCTCATATTTAACCTAAAATTCCCAAAGGCTTACCATGTCAAATCGAAATGTCACGTATAAATAATGTCGTTTATAAATACCCCACGTAAATGTCCCACTGGAGATGGCATGGATTTAGAGCTTATAAACTTTCATATATTAAAAATCCGTGTAGTAGATAGATAGTATTTTTAGATTGGTATCGTTTTAATTATGTAAACATTAAAGTGACTTTATTTTTAACCCAGTAGTTTTCCTGGTAAAAAGTTAGACTACCGAATGCACGACGATCGTTTCTCTCTCTCTCTTTCATTAAACAATCTTATAATCAAAACAGATTTAGCTCCCACTAAATGCGAATGTCAAAATTGTAGATGTCATTTAACAATATGACGTGATATGCTACTGACAAGAATATCACAATTTCAACAATTTAAACAATATTTTTCCCATCATAAGTGTTGAGATTTACGAAGTTCTTAACTCTGTGGACAAATTCATAATAAAGTAATATGATATAAGTTATTGGAATGATCAAATAAAAAATAAAAAATACCTCACTGTGGGAATAATTCCAAAATCCAATATCAAAATCGAAGGAAGAGGAAAAATCGATACCCATAGGGCACAAATTTACGACCGCTTACTTGCCTTGCGTGGCATGGGCAATTCAATAAATAATGGCGGGGCTAAGTTAATTGTATGGGCCCAAACATCCCCTCTAAGTGGAAAATATAATGTACTAAACTCACTAAATGTTATTGGAAATGAAAAAAATACATGATTTGAATTATATTTAATATCTATATGTATCATGTTAGTACTTTTGTTCACATTTTAGGAATACCAAATGAAACATAAAATCTCAAAATGATGTTGAATTGTGACTAGTAAATAATTCTATATTCTGTATCAGAAATCTAAATTTGTATCATTTTTATACTTCTATTCATATAGGTTCGTCCGCAGCGTCCATTTAATTTCATTATGTTACAATTCAAAATGATATTCAATTTTGACTTGTAAATAATTCTATATTCTGTATAAGAAATCTTAATTTGTGTCATTCCTTTTTTCTATTCATATAGGTACGAATCCACAACGTCCAATTTTCTTTCATCACGTGAAAATCCATCCTAATCCAATAGTGACCCCAGGAACACTTGAGTTCTCCATGGCTGGCAACATAACATACGCTCTACCTAGGAGACTTTCAATACAGATGAAAGTTACCAAGTATTTCTTTAACAGAATTCCATTTAGCCTGCCGTGCTTCGATAACCAAATAGGATCATGGTGAGTTTTAAATAGATGATTGTCATCCGCAACTATGCGATTTACTTTAGAATGGAAAATGCCTATAATTCCAAGATTGCATCTTTCTGTCGAGATACCCCTATGGAACACTGGAATATAGAAATAAGACCTGGTTTCTTCATTGCGGATACTATCTCGCCAATATGGACGTGCGATGGTTGTGCACACAACTACGCCTAAATAATGGACACATTGAATGCCTGGTGTTTGCAGAATGGCATGTCACGCTCCTTACAATAATTCGTTTTTAGAAGTGGTCATTTGAGTTTCGTTGGTGAAGTACAAGAAACTCCATTCCCTTAGATTATCTTTCATTTTATCCGCGCCAATCAAGACCTTTGTCAATATTCAAATCCAAATTTGAAGATATACCGAAGGGGTATTGACAAGATAATAGTAAGTCATTCTTGTTTTTCTAGTTGTATCAACCTTCTTAAACATGATCGACACCCTCTTTTAAATCTAATAGGATCTGGGTGGCCGAGTGGTTAAGGTTGCTGACTTCTGACCATAAGACTAAGACCCACTATTATGTTGGTTCTAATCCCGTTACAAACATAAAGTGTAAGATCTTGAAGATACCAAAGAAAAATAACGATCTACAAAAAGGTGTTCTACCCATAACAGGGTGTTTTACCCTTCAGTTAGTCACAACTATTCGAGTTTGTCACCCTTGTACAGTCTAGTAGTCATAAAATAGCTAACAAATTACTCAAAATGAAGATAACCCTAACCTTAAACCGCGATTTTGATAAGTTTCCCTATTTCTCCTTCATCTTGGATATTGGCAAAATGATATGCTAATCGGAATAGCAAGAGCGCAGATTACTAGATTCGGAAGAGAATTTATAACAAACATCAATTGTCAAAAAAACGACCAGCTTTTACTTGTTTTGAGAATAAAGAAAAGACAGTTTCAACAGAGATGGTAAACAATTCCATCAATATTAACATGGCGAACAATCAACTCTCATCTTAAATCATATGGTTGTTCATATACATAATTTGATCTGAAATTTTATCGTATATTGTTTTTTATTTTCATGCTTTTTTTTTTGTCAATTAATATTTTTGTTGTGTATCTATCATTAACGTTCCTTATTTTTATATAAACTTGTATGAGTGAATAATGTTTGCATAAGATAAAATAATACATTGAATGGCTGTTTTTCTCCGTTTCCGTAAAAAAGGTTTTGTGTACAATATATTTTTATATATATACTCTGGTCTGATTTTTCGATCGAGATAAACATTTATATAATTCACATTTAAAGAATAGTATAGAGTAGAAATGGATACCTTGGAATTATGTATAAATTACCTCATTCAATAATTATATATTTAAAAAAAATATTGTTTTGAATGTTGATAGTCTCTCTTTATATTAAATTCTACACCTCCAAATTTCAAACAAAGCAGATCAGTAATGTTTAAAACATACTGCTCGCGTTTAAGATCGAATATTATTTTATTTGTGGAATTAGGCACAAAGTGTATGACGTTTACTGTAAACAGGTAATTATGTAGGACATACTGATCTATAAACAGCTGAGTCCAGTAGACCGCACACATCGTCTTCTTAAAAGACTCCACCCTGATATACACAGACAGGTTAATAGATCCAACGATTTTATAAAAGGCATATCTTCTCAATAGCGTCTTGTCTTACAAATATCCTTGCTCTTACGGGGATCAACTACTCTTATTTTCTTTGTTAATCCTATCTAATTATAATAATTGGTCCATCTAATTGAAATATATTGTGATGGTACAAAGTAGGATTCGAGTGATCTTTAGATACTAAGATAGTTCTCGTAAGACGTAATCCTTTATAAAATACCACATTCACTCCTGTAAAGACAAACAAATATCTAACTGATAAAATGAGTACGAAATGATCTAACGACAACTAATGATTTACAGAGACAGATCTGCTATTGTACCCAGACTATAAATCATCAATTAACTGTAAAATACAAAATGTCATTAAAATTTATGTTCGGTTTTCTATATTTAATAAGTACCAACCAGATTGAATTCCGAGGTAAAAAAGAAAAGTTTGAAGATACCAAATAGGTAATCAGAAGCCGTAAATCTAAGATACCAAAGAGGTAATCAGAAGCCGTAAATCTAAGATACCAAATAGGTAATCAGAAGCCGTAAATCTAAGATACCAAATGGGTAATCAGAAGCCGTAAATCTAAGATACCAAATAGGTAATCAGAAGCCGTAAATCTAAGATACCAAATGGGTAATCAGAGGCCGTAAATCTAAGATACCAAATGGGTAATCAGAAGCCGTAAATCTAAGATACCAAATGGGTAATCAGAAGCCGTAAATCTAAGATACCAAATAGGTAATCAGAAGCCGTAAATCTAAGATACCAAAGAGGGTAATCAGAAGCCGTAAATCTAAGATACCAAATAGGTAATCAGAAGCCGTAAATCTAAGATACCAAATGGGTAATCAGAAGCCGTAAATCTAAGATACCAAATAGGTAATCAGAAGCCGTAAATCTAAGATACCAAATGGGTAATCAGAAGCCGTAAATCTAAGATACCAAATAGGTAATCAGAAGCCGTAAATCTAAGATACCAAATGGGTAATCAGAGGCCGTAAATCTAAGATACCAAATGGGTAATCAGAAGCCGTAAATCTAAGATACCAAATGGGTAATCAGAAGCCGTAAATCTAAGATACCAAATAGGTAATCAGAAGCCGTAAATCTAAGATACCAAATAGGTAATCAGAAGCCGTAAATCTAAGATACCAAATGGGTAATCAGAGGCCGTAAATCTAAGATACCAAATAGGTAATCAGAGGCCGTAAATCTAAGATACCAAATGGGTAATCAGAAGCCGTAAATCTAAGATACCAAATGGGTAATCAGAAGCCGTAAATCTAAGATACCAAATAGGTAATCAGAAGCCGTAAATCTAAGATACCAAATGGGTAATCAGAGGCCGTAAATCTAAGATACCAAATGGGTAATCAGAGGCCGTAAATCTAAGATACCAAATGGGTAATCAGAAGCCGTAAATCTAAGATACCAAATGGGTAATCAGAAGCCGTAAATCTAAGATACCAAATGGGTAATCAGAAGCCGTAAATCTAAGATACCAAATAGGTAATCAGAAGCCGTAAATCTAAGATACCAAATGGGTAATCAGAGGCCGTAAATCTAAGATACCAAAGAGGGTAATCAGAGGCCGTAAATCTAAGATACCAAAGAGGGTAATCAGAGGCCGTAAATCTAAGATACCAAAGAGGGTAATCAGAGGCCGTAAATCTAAGATACCAAATGGGTAATCAGAGGCCGTAAATCTAAGATACCAAATAGGTAATCAGAGGCCGTAAATCTAAGATACCAAAGAGGGTAATCAGAGGCCGTAAATCTAAGATACCAAAGAGGGTAATCAGAGGCCGTAAATCTAAGATACCAAAGAGGGTAATCAGAGGCCGTAAATCTAAGATACCAAAGAGGGTAATCAGAGGCCGTAAATCTAAGATACCAAAGAGGGTAATCAGAGGCCGTAAATCTAAGATACCAAATGGGTAATCAGAGGCCGTAAATCTAAGATACCAAATAGGTAATCAGAAGCCGTAAATCTAAGATACCAAATGGGTAATCAGAGGCCGTAAATCTAAGATACCAAATAGGTAATCAGAAGCCGTAAATCTAAGATACCAAATGGGTAATCAGAGGCCGTAAATCTAAGATACCAAAGAGGGTAATCAGAGGCCGTAAATCTAAGATACCAAATGGGTAATCAGAAGCCGTAAATCTAAGATACCAAAGAGGGTAATCAGAGGCCGTAAATCTAAGATACCAAATGGGTAATAAGAAGCCGTAAATCTAAGATACCAAATGGGTAATCAGAAGCCGTAAATCTAAGATACCAAATGGGTAATAAGAAGCCGTAAATCTAAGATACCAAATGGGTAATCAGAGGCCGTAAATCTAAGATACCAAATAGGTAATAAGAAGCCGTAAATCTAAGATACCAAAGAGGGTAATCAGAGGCCGTAAATCTAAGATACCAAAGAGGGTAATCAGAGGCCGTAAATCTAAGATACCAAAGAGGGTAATCAGAGGCCGTAAATCTAAGATACCAAATAGGTAATCAGAAGCCGTAAATCTAAGATACCAAATGGGTAATCAGAGGCCGTAAATCTAAGATACCAAAGAGGGTAATCAGAGGCCGTAAATCTAAGATACCAAATGGGTAATCAGAAGCCGTAAATCTAAGATACCAAATGGGTAATCAGAGGCCGTAAATCAAGGAATGACAGACGGACAAAGCAATGGCCAAAAGCGAAAAAAAACATACAAACAATGGTCGACAGAGCACTACACAGAAAACAAAACTAAACATTGAGAAACTCATGAGTATAATATGTCATAATTACTTACAAAGGACGGGTATGAGTATAATATGTCATAATTACTTACAAAGGACGGGTATGAGTATAATATGTCATAATTACTTACAAAGGACGGGTATGAGTATAATATGTCGTAATTACTTACAAAGGACGGGTAATGAGTATGATATGTCGTTATTACTTACAAAGGACGGGTATGAGTATAATATGTCATAATTACTTACAAAGGACGGGTATGAGTATAATATGTCACAATTACTTCGATGCTAGAATCAACTCCTCTGAAAGGGAATTTACCGATTGTGCAGGACGAATTAAGTACACTAGCTTGACCTTGTCCTAAAGATGGGACTTTATTAGTACATTTTGTAAGTTTAATTTCTGCACAATCCTACTTAAGAGCAACATGTTGTTAGGTGAGACCGATGATGGTCTTATGCACCATATCCTCCATCCAATATATCTCCTTTTACAGGCGGTAATTAAAATATTTATCGTAGACCTCTTCCTGTAACACCATATTTTGTTACCTAGTTAACTGTTATAGTGAAACTTGTTTTGTCATGAATATTGATAAACTACTGAACACTATACCTACAACAACAATCGGGCAAGCTGCTTGACATGTAGAGTTCCTACATTATGTATTTTGTTTTAAACTGAGGTCAATCTTTTACATACATAGATAATCATAGATAATCTTAGCTGATTTTAGCTATCCTGTTAAGGCCTATTGGTTTACTTGTCTTTCCAAACTTTCGACTCTCAGCAAAGGTTATTCCATACACAATACATTAGATATCGACGTTTTATCCAATCTGGATTATTGCGATGTTGTTCAGTCTTTTGTTTTCTGTGTTTTGTAGATCATTGTTTGTCCTTTTATCCTTTTTCTTTTGGTCATTGTGTTGTCTGTCCTTCTTTGATTTACGGCTTCTGATTACCCCTTTGGTATCTTCAATCTTTTGGTCATTGTGTTGTCTGTCCTTCTTTGATTTACGGCTTCTGATTACCCCTTTGGTATCTTCAATCTTTTGGTCATTGTGTTGTCTGTCCTTCTTTGATTTACGGATTCTGATTACCACTTAGGCATCTTCAAAATTTCTTATTGGCATAGTTTACTTTTGGACTTTTGTTCAAATGCTTATTAACTGCTTTAAGACAACTACCAAAGTCAAAGGGATCAGAATCATGATAGACAAGACAAAGAACATAGAAACAAGTATTGAAGACGAAAATATTTTCACGTATTTAGAATTGCCTTCAAGGATTTTGCTATATATGAATGGTAAGCCTGCAATGGGAAAATTTCATTTATTTATTGAGTGTATTTTTTACGCATCTGTCAATATCAAGAAATATGTGATAATTGTAAGTGAAATGGATGTGTTAGTAGCTTTGTGGGAATTGTAAGTGAAATGGATGTGTTAGTAGCTTTGTGAGAATTGTAAGTGAAATGGATGTGTTAGTAGCTTTGTGAGAATTGTAAGTAAGATGGATGTGTTAGTAGCTTTGTGAGAATTGTAAGTAAAATGGATGTGTTAGTAGCTTCGTGAGAATTGTAAGTAAAATGGATGTGTTAGTAGCTTCGTGAGAATTGTAAGTAAAATGGATGTGTTAGTAGCTTCGTGACAATTGTAAGTAAAATGGATGTGTTAGTAGCTTCGTGACAATTGTAAGTAAAATGGATGTGTTAGTAGCTTTGTGACAATTGTAAGTAAAATGGATGTGTTAGTAGCTTCGTGAGAATTGTAAGTGAAATGGATGTGTTAGTAGCTTCGTGACAATTGTAAGTAAAATGGATGTGTTAGTAGCTTCGTGAGAATTGTAAGTAAAATGGATGTGTTAGTAGCTTTGTGACAATTGTAAGTAAAATGGATGTGTTAGTAGCTTCGTGACAATTGTAAGTGACATGGATGTGTTAGTAGTTTCGTGACAATTGTAAGTAAAATGGATGTGTTAGTAGTTTCGTGACAATTGTAAGTAAAATGGATGTGTTAGTAGTTTCGTGACAATTGTAAGTAAAATGGATGTGTTAGTAGCTTTGTCGGTTTGAAGATGCATTGAAAATGTAAAATGTATAACCTTTTTCATGATTTTTATTTCAGCACGTACGAAAATATTTGTTTAAATTTAGAAAGATATGAAAAAAGGCAACGCTGTCCTAAGCGATTAAGACATTTAGATATTCAGTGTTATTGTCCATTCCATGCAGGAGTATTTAGTGTGAAGAACCTAGCTGTAAATATACCAAAAATAGGAGGATATGCTGGCTCGTTTGTTAAAGTAAGAGTAAGCATATTTAATTAAACAATAGATAACATGGTTGATCACTTAAGAATATTCTTTGTATATGCTTCAGCATGCTATTGTACCAGTTTCAGCATGCTATTGTACCAGCTTCAGCATGCTATTGTACCAGTTTCAGCATGCTATTGTACTAGTTTCAGCATGCTATTGTACCAGTTTCAGCATGCTATTGTACCAGTTTCAGCATGCTATTGTACCAGTTTCAGCATGCTATTGTACCAGCTTCTGTATGCTATTGTACCAGTTTCAGCATGCTATTGTACCAGTTTCAGCATGCTATTGTACCAGTAGTTGAATTAACATTCGCAAGAAAAGTTTGAAGATACCAAAAACGGGGTAACCGGAAGCAGTAAATCGAAGAAGGATAGAAAATACAATGGCCAAAAGGACAAACAGTGATTTACAAAACACTACACAGAAAACTAAATGTTGAACAACACGAAACGCACTAAAACAGGGGTAATAAAAACGGAGACATCAAATAAACTCAAGTGGTTCGGAAAAGTTAGTAGTTCCTGCTCCATTAGTAACACCCGTCGTGTTACTGTCAAACGACACGAACATTATGTGATATGGAAATCGTGTTGCACACCAGTATATACATAATATGTATAATTGGTATGGACTTTGTGTTTGTGTATTTTCTGATTTTTTTTTCATCTTACTTATTGTATGTTTAAATTATTTTTTGCTTCATATATGCCATTTCTCACGCCAAAGGGAGACTACTACCTAAAACCGAGATAGGTCAATGTCAGAGATGTTTCTGACCTATAGGAGCATTACTGTCATATCTTCTTTTAATAATTGAATACCAGTTCCTACTTAATGCAATTGATTAAAACTAAGGTTAATCTGCCTCAGTTAACCTCAGCCGTTCTCGACTATCCTGTTTAGGCCTTTTGTCTTTACTTGCTCACACATACTTCTGAATTATTTGGCTTTCCAATATTTTGGCTACGAGTTACCTGAGGTGGTACGGTCACACAATTTACCTGAGGTGGTACGGTCACACAATTCAGATCAAATAACCGTAGCATGTATATTGTCTAAATTTTAAATGTTGTCTGTAAGAATACCCAATATTTTGAAATATCCCAATACATCTACCACGAGCCCTTGTGTTGGCATCCCATATTTTAATGGCACCTGCGTTATTCATCTTTTTAGTTTTCTGTCTTGTGCTTTTTGGTTTGTTCGTCTTTTTGTGTTTTGTGTCCAATGTTGCCTGTGTCTCTGGATTGCCCCTTCGGGGTGTTGTACAGTTTATTTAGAAAAATCTGACATAAAATTACCAGTATCACTGGAAAGTAGAAAATAGTGATTTATAAACAACGATGATGTCGTTTATCATTGTGATATGTCTTGTCTATTCAGAACACAGACCGCTTTTGATAAGCCTTAGTTACAGTAATGTAAAGATCCGTCGAGAAACATGTAAAAATTCGACGCTTTATGTATCTATCTGTATTTGAATTGAATCGTGTATAGCGATAGATTAAAATTTTGCATATTCGCACCACATTGTTAAATGTTCTCATTCAAAAATAATGACTTTTAGGTTTATTTATTGATCAAGTTTATGAAAAATTGTTCGTGTGTGGTAAAACAAGCAAGGTGTATTTGTGCTTAGAAAAGTGACATGAGAAAACAGTTAAAAGTTTCAAAAGTCCTATTTTAGAGTTTTATACTTTTATAATTTGAATTGCACAATTTAAATACATATAAAAGTATAGGCGTTCTTTCATTCTACATGAAATTGATTTTTTTTCGAATAATTATCTGATTTTTATAAATAAAAAACGAAAGAGTTTACCCATCTTTAGAGAAAATATTACTTTGCGAATGAAATTAGATTCAAATATGAGACCACAAAGTATTAAATTTAATAATGAGTTTTCGATTCTAGTCAAATAGTCAAAACTGATTTAAAGTACGCGAAACACTACACTACAAAGCGGCGACTCGAAATGACAGATGAAGCATAGCAGGCTTAAATTTTAATGAAGGAAGAATACAGCTTTTGCTTCGGGGTAACTAGATTAAAACGACTGGTGCCACCAGTGGAGCAGGAACTGCTTACTCTTTCGGAAGACCTGAGTTTACCCCCGGTTTTTAGTGGGGTTCGTTACTCGAGCTATAGTTTTATGTGTATGTTTTTTTAGATCGTTGTTTGTCATTTTGTATTTTTCGTTAGGCCATTGTGTTGTTTGTTCTCCTTCGATTTACAGATTCTAATTATCCCTTTGGTATATTCAAACCCTTCTTACCTCCTATATCAGAGAATGTGAAGGGCCGATAACTCTTGTAATAGATTGCTGGGTATGGTAGATGCTTTTTCCGGATTCTACAGTGTCATCCACCGATAAAATTCCCCTTACACCTTTACAATAATATGAAACCGGCACGACCATGAATGCTCGCGCATCTGAAAATGATCTGGCAATTTCACGCTCATCCAGTGCATCAAAAAGTGTCGAGATTTTTTTGGGCCGAGATATATTGGGGACGACTTTTTTTTAGGGTCGAATCTAGTCTCATTCAATCGCAATCATAACTACTCGGCCATTCTCGCTACCCTGCAAATAACCTCGTATGCATTAGGCGTATAAATCGCACTACTTTTCACATGTCAGTTACATGAAAGTTTGATAAAGTTATATTTTAAGCAATTTTCTATATTTCAATTAAAGTTTTAATTAGTTTTGCATGATTAGATTTTACTTAGTATGTCTTCCATATTGGATTTTCGTGGACTATATTTTTGTGCGGCTTAACTTAACTTAACTTCCGGCAAACAATTTAAGAAGAATTTCTACTATGTACGTACGAGGTTATTTGCAGGGTAGCGAGAATGGCCGAGTAGTTACGATTGATTCAATCGAGCTGTCGTTCCTTTATTCGAGTTATCGTTCCTTACGAAATCTCAAAAGTTAACTTCCGCCTAAAAACAAAAATTCTTGTCAGTATGTCCGAAGAGATTTAATAAATTAAAAAATATCAATATAAGTAAAACAAGCTAACAAAATGACTTTTATTACACACGGGTTCCGGGTTTCAGTGGTATCGGACGTACGAGAGAGGGTACGAGACTTCAGGATCACCGTTGCGCTTTATGTTAAGAAGATCTTCATTAGTTGAGTGTGTTAGTGTGCTACACGGAACCGGTGTTTACAAAGCGTCAAATTTTTTTTTATTCGTCAATATGTCCAGCCATGTTTGTCAAACAATCCTAAGTACACATTTTATACCATAAAGAGCTCGCTGACGCTCGCATATAACTAAAATATTGAAAATGGCGTTAAAGCAACAATAGCCCAAATCAATAATCTTAAACTGTAAATACTTAACTTTTAAAACATAAACTGTGCCTGCTAAATGGTGACACTGGCTGTAGAAATCACCTATCAGTTAAAGTTTGTTTAATTATCGTATATATATATCATTTGTGTCAGTGTCAAACTTTTACTCTATAAATGCCGATCAGAAATCTAAATCTTTCATCACATTGATGATCTCAAGATAAATCTAATTTGTTTAAATCATATCAAAACTTCCGGTACGAAGCACTTATCTGACAGGTATACGAAAAACACGTATATGAAATCAATAATTGTATTGCGACGTCAATATATTCATGACGTCTTTTTGTAAATAAAAAAAAAATCACGTCAAAACATTTTGTTAAATATTTGTGACTTTCATAGCAATCTAACAGCTGTATATAGCAAAAATATTTAGATACAAAAATAGATATTTATTCGATATCAATCATTTGACAAGCCTGCTCTATCATAATAAAGCTTCAAATGTTTACAGGGGGTGGGGTTTAACGCCACTTTCAACAATATTTCTTTTATATCGTGGCGGTCAATCTCATAATTTTTTTTTGTTTACAGGGGAAAATATCATAATAATACATCATTGTATCATGCCTTGTTTTTTGTGTTAACTAGGTGCAATTGTTGAAATAAAAGGTAATACAACGAGGAAGAACATGACAGATGCCTTAAAATATTTGTAAAATATTTTTATTGTCCTGTTTTTAAGGGAATTTAATATTAGAGCTAAAATAGTTTTAGTTAGAAAACTGAAGGGAATACTATAGTTATAATAAGAGTGATTTACAGAATATGTATAGGTTTAAAATAAAATGACATGATATGTGGTTCTCTTAAAAATCTCACTTTTTTTTTTTTGCTTATAGCATTAAGTGGTTACCTCTTGAAATGCTATAAACATACAATTAATTGCTCGTTTCTTAAGTTATACATTTACCTTACACTCCAACAAACGTCAGTGTTTGTGGCACGTGTAGAGAAGAAATCTCCATTGAAATAGGCGTTTATCATGCATTGATTAATAAGAATGAGTTTCGACCAACACTCTCAGATGACAGTTACGAGAACATTAATAGACCACCTAGGAAGCCAAGCCTTAGGCTGCGAATAATGTGCTGTTAGTTTTTGTTTTTCTAGTTCGTTACATTTCTTTTGTATTTTCCATTAGAAGTTGAAAAGCGGAAAATGATTAGATGATTTAGCACAAATAATTAATATTTATCTATTTTCCGTCACATACAAGTAGAACATAATATGTCTCGTAGAATGTAAATAACGAGCCAATTATCACAGGGTTCAATAATAAATGATCAACATGTGTTAACCCCCACCTAGTTATAATAATTATACGTCCTTATAATGAGTACAACTAATTATATCTTACATATTTATACAAACATCATCTTTTTGTCTACCTTTTTTCCTTGCTCTCTAAACATCAGTTTTGAGTATAAAAAGATATTGTTAAATTTGAACGGCGTCTTTACATTATTGTTAATATCAAATAGAGTAAAGAATCCAAATAAACAAACAGTCGTTCCTTAAAATTGCTTGACCTTTAACAACTGTTTATTTCAAATTATTTGACCTTTTAAAAACAAATTATTTCCAATTGTTTGACCTTTTAAGAAAGAAAAAAAAAGTTTTTTGTTCGTACTAGACTATATGGTTCTGATCATAATATGTTATTTGATTTCATAACTTGCAACCGTTAAGTAGTGTAGGCAGATACTGGCAAGACATTGTAATAAATTGAAAGCACTAATAAGACCTATCTCTTTTCATTATATTAATCAACTTTCTGGTATCGTACATATCAAGTATAGTGACTATTATATATTTGTGTGTACATACCTACGAAGAAAGGGGAAAATAAATTGTAGGGAATTGTGTATTTAATACTGTTTGCTACTTGGCTTAGATTACGTTTTTTATTTAATGAATACAGAACGATAATTATATAACCGCATCAGTGGTGTAATGGTTAGCGTGCTCGCCTCGAGTGTGGTAGATCGTGGGTTCGATCCCCGATCGGGTCAAACCAAAGATTATAAAATTGGTATGTGTTACTTCTCTGCTAAGCACGCAGCATTAAGGAGAAAGAGCACATATTGGTTGGCTCAGAATAAGGATAATGTGTCCGAGTGGGGCGACTTGTCTATCCGCGGACTGTTGTTTCAGTGAGCTAGGACAATACAAATCCAAGTAAGCGTGTTGGTCTATTACAAAGCGGACCTCATCATCTCATTGAAAATTAACTTGTTCCCGCCATGATATAGCTGAAAAATTGCTGAGTTGGCGTTGAACAACAATCACTCACTCACTCATTGGTCATGTTAAGTGTACCCATTTACATATTTATTAACAATAGCACGGATTTGTGGAGATTCTTACACGGTCATTTAGAATTTACAAAGTGAAAAAATAAAATAGATATGTTGATGCAACTTATATATTGACCTTGCACGTGTAGTGTCAATGTTTTTTTATATACCTGGTATTAAAATGATTGAGATTCCACTCAATAATTGGGTTAATATCCTCGTATGCTATGATAAAATATCAAATGACACCAAACATGCAACGTACGAATACAAGGTTACATGAAAGAACATGTAACGTTGTCAACACCTTTTAACTGTGACACGATAACATGACACGTCAATCGCAGTACCGTTTACATTATAATAATAATCTGCATAGATAAGAAAATACCAGTACGATACTGTTGCCATCTGTTCTCAAAATCAAAAATGGCGAAATTGAAACCACATTTGAAAAAAGAAATAAGGTGGCAGGTTTAATAAATACAGTCCTGCCAATAATATAAACTTTTATATTGGCGCTATTTGTTTCTTTTGAAGGTCAAAAGTAAACTTTAAATTTATTTTGTATATTTTAATTTTTCTTTAGTGATATGGACATGTCAGATTCTGACATGATTCTATTGTCACGCTAAATAAAGTTCAATGTCACTAAAACGGTTTATTTAAGAATTGAATGCATTCTTTTCAAGTTTCATTGGGGTATGAAAGCGTTGACCGAAGTACATTTTCAATGAAGCGCTTCATGTTGAAAATGTAGTTCGATCAACGCTTTCATACCCCAATGAAACTTCAAAAGAATGCATTCAATTCTTATAATTATATTTAAATGACACCAAAACTTAATATAGTTGAATTTTTCGCTATGAATTTTATTTGTGTTAGATTATTTGCTGTTGGAAATTACTACGCCATTGATTGTTTACATCTGACGTCGTCGTGGAGGCACGTGCAAGTTCGGATTTGAGTTTCATTGGGATGTGAAACATCACTTTTATAATCATGTGACCACTTTATTACCAATCATATTATAACATTTCAATGAAAAACGGAAGTAATGTAATTATTCTAAAATATATCGCGATATTCATAGAATAGGTCCATATACTGTTAAATAAACAACCCCTTTAAACAAAATATGGATTAAGTATCTAAGAAAAAAAAACTATCCGGATAAGAGGAGAAACTTTATGTTTGATATAAAAAATATGCCAATAACAGTTACACTTTATCAGATAGAAGTTGTAAAAGTCTAACCAAAACTACTATGAAATCATTACTTTATATATATACCTCTCTTTGTAACACGGCGGGTGTCTTATAAGAAGCAGGAACTATGATCACCTCGGCTTTTGATAGGGCTCGTGTTGCTCATTGTTTTAGTTTTCTGTGTTGTGATGTGCTTTTATGTTTTGTTTGTCCTCGTCCTGTGACTTATGTACCCAATGTTGTCAGTTTCTCTTGATTGCCTCTTTGGTTTTCTCTTGATTGTCCATTCTTGATTGTCTCTTTGGTTTTCTCTTGATTGTCCATTCTTGATTGCCTCTTTGGTTTTCTCTTGATTGTCTCTTTGGTTTTCTCTTGATTGTCCATTCTTGATTGTCTCTTTGGTTTTCTCTTGATTGTCCATTCTTGATTGCCTCTTTGGTTTTCTCTTGATTGTCCATTCTTGATTGTCTCTTTGGTTTTCTCTTGATTGTCCATTCTTGATTGCCTCTTTGGTTTTCTCTTGATTGTCCATTCTTGATTGTCTCTTTGGTTTTCTCTTGATTGTCCATTCTTGATTGTCTCTTTGGTTTTCTCTTGATTGTCCATTCTTGATTGCCTCTTTGGTTTTCTCTTGATTGTCCATTCTTGATAGCCTCTTTGGTTTTCTCTTGATTGCCTCTTTGGTTTTCTCTTGATTGTCCATTCTTGATAGCCTCTTTGGTTTTCTCTTGATTGTCCATTCTTGATTGCCTCTTTGGTTTTCACTTGATTGTCCATTCTTGATTGCCTCTTTGGTTTTCTCTTGATTGTCCATTCTTGATTGCCTCTTTGGTTTTCTCTTGATTGTTCATTCTTGATTGCCTCTTTGGTTTTCTCTTGATTGTCCATTCTTGATTGCCTCTTTGGTTTTCTCTTGATTGTCCATTCTTGATTGCCTCTTTGGTTTTCTCTTGATTGTCCATTCTTGATTGTCTCTTTGGTTTTCTCTTGATTGTCCATTCTTGATTGCCTCTTTGGTTTTCTCTTGATTGTCCATTCTTGATTGTCTCTTTGGTTTTCTCTTGATTTTCCATTCTTGATTGTCTTTTTGGTTTTCTCTTGATTGTCCATTCTTGATTGCCTCTTTGGTTTTCTCTTGATTGTCCATTTTTGATTGCCTCTTTGGTTTTCTCTTGATTGCCTCTTTGGTTTTCTCTTGATTGTCCATTCTTGATAGCCTCTTTGGTTTTCTCTTGATTGTCCATTCTTGATTGCCTCTTTGGTTTTCACTTGATTGTCCATTCGTGATTGCCTCTTTGGTTTTCTCTTGATTGTCCATTCTTGATTGCCTCTTTGGTTTTCTCTTGATTGTTCATTCTTGATTGCCTCTTTGGTTTTCTCTTGATTGTCCATTCTTGATTGCCTCTTTGGTTTTCTCTTGATTGTTCATTCTTGATTGCCTCTTTGGTTTTTTCTTGATTGTCCATTCTTGATTGCCTCTTTGGTTTTCCCTTGATTGTTCATTCTTGATTGCCTCTTTGGTTTTCTCTAACGTTTATTTGTTTTAAAATTGTTGTCTTTTCCATGTGGCCGAACATGATTATTGTTTTTTTATATTTCATCTTGTAACGATCTTTATCACGATCAGTGTTGTACTTTCAGGGAGACTATGCTGTGAATATCCGCATACTGGACGAAGATACTGATGAACTTGGTTGTCTGGATTTAAGATTTTCCATGAAGAAACGGAACAAAGGATGGCTTTTCAGAATTTAATCAGACACTATTTTATTTCATATTACGGGTGATTCTCATAAAGCAGATTGATAAAGTGATCCAAACGAAATCCAAATTCACTGATGAAAGTGAAATTTGTTTTAATTATATAAGTGTGTTCATATAACTACGTTGTCAGTCACAACATAGGTACGAGCGTGTCCATGTACGAACAAAATATTTTTGCTACCTCTGTTACAACGAAATATCATAAAACAGTAGAAAAATCATAGGAATATCACATAGTACAGAAGGCTCCCTTGTACATAGATAAAAGTATCAAAGCCTGTATACCGGTCAATATTCTTTATAGCAAATCAAACGAACGATATCAAATATAAGCTGGTACCCTGTCTTCCTACAACCTATTATGCTGTAATATCGACCAGGAGTATCAGACTATAACTGCAACGCTGATGCTAGAATCGACAATGCGTTTTAACATAAGATAGTGCTACATATTGACTATAATTATATGCATATGGTTTGTAGGAAGGTAAATTGTTAAATATTACAAAGGAGAAGGTACAAAGAGGGCCGTTTTTAGTATATTTTTACATTCTGCAATGATTCTTTTTAAGGTTGCCATAGTTACTACGAAGTTATCTGAACCCCTTATATTATATATTTCTTATATTTGGGTCTATGTCAACTTTATATGTAAAATTAAGATAATTTCAAAAAAGGACCAAACATTACCCTAATTGTACCTTCTCCTTTGATCATAAATACTTGCTACGGTTACCAGATTCAAACCTAGGAGGTAATATTGCTTTCACTTATATCATTTTACATTAGAACATATTTTCATGTAATCATTCCTCTGCATAAGTTAAAGTCTTTCATTATTAAGAAATTGTATTATTTAAACGAAAATAAAATGGCGTTATGTATATACAAAGTTAACCGTTTTCAGCCAATCACAAGCTTTAGTTGTTGTGAAATAATAAGGAAAAAATCATAATCGTCGTTATTTGCCTATTGAAATCTTTTTGTTATTCTATTTTATAGAAAATAAGGCAACTCTGTATATATTTAATTCTCTTTAAAGTGAACTATTTATGTAGAGAATCTTAATTTTTTGTTCGTAGCACTCCACCAACGTTGACCAGTGTTCAAAATAAAATTTCTTTTTCCGTGTTTACAAAAAAAAGAAAAGAATGAAACTTGTATTAATATCAATTTGTAGCCAAATCTTGCTTTATTTTTAAAAACAATTCTCGTATTGCTAAAGGACAGAGATTCAAAATTCAATATTTGTGACAACTGTTCCAACCAAGAGTAAGTTTATACGTTGTGACCTTTTTTACAGCCAATGACAACAAATTCCACAATTAACAAAAGGGTGGGTGGGGGGAAGAAACGATTAAAGCTTTATCCATTATATAAATGCGTTTACAAAACAACAATAATAATGATGAACAAACAAACAAACTAACTTTAAAAAACCAGTACATTAATGAAAACATAATGAAAACAAACACTGAAAGTTAACTTGAAAAAAAATGAAGGAAACCAACGGGAAATTGAAAACTGACGTAAACATTTAGTGATAACTGAAACAGTAGCAGTCAGTAATATAAAATATTCACAATGTGACAGTACACTCTATATGTTGTGCTAATCCTACATCATATGCGTAACTTTAATATTAGAATTGATTAAGAGTAGCTTCCCTTTCTTTCAGTATGAATTGTCTCCCTTTAAAGAATCATATTCTGTCATATGGTCACTGATTACTCTACCTACTCTTCTTGTAATTTGCTAAGCGACATTTAATTGGTCAGAAAGGACCTTATTTGGTTAACTATCACCCTATTGGTTAATTAGGATAATGCATCTCGGATCTTGCACTTTGAATATAGAATCTCGAATGGGGTTACTGATTAAATTGAAACTTAATATATATGTTACATATTTTACATTTACATTTATCAAAATATCTGACTCAAGAGAAATAATAGGACATTATTACGGTAGTGATTCTGTACGATGGTATAACAAAAAGTGTATATTCATCACATCACATTTCTAATTTTAGTATTTTGAACCTCTATCATTACAACCAGTTTCTTTAATATCAATGTTTTCACCTTAGTAAGTTATTCCCAGTGATCCAGTGGTTTTGTATTTACCGTCATTAAATTTTATTTGATTTAATGCGTCTGTGTTGTAAGTATCTAGGCACACACATGTTCCTCTGCAAGTACTTACGCACACAAATGTTACTCTGTAAGTACTTAATACGCACACAAATGTTACTCTGCAAGTACTTATGCAAATGAATGTTACTCTGTAAGTAATTACGCACACAAATGTTACTCTGAACTTACGCACACAAATGTTACTCTGCAAGTACTTACGCACACAAAAGTTACTCTGCAAGTAATTACGCACACATATGTTACTCTGCAAGTACTTACGCACACAGATGTTGCTTTCTAAGTAATTGCGCAGACACATATGTTACTATGTAGGAGCTACGCATACAGATGTTACTCAGATGAATTAGGCAGATGTTACGTTGTAAGTAGTTATGTACACAGATGATATATTGTAAGTGATTAATCAAATACATGTACTTTGTAATTACGCAAGCACATGTTCCTACTATGAGTAGTTACGCACACATATGTTACTCTGTTAAAAATTACGTTTGCAGATGTTACGTTGTAAGAAGTTACGTACACACATGCTATATTGTAAGTACTTGCGCAAATATATGTACTCTGGTAATACACAAACACATGTTACTCTGTCAGTAGCTACGCACACAGATGTTACACTGTAATTACAAAGACATGTGTTACTTTGTAAGTAATTACGCACACACATATGTTATTTTGTAAGTAATTCCGCACACAAATGTTACTCTAAAAGTAATAACGCACATACCAAGGAAGAATTTTTAAATCAATGCCTTAATAATGCGAAATGCTATTTTTCCCCTTTTTTTTGGACAAAAACGCAACATTGCAGGATGAATGTCAATAAAATAAGTTTTACTTTAGACTTTTTAAATTTTGTAATGTAATATTTATTTTCAGCAATAAATGTCGATTGTGGTCTTATTGTTTTATTACATTAATAATATCTAAAGACAGAAGAAAGAAGGGGCCCGGGTGGCTCAATGAGTTATGTCGTTGGATCTAACAGCTCATATAAGCCTATCACCAATGCGGCGTGGGTTCGCGCACGGCTTTGTTAATTACAAAAAGGGTGCACTCGACTCGCAGCTGCAAGTGATACAGATTACCAGTTGCTTGCCCATGGTCGGTGGTTCTCTCCGGGTACTCCGGCTTCTTCCACCATTAAAACTGATCGCCATGATATAGCTGAAATATTGCTGAAAGTGGCGTTAAAACACCAAAAATCAAATCATTCAGAAGAAAGAAATTTTAGAGTCCATACTATTTCTTTCAATATTATTTCCTCTTTATACGAAGTGCTATTTCATTTACTCAACGTGTTAATGGGTAGACGTAGTGATACAAATTTGAAGATACCAAATGAGTAATTAAATGTAATAACATGACGAAGGACAGACAATGCAATCACACAAAGGGACAAAGAATGATCTACAAAACACTACACAGGACAGACAATGCAATCACACAAAGGGACAAAGAATGATCTACAAAACACTACACAGAAGGACAGACAATGCAATCACACAAAGGGACAAAGAATGATCTACAAAACACTACACAGAAGACAGAACAACAGGAATATTTCTGCGCATCTACGATATTCCTGTTGTAATTATACTCCAGGGGTGCCATGCATGGAGTAAAAAAATGCTTACAATTTCGTAACACCATGGCCGGTGGTTCAGAATGAGCAACTCCTTGTCCTGTGGACAGAAACTTGTTCTTTTTAAGAGCAAGATTAGTATTAGGACAAAACGACAGATGTAAAGAAGAGTTTGAAGATACCAAAGGGTTAATCAGAATCCGTATATCGAAGAAGAACAAACAACACAATGGCCAAAAGAAAAAGAACAAAAAACGATTTACAAAACATACATATAAAACTAAAGATCGTGTAACACGAACCCCACTAAAAACCGGTGGTGAATTCAGGTACTCCGGAAGGGTGGGTAGGTCCTGCTCCACTAGAGAAACCCGTCGTGTTAATCTAGTTACAAACCCGGCGATAATTCCTGAATGAGGAAAGGACTGGGAAGTGTTTACGACAAGTGGAACATATCCTGGGTCATTTGTGACATAGATATTCCATAACGGTCAACCAAGTCGTGGCGGCGACCGTAAAACCTAGTAATAAAAACGGATGTAGGAAGTCGAAATATTCAAATAAAAAGTATTAGGTTAGTCACAGATCCTTTGTTACGTTTATTACGCTTATTATCTCTATCACTGGGTCAATACATTTGTTGGTGGACTATTAGTTCCTGATTGCATCATCCGCCCAGTAGTCAGCGTTTCGTTACTGACATTGTGTTGTCTGTTCTTCGATTTATGGATTCTGATTACCCCTTTGATATCTTCAAACTCTTCTTATTATATATATTTATTATTGAAAATTACGGTTCCTAAATAATGTAATCATTTATTTTTAAATAGTGTGCCCCATCATCAGGAGTATGGGACCTTAGATAATTGTGGCTTTCATGTTTAGACTCTTTGGTTTTCTTGCTACCAAAATTTTAAAATTATTTAGCTTTTCAATCTTTTGTATTTGAGCGTACCTAATGAAGCTAATAAACGTTATAGAAACCCGAAGGGACAATCAAGAATGGACAATTCAGAAACACAGACAACATTAGGCACAAGACATAGAACGTAGACAAACAAGACATAGAACGTAGACAAACAAAACAAGGCACAAGACATAGAACGTAGACAAATAAAACAAGGCACAAGACATAGAACGTAGACAAACAAAACAAGGCACAAGACATAGAACGTAGACAAACAAAACAAGGCACAAGACATAGAACGTAGACAAACAAAACAAGGCACAAGACATAGAACGTAGACAAACAAGACATAGAACGTAGACAAACGAGACATAGAACGTAGACAAACAAGACATATACCGTAGACAAACAAGACATAGAACGTAGACAAACAAGACATAGAACGTAGAAAACCGGGACATAGAACGTAGACAAACAAGACATATACCGTAGACAAACAAGACATAGAACGTAGACAAGCAAGACATAGAACGTAGACAAACAAGACATAGAACGTAGACAAACAAGACATAGAACGTAGACAAACAAGACATAGAACGTAGACAAACAAGACATAGAACGTAGACAAACAAGACATACAACGTAGACAAGCAAGACATAGAACGTAGACAAACAAGACATAGAACGTAGACAAACAAGACATAGAACGTAGACAAACAAGACATAGAACGTAGACAAACAAGACATAGAACGTAGACAAACAAGACATACAACGTCGACAAACAAGATATAGAACGTAGACAAACAAGACATAAAACGTAGACAAACAAGATATAGAACGTAGACAAACAAGACATAGAACGTAGACAAACAAGACATAGAACGTAGACAAACAAGACATAGAACGTAGACAAGCAAGACATAGAACGTAGACAAACAAGATATAGAACGTAGACAAACAAGACATAGAACGTAGACAAGCAAGACATAGAACGTAGACAAACAAGACATAGAACGTAGACAAACAAGACATAGAACGTAGACAAACAAGATATAGAACGTAGACAAACAAGACATAGAACGTAGACAAACAAGACATAGAACGTAGACAAACAAGACATAGAACGTAGACAAACAAGACATAGAACGTAGACAAACAAGACATAGAACGTAGACAAACAAGACATAGAACGTAGACAAACAAGACATAGAACGTAGACAATCAAGACATAGAACGTAGACAAGCAAGACATAGAACGTAGACAAGCAAGACATAGAACGTAGACAAACAAGACATAGAACGTAGACAAGCAAGACATAGAACGTAGACAAACAAGACATAGAACGTAGACAAGCAAGACATAGAACGTAGACAAGCAAGACATAGAACGTAGACAAACAAGACATAGAACGTAGACAAGCAAGACATAGAACGTAGACAAACAAGACATAGAACGTAGACAAACAAGACATACAACGTCGACAAACAAGACATAGAACGTAGACAAACAAGACATAGAACGTAGACAAACAAGACATAGAACGTAGACAAACAAGACATAGAACGTAGACAAACAAGACATAGAACGTAGACAAACAAGACATACAACGTAGACAAGCAAGACATAGAACGTAGACAAACAAGACATAGAACGTAGACAAACAAGACATAGAACGTAGACAAACAAGACATAGAACGTAGACAAACAAGACATAGAACGTAGACAAACAAGACATACAACGTCGACAAACAAGATATAGAACGTAGACAAACAAGACATAAAACGTAGACAAACAAGATATAGAACGTAGACAAACAAGACATAGAACGTAGACAAACAAGACATAGAACGTAGACAAACAAGACATAGAACGTAGACAAGCAAGACATAGAACGTAGACAAACAAGATATAGAACGTAGACAAACAAGACATAGAACGTAGACAAGCAAGACATAGAACGTAGACAAACAAGACATAGAACGTAGACAAACAAGACATAGAACGTAGACAAACAAGATATAGAACGTAGACAAACAAGACATAGAACGTAGACAAACAAGACATAGAACGTAGACAAACAAGACATAGAACGAAGACAAACAAGACATAGAACGTAGACAAACAAGACATAGAACGTAGACAAACAAGACATAGAACGTAGACAAGCAAGACATAGAACGTAGACAAACAAGATATAGAACGTAGACAAACAAGACATAGAACGTAGACAAGCAAGACATAGAACGTAGACAAACAAGACATAGAACGTAGACAAACAAGACATAGAACGTAGACAAACAAGATATAGAACGTAGACAAACAAGACATAGAACGTAGACAAACAAGACATAGAACGTAGACAAACAAGACATAGAACGAAGACAAACAAGACATAGAACGTAGACAAACAAGACATAGAACGTAGACAAACAAGACATAGAACGTAGACAAGCAAGACATAGAACGTAGACAAGCAAGACATAGAACGTAGACAAACAAGACATAGAACGTAGACAAACAAGACATAGAACGTAGACAAACAAGACATAGAACGTAGACAAACAAGACATAGAACGTAGACAAACAAGACATAGAACGTAGACAAACAAGACATAGAACGTAGACAAACAAGACATAGAACGTAGACAAACAAGACATAGAACGTAGACAAACAAGACATAGAACGTAGACAAACAAGACATAGAACGTAGACAAACAAGACATAGAACGTAGACAAACAAGACATAGAACGTAGACAAACAAGATATAGAACGTAGACAAACAAGACATAGAACGTAGACAAGCAAGACATAGAACGTAGACAAACAAGACATAGAACGTAGACAAACAAGACATAGAACGTAGACAAACAAGATATAGAACGTAGACAAACAAGACATAGAACGTAGACAAACAAGACATAGAACGTAGACAAACAAGACATAGAACGAAGACAAACAAGACATAGAACGTAGACAAACAAGACATAGAACGTAGACAAACAAGACATAGAACGTAGACAAGCAAGACATAGAACGTAGACAAACAAGATATAGAACGTAGACAAACAAGACATAGAACGTAGACAAGCAAGACATAGAACGTAGACAAACAAGACATAGAACGTAGACAAACAAGACATAGAACGTAGACAAACAAGATATAGAACGTAGACAAACAAGACATAGAACGTAGACAAACAAGACATAGAACGTAGACAAACAAGACATAGAACGAAGACAAACAAGACATAGAACGTAGACAAACAAGACATAGAACGTAGACAAACAAGACATAGAACGTAGACAAGCAAGACATAGAACGTAGACAAGCAAGACATAGAACGTAGACAAACAAGACATAGAACGTAGACAAACAAGACATAGAACGTAGACAAACAAGACATAGAACGTAGACAAACAAGACATAGAACGTAGACAAACAAGACATAGAACGTAGACAAACAAGACATAGAACGTAGACAAACAAGACATAGAACGTAGACAAACAAGACATAGAACGTAGACAAACAAGACATAGAACGTAGACAAACAAGACATAGAACGTAGACAAACAAGACATAGAACGTAGACAAACAAGATATAGAACGTAGACAAACAAGACATAGAACGTAGACAAGCAAGACATAGAACGTAGACAAACAAGACATAGAACGTAGACAAACAAGACATAGAACGTAGACAAACAAAACAAACAAAAACCACAACACAACACAGAACGTTGTGCGTACTAAAGTACAATGTAGATATCTTCCTTTTTGCTATATCATCAAGTCATTCACATGTTATTGAGTACCAACCAAGAAAAAAAACCAAACAAACAAACAAACAAAAATAAAAACCGCAACACAACACAGAACGTTGTGAGTACTACAGTATATATCTTTATTTTCTATATCATTTAGTACAAAAAAAGAAAAAAAGAAAGAAAAAAAAGCCGCATCACAATGTAAGGAACATTGATATCAAGTAATAATGTATCTGTGGTCTTTATCGATTTAATATCAAAGAAAAAGAAAAAAAGATGTGTTAGAAGTTTACGACGAGCAAAGACCGATAACTCTAGCTAATACACTGACATACAAAAACTACACATCTAAATATCTATGGTTCATTAAGTGGCCTAGGAAGTATGGACATTGCCACATGTTGTTCCACTAGGGGGTGTTGACCCTATTAAGTGGCCTAGGAAGTATGGACATTGCCACATGTTGTTCCACTAGGGGATGTTGACCCTATTAAGTGGCCTAGGAAGTATGGACATTGCCACATGTTGTTCCACTAGGGGGTGTTGACCCTATTAAGTAGCCTAGGAAGTATGGACATTGCCACATGTTGTTCCACTAGGGGATGTTGACCCTATTAAGTGGCCTAGGAAGTATGGACATTGCCACATGTTGTTCCACTAGGGGGTGTTGACCCTATTAAGTGGCCTAGGAAGTATGGACATTGCCACATGTTGTTCCACTAGGGGGTGTTGACCCTATTAAGTGGCCTAGGAAGTATGGACATTGCCACATGTTGTTCCACTAGGGGATGTTGACCCTATTAAGTGGCCTAGGAAGTATGGACATTGCCACATGTTGTTCCACTAGGGGATGTTGACCCTATACAGATGATCAGATCTCTTTTTGAAGTGTATCCGAGATGTTGCTCTTCTGCTATGCTTTATTACTATGTTTGTACAGTAGATTTTAATAAGGAACATGCCGCCTTCACTCGGAAAATTCCCTCGAACTTGGGAACTCTGGGTTCGTTTAAATAATACAAACTGTTTGACATTAAAAAAAATATCCATAATAAAAAATTATAGAAATAATATTATTAATTAAAATATATATATATAGATATAAATAAAATGAAAAACGAAAAATTCCACACTGTCGGAACATTTCCAAAATTCAATATCAAAACGTAGAAAGAGTCAAAATAGATACCCGCAATATACTAATGTATGACTGTTTACTGTCCTGGCTTGACACTTCAATTAACAGTGACGGGGTTAAGCTAGTCTTTTTGGGACATACCTCCCCTCTTAGTGAAATCTGATGTAAGTTGTACGGTAGATGCAGTGAGAAATTTGAAAATTACTCATCTTATGTTATATAATATGCAAATTTAGTACATCAAGTGGGAACCTGGGCGTGAACTTATACCTCACTGGTCAGTCTTTATAGATGATCAGTTGTCATAACCACCCTAACGTCAATACAAAAAATGTCAATATAATGTGCAATTATTGCAGGTGTTATAGTATATACATGTATGTACGAATATATAAATACACATGTACGACAAACATGCCCGGATGTAACGCTTATTTATTGCTCTCGTGAAATAGCCGAATATCGACTCCGACTGAGGTCTGGACTTTCAGGTCTCATTTGTGGAGTTCGGCGAATTCGTCGAATGAGTTCATTGATAACGTTCACTTCAATAAATATTTTTCTACAAGCTTCCATAGATAATTAACTTTGAATATTTATATTTACGTCCTTAAATAGAATAGATATTTCTTGTTCTTAACTCCGTCCTTTTTCCGCCGTCTACAAGAAAAGAATAGACATATAAAATCGACTTTGGACAGAGACTAACTTTGCACACGCTTATCCGGATTATGTCGGATTTTGAAAAGTGTTCCGAAGTCGAGTCTATATTTCAATAATTTTCTCGTATTTAAGATAGGGCCTTTAACACTCAAAATAAGGTATGAGATATGCTCATTATTGAAGACTTTATTGTTGACTGAGAAATGTAGAACAACAATAATAACGACCTGCAAAAAACTACACAGAAAACTCAAGATCGAGCAACACAAACCCCACAAAAAAACGGGGGTGAACTCAGGTGATCCGGAAGGGTGATATTGCAGAAACAGTCATAGATTGATACTTGTATGTTCTGTTAAATGTCAAAAACAGGCGATGACAGAACATACCTCAATGATCTTTAACGTATTATTTGTGTTAGCCGTACTAGGGTTAAATTACAGATATTCCAACAGCAGAGTTAACATGTGTAAAATGATGTAAGGATAACAAAATTATATTCCGTGGATTAGAATATTCCGTGGATTAGAATGATGTCAGTTTCGTTCGTGCATGAAACAGGAGTTACCGAATACCGTATAACCGGTAATTTCTGAGGTGCAAAATTTCTGTGTTTTTTTATTAAAAAGAAGACATTTAATTTTTGCAGATTTTTTTTCTGTGGATTGAATATCTTGGCACCGAAAAAAAAATTTGTTTGTATTACAGGAAGCAACAACTGAAGCGATGTTGCGATAAACAACTGGTGCACATTACACTGGTGCACATTACACTGGTCCTTAGAAGTAAGAACACATCAAAGTTACCGACAAAATAACATTATTCAGAAATCAAACTTTATTGTGGTATGATTCTAAAATACCAATCATGGTAAAAACAATTCCTTTACTCTCCAATATCTACAAATACTGCAACTAATTCTTCAACAAATGATTCGTACAAATGCTACTGTCTTCTTCCTCCCCCTTTTTTTTACCTCTTTCTTGGTTAAATTATTGCACACATTTTTAATACGATGAATCCGTTCAATGATCAATGATTTAATTAGTATTATGCCATTCATTTTGTACTTTTTCTACATCAACATGTTCTATGGTCCATTTCTGTGTGTCTACTGATTGATCACAAGGATTCATAAATAGTTCTTTAGTATGAGGATCACAATCTAAACACTGAATCGAAGTAACGTGCAAAATTTGCTTTGTACCCTGAAAGAGAATGTTAATAAATATGTATATGTAAACGTTAGAGAAGATCGAAGGGTGGACAATTTAACATTGAATGATTATAAAGTTAAATTTAGCGTTGAATAATTGTCCAGTTGTGCATATCTGTAGTGCTTTGTAGTATACAGATAACTACTATACATCTACATTACTTCATTTAATAATGGGTTCATGGTGGTCGTGACCGTATGGTAGTTGAATTTACATCAGTGCATATCGCCATAAAAGTTGTGAGTTCGAATCCCGTTCATAACGAGGTGTACTCAATACAACATTATGTGATAAAGTGGGTCATCGACTTGCGACTGGTCGGTGGTTTTCTCCGAGAACTCCGGTTTTCCCCACCAATAAATCTGACCACCACGATATAACTGAAATATTGTTGAAAGTGGCGTTAAACACCATTGCCATAACCCTAACACTACTTCACTTAATTACACATACTCACAATATTATATTTAAATCTTTGGTTGCCTTTCTGACCGTGACATTGGTATAATAACACGACAGCTTTACTCATTGACCCGGTCACATCAAAACATACATTTCTTTTTGATGGTCGAATATCTTTATGCCATGAAAATACCATGTTCTAAAGAAAAAAAGTTCGAATATACCAAGGGGTATTAGTATCCATGAGTATCATCCACCCAGTAGTCAATCATTCTGCACTGATATGGTTTATTAGATATATTTATTACTGAAATTTAGAGTTCCTCAATAATGTAATTATTATAAGAACTAAGGTTCTCCTCCTTCAAGCATATGTGACCTTATCCTATTTTGTTTATCCTGTTTAGACCCTATGGTTTTATTGCTCTAAAGACTTGAATTATGTGGATTTCCAACCTGTCGATTGTGAGCAAGATGAAGTTTATTCCAGAAACTCCAGAAATTCACTTAATTTGAAATATACGTTTATAATATGCCATTGCATATAAATGGTCGCAAATGGTAAATTCTGTTTCTTACCTTTAGGTAATAAATTTTAGAACATTCATTGGCCTAATACAATTATACGTTTATAATATGCCATTGCATATAAATGGTCGCAAATGGTAAATTCTGTTTCTTACTTTTACGTAATAAATTTTAGAACATTCATTGGCCTAATACAATTATACGTTTATAATATGCCATTGCATATAAATGGTTGCAAATGGTAAATTCTGTTTCTTACTTTTAGGTAATAAATTTTAGAACATTCATTGGCCTAATACAATTATACGTTTATAATATGCCATTGCATATAAATGGTCGCAAATGGTAAATTCTGTTTCTTACTTTTAGGTAATAAATTTTAGAACATTCATTGGCCTAATACAATTATACGTTTATAATATGCCATTGCATATAAATGGTCGCAAATGGTAAATTCTATTTCTTACTTTTACGTAATAAATTTTAGAACATTCATAGGCCTAATACAATTATACGTTTATAATATGCCATTGCATATAAATGGTCGCAAATGGTAAATTCTATTTCTTACTTTTACGTAATAAATTTTAGAACATTCATTGGCCTAATACAATTATACGTTTATAATATGCCATTGCATATAAATGGTTGCAAATGGTAAATTCTGTTTCTTACTTTTAGGTAATAAATTTTAGAACATTCATTGGCCTAATACAATTATACGTTTATAATATGCCATTGCATATAAATGGTTGCAAATGGTAAATTCTGTTTCTTACTTTTAGGTAATAAATTTTAGAACATTCATTGGCCTAATACAATTATACGTTTATAATATGCCATTGCATATAAATGGTCGCAAATGGTAAATTCTGTTTCTTACTTTTAGGTAATAAATTTTAGAACATTCATTGGCCTAATACAATTATACGTTTATAATATGCCATTGCATATAAATGGTCGCAAATGGTAAATTCTATTTCTTACTTTTACGTAATAAATTTTAGAACATTCATTGGCCTAATTCAATTGAGTGAGTGATTGATTGTTGCATGACGCCAAATGAGTAATTGTTCAGCTACATATTACATTCGATGAGATGATGATGATACTGTCTGCTTTGTACTAGTCCAACACATTTAAATGGATTTTTATAGTACTAGCTCTCGGAAACAACAGTCCATGGGAGCCATGTCGTTCCACTCGAACCTATTATCCTTACTCCGATCCATCCAATCTTTGTTCTTTGTGATACGAAGCAGCACATATCAATGTAATAGTCTTCGGTACCGAGGGTCGAATCCATGATCTACCACATTCGAGGCGAGCATCCTGGCCATTACAATACAATTGCGGTCCGCTAGTACAATGACATTTATATTCTTTTTTATAATTTTCACGTTGCTTTCTATTCAAATCTTTGAACTTTTTTGATTGATTGTTGTCTATAGTCATGCCTAGAATCATGTTGGTTAAAGGTGGGTCTGTGGACGGACGCTTCCATTGCCGAAAGGACAATGAGACATGAGGGATAGAGTCGGGACCTTGTACATGTACATTGAAACGGATCACCCGCGATCACTCTTGCCAAATGGTGAAAGTGCTAGAACGCGGTGATTGCCTGCACAACGAGAAGTATCTCAGCTATATGCAGGAGGAGAACAAGCATAACAATATATACATAACAATATATACATGTACAAACGATATATACATGTACAAACAATATATACATGTACAAACAATATATACAGGTACAAACGATATATACATGTACAAACGATATCTACATGTACAAACAATATCTACATGTACACACGATATCTACATGTACAAACAATATATACATGTACAAACAATATCTACATGTACAAACAATATATACATGTACAAACAATATATACATGTACAAACGATATATACATGTACAAACGATATCTACATGTACAAACAATATATACATGTACAAACAATATCTACATGTACAAGCAATATCTACATGTACAAGCAATATCTACATGTACAAACACTATCTACATGTACAAGCAATATCTACATGTACACACGATATCTACATGTACAAACAATATATACATGTACAAACAATATATACATGTACAAACAATATATACATGTACAAACAATATATACATGTACAAACGATATCTACATGTACAAACGATATATACATGTACAAACAATATATACATGTACAAACAATATATACATGTACAAACAATATATACATGTACAAACGATATATACATGTACAAACAATATATACATGTAAAAACGATATCTACATGTACAAACACTATCTACATGTACAAACGATATATACATGTACAAACGATATCTACATGTACAAAAAATATATACATGTACAAACGATATCTACATGTACAAACAATATATACATGTACAAACAATATATACATGTACAAACAATATATACATGTACAAACAATATATACATGTACAAACAATATCTACATGTACAAACGATATCTACATGTACAAACAATATATACATGTACAAACGATATCTACATGTACAAACAATATATACATGTACAAACGATATCTACATGTACAAACAATATATACATGTACAAACAATATATACATGTACAAACAATATATACATGTACAAACAATATATACATGTACAAACAATATCTACATGTACAAACGATATCTACATGTACAAACAATATATACATGTACAAACAATATCTACATGTACAAGCAATATCTACATGTACAAACACTATCTACATGTACAAGCAATATCTACATGTACACACGATATCTACATGTACAAACAATATATACATGTACAAACAATATATACATGTACAAACAATATATACATGTACAAACAATATATACATGTACAAACAATATATACATGTACAAACAATATATACATGTACAAACAATATATACATGTACAAACGATATATACATGTACAAAAATATCTACATGTACAAACGATATCTACATGTACAAACACTATCTACATGTACAAACGATATCTACATGTACAAACAATATATACATGTACAAACAATATATACATGTACAAACAATATATACATGTACAAACGATATATACATGTACAAACGATATCTACATGTACAAACAATATCTACATGTACAAACGATATCTACATGTACAAACAATATATACATGTACAAACAATATCTACATGTACAAGCAATATCTACATGTACAAACAATATCTACATGTACAAGCAATATCTACATGTACAAACAATATATACATGTACAAACAATATATACATGTACAAACAATATCTACATGTACAAGCGATATCTACATGTACAAACGATATCTACATGTACAAACAATATATACATGTACAAACAATATATACATGTACAAACAATATATACATGTACAAACGATATATACATGTACAAACGATATCTACATGTACAAACAATATATACATGTACAAACAATATATACATGTACAAACAATATATACATGTACAAACAATATATACATGTACAAACGATATCTACATGTACAAACAATATATACATGTACAAACAATATTTACATGTACAAACAATATATACATGTACAAACAATATATACATGTACAAACGATATATACATGTACAAACAATATATACATGTACAAACGATATCTACATGTACAAACACTATCTACATGTACAAACGATATATACATGTACAAACAATATATTCATGTACAAACAATATATACATGTACAAACGATATCTACATGTACAAACACTATCTACATGTACAAACGATATCTACATGTACAAACAATATATACATGTACAAACAATATATACATGTACAAACGATAAATACATGTACAAACAATATATACATGTACAAACAATATCTACATGTACAAGTAATATCTACATGTACACACGATATCTACATGTACAAACAATATATACATGTACAAACAATATATACATGTACAAACAATATATACATGTACAAACAATATATACAAGTACAAACGATATCTACATGTACAAACAATATATACATGTACAAACAATATATACATGTACAAACGATATCTACATGTACAAACAATATATACATGTACAAACAATATATACATGTACAAACGATATCTACATGTACAAACAATATATACATGTACAAACAATATATACATGTACAAACGATATCTACATGTACAAACAATATATACATGTACAAACAATATATACATGTACAAACAATATATACATGTACAAACAATATATACATGTACAAACAATATAGATATTAGGGAAGGATGAGAATACCGTGAAAACGACTTTTGACTGCCATTAGAACACGATGGAAAGTTTGGTAAGGACGAACATTTTAGCTGCTACAATGTTTAACGTTCAGGGAGTTTGACACTCTTCAAAGACGTTATTCACAATGGTGCATGGTCACGCTTTCCGTATGATAACTTGATATTCTACAGCTTGGGCCCAGTACAGTGATTTTCTGGACTCAGCTGCTCACGCAAACGAAAAGTTGAAGTCATCTCTACAAAAATCTTACGATCGTCATCACAATCTGGTTGACCGTTACGAGATATCAATATCTCAAATGACAATAGATCTTTTACTTTTTACGTAGATGTTTTCTTTCCTCTATCACTACCACGACTTTGACCGGATTTGATTGTATATATGAGTAACACGACGGGTGTCTTATAAGAAGCAGGAACTTCTTACCCTTCGCTAGCACCTGAGTTCACTACCGCTTTTTAGTGGGGTCCTGACTGGTCATCTTCTTAGTTTTTACTAGATAAGAATTAAATAAAAACAAACACGTATATAAATGACATACCTGCTCCCCTCCTGTTTCACCCCCATCTTTAATACATGGTTCTATAGTAAATCGTTCATTCTCATGCTTGAATCTTGTATCTATACACATATTTACTGCCACGTTTCGTATCTGAAATAAAAAGTACACTATTTTAAAGAACAATGTGTTAGGCGGTCAAAGTGCTTTGAAATACATACATATGTAGTTACAATCCAAATAAGAAAAGTTTGAAGATGTTAAAGGGTTAATCAGAATTTGTAATTCCAGGAAAGTACCAGATTGTGATTACGACGAACCGAATATATCCGTGGTTATTTCTTATACAGATATTTCGTAGCGGTTAACCAGATCATGACTTCAAATTAACCAATAGGAACTCTTATTTTATTAGCGTCCTTGGTGGTTAGTTTATTGAGACCAATTCCTACCGAGTAATACAGACACATATCTGGTGTTAATAAGAAGTATGGGTGTGTTTAATTGTAATTTGAATATCACAGTTAAAACACAAAACACAATCCGGATATAACAAAAAGAAAAATATACTGAAATCTAAAAAAACAATTAAGGTTCATATACCTCAGGCATAAGCAACCTTAATCACTTCCACAAAAGACTCAAATTATTGGGCTTGCCAATCTTGAGACTTTGAGCGTGCTTGGTGAAGGTTATTCTAGAAGCGTGTCATGTGCAGTAAAATAAAACTGCAAGTCATATTAGACAGGATACATATCCATAGCGTATATGGGTGATTCTACAAAAATTGGCAATTTTTTGTCCCAGAAAGATTTTTCTGTAACCATAACTCCAAATTGCAATTTCTGAGTAGTATTTACTAATTTGTGATCGGTCCAAACTTGACAAAAAGTTTTACCAATATAGGTACACCAACTCATATGTTTTTGGGGCTTTAAAGGCCCCAAAACGGGAACATTTGCTTGTCCCACTGATTCTAATCCTTACTTCAATCAAAAATTTCTTCCACTTATCCCTTGAACTTTACAAAATGTTATGGCTTATTTAGTAGATTTCCACTCAAATTTAAAAAAAAAGACATTTTTAAGTAACGGAAACTCCCTGAATATTGATTTCCAAGGCACAGAAGGACTGTCCCGCAATTTGGTGTCAACCCTTTTACCAAATTTCAATTGATCCCTGAGTAAGAGTTACCTCCCCTAATACTGAATATAGGATACTTGATGACAGATATGAACTTCCTGTATTTAAAAATGTAGAAGTCATCCATGGTAAGTAAACATGTGGAGATTTTGAAGAATAAATGAAGGTAAAAGTAGAGAATTCACTTTTTATCTGTCATATACTGTTCCACATTTTTAGTATTGATCCTATTCATATTCAGGAAACACAATATATGAAGAAGAAAAAAATAACAGCGGCCCCTTTTAAAAGAAATGTCATTTTATAGCCTTGGTCAGTAAAGTGACCTTGAAAAGTTTTAAATTGATTAAGGTCCGTCATTCCTGTTCCTGTCATTCCTGTTTCAGGGTAAAATTAACAGGAATGACTGGGCTTGGTAACAGGAATGATTTTTTTTAGATTCTAATCTGTAACAAAGGTATTTTGATACAAATGGATAAATTAAATTTATTGAAGCATTTACAAATTAGATACAGTATATTAAAAAAAACATTTCTCTGTCAAAGAAGTAACTTTTTGATTCAAAAGTGTTATATATTTTGTTTTGGTAACAGAATTGACATAGTTTGTAACAGGAATGACAGTTTTTCTTGTAAGATAAAACATTTTTATGAGTAAAATTCATAATGGTTACACAGGAAAACATCTAAAGGTTATTTCTCATTTTTTTAATTATGTTTGAACAAAAATACAAATAATTTAATTTAGTAATCTAATTATTATGCCAATTTAAGATCATATTTTGCAAAAGGGGACAGGAATGACATATTTGATAACAGGAATGACAGAAAATATAACTAAAAACAAGTTTTTTTATATTAAGGTTTCTTTTTTTTAATACAAACCATTTCTTGATCATTTATACTAGTTATAATTCTTTAGAGGGATATTTTCATGTGATTTCAAGTAAAATAAATTGAAATATTCCATGATACGCATGTTTACCTCAAAGGTAACATGACTGATGTAAATGGTAACAGGAATGACAATAATTTGATAAATGAATCAGATAAGCTTTTCATTACTGTTCTCTTATTACAAATAAAAAGAAATAAATGTTGTGATGTTGATTTCTCCTTACATGACAAAATATCCTATGAAATTTTAAAAAGTTCAAATCACTTTGTGCCCTTAATTGCAGTTGCGAGCAAATGCATTAGACAAGAAAATGAGATAGATGAAAGCAATGTTTCTAAAGAGGATATGAAAGATGAATACAATGAGACAATTGCAGATGTTGATGATGGAACTATGTCAGAAGCTAGTGATTCAGAGAGATGTGAAGGAGTGGCTGTTGAAGAGGGAGTAGTTGGTGAAGCTATGAGGCATGTAGATGAGGGGACAGGTGATACTGGAGGGACTCCAGACGATGATCCAGTTGGTGGATCTGAGAGGCAGGTTGATAAAGAGACAGTGGGGTGTGATGTTGGAGTGACTAAGGAAGATGATTTAGTTGGTGGATCTGAGAGACAGGTTGATAAAGAGACAGTGGGGTGTGATGTTAGAGTGACTAAGGAAGATGATCTAGTTGGTGGATCTGAGAGACAGGTTGATAAAGAGACAGTGGGGTGTGATGTTAGAGTGACTAAGGAAGATGATCTAGTTGGTGGATCTGAGAGGCAGGTTGATAAAGAGACAGTGGGTGTGATGTTGGAGTGACTAAGGAAGATGATCTAGTTGGTGGATCTGAGAGACAGGTTGATAAAGAGACAGTGGGTGTGATGTTGGAGTGACTAAGGAATATGATCTAGTTGGTGGATCTGAGAGGCAGGTTGATAAAGAGACAGTGGGGTGTGATGTTGGAGTGACTAAGGAAGATGATCTGGTTGGTGGATCTGAGAGACAGGTTGATACAGAGACAGTGGGTGTGATGTTGGAGTGACTAAGGAATATGATCTAGTTGGTGGATCTGAGAGACAGGTTGATAAAGAGACAGTGGGTGTGATGTTGGAGTGACTAAAGGAAGATGATCTAGTTGGTGGATCTGAGAGACAGGTTGATAAAGAGACAGTGGAGTGTGATGTTGGAGTGACTAAGGAAGATGATCTAGTTGGTGGATCTGAGAGACAGGTTGATAAAGAGACAGTGGGGTGTGATGTTAGAGTGACTAAGGAAGATGATCTAGTTGGTGGATCTGAGAGACAGGTTGATAAAGAGACAGTGGGTGTGATGTTGGAGTGACTAAGGAATATGATCTAGTTGGTGGATCTGAGAGGCAGGTTGATAAAGAGACAGTGGGGTGTGATGTTGGAGTGACTAAGGAAGATGATCTGGTTGGTGGATCTGAGAGACAGGTTGATACAGAGACAGTGGGTGTGATGTTGGAGTGACTAAGGAATATGATCTAGTTGGTGGATCTGAGAGACAGGTTGATAAAGAGACAGTGGGTGTGATGTTGGAGTGACTAAGGAATATGATCTAGTTGGTGGATCTGAGAGGCAGGTTGATAAAGAGACAGTGGGGTGTGATGTTAGAGTGACTAAGGAAGATGATCTAGTTGGTGGATCTGAGAGACAGGTTGATAAAGAGACAGTGGGGTGTGATGTTGGAGTGACTAAGGAAGATGATCTAGTTGGTGGATCTGAGAGGCAGGTTGATAAAGAGATAGTGGGGTGTGATGTTGGAGTGACTAAGGAAAAGGGATTAATTAGTGGAAGTGAGAGGCAGGTGAACAAGGAGACCGAGAGATCTGATATTGGAGGGACTCGGGGAGAGGGATTAGTCTGTGGAACTGAGAAGCAGGATGATCGAATGACAGAAAGATGTGGAGGTCTACAGTCTGAGGTCAGAACTGAGAGAGATATTACAAAATGATGAATTGACTGTTGGAATGTAGTTGTATATGACCATATCAAATATCCAGGACTTATCGTAAAAACAAAAAGAAGCGAAGTTCAAGTACAATGTATGGAACATACCCAACAATCTGCCAGCGAATACCAGTGGCCAAAACATAAAGATATTTGTTGGTATTTCAATGAGGACATTGTTAAAATCATTCCAAATTCCAACATAAAGAAAATAGGCAATAATAAATATAGCATAGAGTAAAGACATGAAATCTAAAAAACATTTTCAAAATGTCATTCCTGTTACTACTTTGTTATTAATTGTTTATTAAGAGTTTCATTTTGGCTTTTTTATTTGTTTTAAAATTTGTGAATTATTTTAGTATACCTTTACTTGCTAAATAAATGTCCAAAAATTAATAGATTAACATGGGTGAAAAGAAACAAATTCCTGTTACCAAATGTGTCATTCCTGTTATCGAAGTGTCATTCCTGTTACCTAGTTCAATTTCAATCAATAGTTATTTATTTAAATCATATGATGCTCATCTATTATAAAAAAAATATTGAGTTTGATTGTGTTATCATAAAAAAAGAAATTGTTATTCAATAATGGATTTAATTAATTTACAACAGCCAAAAAAAGTTTGATTTTAGGTAAAAATTAAGAAAAGGTAATAAAATTTGCTATTTCTACCAAACAAATTGCAATGCAAATGTAAAAATTTCACTATAGTATGTATTTTTTGTGTTTGATCGTATGGAAACATTTTTTCTCAGTGTTATCTTTTTGGATTTTTTTGTACAAAGAAAAATAATAAGGTAACAGGAATGACAAACAAGACGACTAGGTCATATATTATGACATAGGTGAGAATGTATTGGTTGAATATTTTGAAGTACATGTTTTTTTTCTGATTCTTTAATGTTATTTGAGTGTTTTGAATTCAATAAAGATGTTCCAATAACTGTTTTATTTTTCTGAATCTGAAAAATGAAAATTGCCACTTTCTGTAGAATGACCCATATTTGAATCGATAACTAATGGAAAACCGCGATCACTAGACAATCACAAATGTCAACCATATTGATAAATGGTATTTTTAACATCTGTGTACTGTCTCTCTAGTAGCAAGTGGAGTATATAGAACATCAATTGTTTATTGTTGGTCAAAACAATATATAAGCGATTACTTTCATTTTCATTCTAGATAACTGTAATATTCTATATACCAGATAGGGGTATACCTCCGTCCAGAAAACAATTGTAAGAGTATACAGTGAGTGAGTGAGTGAGTGAGTGAGTGATTGCTTAACGCCAATTCAGCAATTTTTCAGCTATAGTATGGCGAGAGCTAGTTAATCTTAAAAGAGATGATGATGTCCCACTCGGACACATCATCCTGATCCCGAGTCAACCAGTCTTTGCTCTTTCTCCTTAATGCTCCGTGCTGAGCGGAGAAGCAACAAATACAAATTGTATAGTCTTTGGTTTGACACGCCCGGGGCTCGAACCCACGATCCATTGCATTCGAGGTGAGCACTCTAACCATTATGCCATTGATGCGGTTGTAAGAGTATACACATTTTTATTAAAGCTTAATAAAAAGAAAAAAACAGTGACGGTAAAAAACTCCACCAATATTATCAAAACAAACCATGACCTCTCAGCTTAAATCTTTGAGCATAAAAAGACCACCATATATGACTTTGGAAATCTAGGTCCTAGCTTTGAGTAGACACAAAAATGTGTCCGCCTTGTTCCGGTTAATGGGGTCCCAACCCCCTCTTCTATATAATTGCATCTCTAGCAGCAATACAGATATTAACAAACGATAAAAAAAAATGCACATACTCACATTCGACTCACTTAAAAAGATTAGTGTATTTTGTATTATCTTAGTATCGGTGACGTAATACATTGTATAGAAATAGAATGAAATACAAAAGAAGAATAACATGATCGCTCACTTTTCTGGATTGGTACAGACATTTCAATAAAATGTGGCGGGGTTAGGCTAACTTTATAGGCCCAAACCTCCCCTTTTAGTGAAATGTTTCCGTCAAGTGTTTTCCACATATGACAACATGTTATTTAAGATACAAAATCTTACCTCACCATTTGCGTAAGGGGTAGGCTCTATTGCAGGATAAGTATCCTCTAAATCAAAGGCTATCTCCTTCATAAACCATTTAAATGGTTTACAATTTAATTTCTGCCTTATAGCCTTCTGTGCTGTCAAATCTCCAGTGTCGATGCTGATTAAATTAGGTCTTCGTTTATATAAATACTGTGCATATTCATCCATCCAAACTTCAGCCACTCTCTTATAATTCTGATAACAACAAAGTTCAGTCTTACAGTTACCATAAATTGTAACATATCAAAGTGAAAGTCAACTACAAGAGGCCTTTTTTTGTTCATTTATACACAGTTACCGTAAAGTGTGACTTATTAAAGAGACCATAAACTACAAGAGGTTTGTTATACACAGATACCATAAAGTGTGACATTTTAAAGTGAAAGTAGGTTTTGCAAAATGGGGTGATAATCTAATTTATGCTAAATTCTTACAAGAATTTTTTGCATAATATTTAATAATTTAATTATGTAAGTAGACAAAATAGGTATATTGTAGGCGAACATAAAATTTATTTGTACGAGCTTTAGACACAGGAAGAAAAGCGAGCATCTGGTTAGCTTTTCTTTCTGAGTCGAGACGAGTACATAAGAAACAGTGTACCAGAAATTGTATACGATACGTCTAGTAGACATATAAGCTAGAGATCTATACGCACACCTTTATATAATTAGTTATTACTAATTGCAGTATAAAGAATATTAATACGATGGCTTCTTACATTGTTTGATAAATGTCCTCTAGTTGATTCATGATATTGGTAATTATGTTGTTACGATATATGAGACATAGACAGACACACGACCGGTGCCACATGTGGAGCAGGAACTGTTTACCCTTCCGGAGCACCTGATTTCTTCGCAGGTTTTTAGTGGGGTTCGAGTTGCTCGATCATTAGTTTTCTTCATAATATTTGTAGATCATTGCCTGTCCTGTATTTTTCTTTTGGCCAATGCATTGTCTGTCCTTTATTTTTCTTTTGGCCAATGCATTGTCTGTCCTTTATTTTTCTTTTGGCCAATGCATTGTCTGTCCTTTATTTTTCTTTTGGCCAATGCATTGTCTGTCCTTTATTTTTCTTTCGGCCAATGCATTGTCTGTCCTTTATTTTTCTTTCGGCCAATGCATTGTCTGTCCTTTATTTTTCTTTCGGCCAATGCATTGTCTGTCCTTTATTTTTCTTTTGGCCAATGCATTGTCTGTCCTTTATTTTTCTTTCGGCCAATGCATTGTCTGTCCTTTATTTTTCTTTCGGCCAATGCATTGTCTGTCCTTTATTTTTCTTTCGGCCAATGCATTGTCTGTCCTTTATTTTTCTTTCGGCCAATGCATTGTCTGTCCTTTATTTTTCTTTCGGCCAATGCATTGTCTGTCCTTTATTTTTCTTTCGGCCAATGCATTGTCTGTCCTTTATTTTTCTTTCGGCCAATGCATTGTCTGTCCTTTATTTTTCTTTCGGCCAATGCATTGTCTGTCCTTTATTTTTCTTTCGGCCAATGCATTGTCTGTCCTTTATTTTTCTTTCGGCCAATGCATTGTCTGTCCTTTATTTTTCTTTCGGCCAATGCATTGTCTGTCCTTTATTTTTCTTTCGGCCAATGCATTGTCTGTCCTTTATTTTTCTTTCGGCCAATGCATTGTCTGTCCTTTCTCGACTTAAGGTTTTTGATTACCTCTTCTGCATCTTTAAGCCTTTCGTTCAATATACAAACATATCACTAGGGAATGTAAATAAAATATGAATATCTATGATCGTATTATGTTGCCAAGTTCAATTTAGTTTCTATAACATGGTCTTGATTGATTGTTGTTTAAGAACACCTTTAGCAATATCTCAGCTATATCATGTCATGAACATTTTATCAATAACCTTTAGATTAACAAACCCGAATACAAAATAGCAGAACATATGCTTTTAAATTAATAATTTCCCCAATTCTTATAGCGACCACACGATCATACTGTTACTTTCTTCTTGTGAGTAAATAACCTCATCGGTGGTGTAATGGTTAGCGTGGTCGCCTCGAGTACAGTAGATCATGGGATCAAACCTCGATCGGGGCAAACCAAAGACTATACAATTGTTATTTGTTGCTTCTGCACGCAGCATTAAGGAGAAAGAGCAAAGACTGGTTCGCTCGGAATCAGAATAATGTGTCCGAGTGGAGCGACATGTCTACCCGCGGACTGTTGTTTCAGTGAGCTGGCACTATAAAAAACCAACTCAGCGTGTTGGTCTAGAACAAAGCGGACCTCATCATCATCTCATTGAAAATTAACTTGTTCTCGCCATGATATAACTGAAAAATTGCTGAATTGGCGTTAACCAACAATCACTCACTCACTCTTCTTGTGAGTAAAGCTTTGTAAACGTTAGAGTAAACCAATGCCCACGAAGGGTAAGCAGATCCGGTCTCTTATACTACACCCCTAGTGTTACCACGAAGGGTAAGTAGATCCTGATACACTCCTAGTGTTACATACTCTCCAAATATAATCCGGAGGCCCAGGATGAGTATATGGTTTAAATTTTGTGTAGACATGACCAATTCTAGAACAGGGAGTGTCTATCATTTTACCGCCACACTGCCAAATCTGAAAGAAGCAACAAACAGGTTTGCTATATATCATTTAGGTAACATTATCAGTATATATTGAATACAATGTTCAGGAACTTTGTTTTTTCTTCTCCCAAATATCTTAAAATCATTTGGCTCTCCTGTCCTTTGGCTTAGAGCGTATAGTAACTAATGACGACTATTCCAGAAACGCGTCGTGCGCACTAACTTAGATATCTACGTTTTCATTTTGACGCCTATTTGTTTATATTATATTGAATCAATACGTTCTTCATTTTCATATAAAATATAGTTTTGTCATTTCAAAAGGTTTGATACATGCATATTATTTGGTAACACTTCAATATCGATTGCATTAACTTATAATTGATTAATTGGTTGATTGATTGATTGATTGATTGATTGATTGATTGATTGATTGATTGATTGATTGATTGATTGATTGATTGATTGATTGATTGAGTAAATGAGTGAAGTGAGTGAGTGAGTGAGTGAGTGAGAAATAACATACTGTCTGAACACTTTCAAAATCCAACCGAAATATCTTCAAAAAAAAAAAGGTAAAATCGACAAATGACTGCAAATTTTTTTGTCTTGGTACAACACTTCAATAAAAAGTGTCGGGGTTAAGCTACTTTTATGCGCCCAGTGCTTAATTAGATTTTAGCTATATCATGGAGAGAGAAAGTTACATGATAATAAGGTTCACTCAATACTAGACCAACACATTATCCTGATTCCGAGCCATCCAATTAATGCCGCGAACTTTCTAGAGAAGCATCAAATATCAATTTTATACTCTTTGATTTGGCAGAATGGGGCTCAAGCTCACTATCTATGTCACTCAGAATGAGCATGCTAACCATTACACTACCGATGCAGTCATCTTATGAATTGACGGTAATCCACTAATTTCCACTCTTTCCTCGTTTAATTCTAAATATGAGAATTGTACTAGTCCTGCATTAACAGAACTAACTTATAATCACCTTTTAAAATGTTAGCTACGTTATGACCATGTGCAGGTATTTTTATCGTTTGTTTATATATGTATTGCCGTTGGAGATCCAGTTATCAAGAGGGGGAGTTGGGATCCCTTCAAGCGGTTTAACCCTGCCACATTTCTATGCCTGTCCAAAACCAGGATCTGGATTTTCAACGTCATTTATGTCGTGATCTTTCCAGTGTTCAGTGAGTTAAGATAAGAGGTGGTTGTTCGTTTTGTTAATAGTGGTGAAATTGATGACCATAACTGTTTTAATATTCTTTTCATAATCCCTTTACAAGAACATATATACTTTCCTCCTAACTCGCTTGTCCTACCTATGGAATTATTGCCTATCATCATTAACGTTGTGAGTTCGAACCCCGCTCAGGCGAGGTGTACTCGATACAACATTATGTGATCAAGTTTGTCAGTGACTTGCGGCAGGTCGGTGGTTTTCTCCGGGTACTTCGGTTTCCTTCACTAATACAACTGAAGTCACGATATAGCTGAAATATTGTGGCGTTAACACCATAACCTTAATCCCATTTTTCGTGATTCAACAGGATCCCATTTCGTCTCTAAACTTTTAAAGGTGCTGTAGTTGTACATTCAAGTAAAAATTTAAACCAGGAATAGGGAATATTGTATGCTTTAATTGATTTCAACGGCGTATACTAATTTGCGCATATGCATTATACATCATTGTAATAGATGTGTACAACGTATATTTTTGACTTCATTTCAAACTAAACGCTTGAGAAAAAGAAGGGGCAATCAGACATGGACAATCCAGTGACACAGGCAGCATTGGCCACAAGGCATACAACACCGAAAATTAAAACGAGGAACAACACGTACTCCATCAAACCCCCCCTCTCACGTGTCAATAGTATACTCCATCAAACCTCCCCTCTCACGTGTCAATAGTATACTCCATCAAACCTCCCCTCTCACGTGTCAATAGTATACTCCATCAAACCTCCCCTCTCACGTGTCAATAGTATACTCCATCAAACCTCCTCTCTCACGTGTCAATAGTATACTCCATCAAACCTCCCCTCTCACGTGTCAATAGTATACTCCATCAAACCTCCTCTCTCACGTGTCAATAGTATACTCCATCAAACCTCCCCTGTCACGTGTCAATAGTATACCGACCCTCACTATATTATAACTGCAATAGTTCTAATCTTCATATTATATTTATCCTTTTTACAACTAAATTTGTCATACATATAATACAAGCTCTACTAAAGAGAGATGTCAGCCTTAACCTTCATTTAAATGTGGATAGTACACACGACCATAGGAAGACATACTAGGAAAACAGTGGTATATTCTTAACCATAATTTAATTGGCAATAAATTTGTCTTATTGTGTTTCAATATTTGGTCGTCATTATTATATTATTTAAAAGAGGGCGTCGTGGGCGTGATCTTATGGTAGTTAGGATTTACAAACAGTGCATATAACCACTTACGTTGTGAGTTCGAATCCGCTCGTGGCGAGGTGTACTCATACAACAATATGCGATAAAGTTGTCAGTGACTTGCAGTAGGTCGGTGGCTTTTTCTGGGTACTACTGTGTCGTCCATCAATAAAACTGACCGCCACAATATAATTGAAATATTGTTGATAGTGGCGTTAAGCACAATAACCCTAACCCTCTTCTTTAAATAAAAGACTAATCAAAGTCACGGTAAGATCACTGTTACCGTAATTTGTTAATAGGTCACAGTGACTTTTCATGAAAAGTCATTTTAATGTTCAAACGGTTTAGGCCGAAAATGTCATGGAGTCAAATGTCATGTTTTTCAGAGAAAACGGTGATGTTGAAAATTGCCCCAAAATTGCTCAAATTTCTGAAATACCTTAAAAGATAGTTCATACTGTTCTGCTCCCCATATTTCAAGTCCTGCGTCATATCCACCTAGTTCCCAGAACCACTTTGCACTGATAGCAAATAATCCACCAGCCATTACAGGGCTTCTGCAATAGATACATTCAGATGCAGCTTATAATGATTTTTATTGCAAAAACCTATTGATAAAAAACATAAAAAAACATTTAATAACAATTTTCACCCCCGGTTTTAAGTATTCGTGTTCGTACTTCCCTATTATATGTCTTTACGTTCTTAGTTCTGTGTTGTGATGTTCGCTACGATTTCGGCGTAGAAATGATGTTCGGTTCGTCTTCATACCTGTTCATTTAAGTATATGAGTAACATGGCGGGTGTCTTATAAGAAGCAGGAACTGCTTGCCCTTCGCGAGCACCTGGATTCGATCCCGTTTTTTTTGGTGTGTATTAAATTATTAATGATTAAAACCCTGACGGATAACATCATCTTTATCTTCTTATTTGTTCAATCAGTTTTTAGACTCCGGGTTTGTAATAAGAGTAACCCGACGATTGCCACAAGTGGTACAGGAACTGCTTACCGGCCCGGAACACATGCCTTCACTCCCGGAACACATGCCGTCACTTCCGGTTTTCCATGGGATTCGTGAACACATGCCTCCACTCCCGGTTTTCCATGGGATTCGTGAACACATGCCTTCACTCCCGGTTTTCCATGGGATTCGTGAACACATGCCTTCACTCCCGGTTTTCCATGGGATTCGTGAACACATGCCTTCACTCCCGGTTTACCATGGGATTCGTGAACACATGCCTTCACTCCCGGTTTACCATGGGATTCGTGTTGCTCATTCTTTAGTTTACTGTGTAGTGGTCTGTACTTTTGCTGTTTGTTTTTTTGGCCATTGTATTATCTGGCCTTCTTCGATTTATGGCTTCTGAAATACTCCTTTCACATCTTCAAACTTTTTTCCTTCGCGCTTGCGTAATGCCATATCCGATGACATGTCCAACATCTGGATTTCTAATGCTCAGTAGTTTTATGAAAGGTGTACTATAATTACTTGAATGGTTCTGATGGATGTTTTAGGTCATCTGGTGTCAGTGGCAATCTTTTATAGAGGAATTCCCAATTAAATGCTCCTCTCGCCCCGTTATCTTGGGCTCTGTAGGCAAAGGTTTCATAGTCAATCACGTCTATGAAGGGACAGACAACAGTCTTGTAATCCTCTTGTATTGGACCTGAAAATGAGGAAAACCCAAGTAATAAAAAGGAACAACAATAAAAACGTAGATAACAAATTTAGTTCTCAAATGCGTTTCTGGAATAACAATCAAAAAGGTGAAAGGTCAAATAGTTCAAAAGAGTTTGGGAGCAATTATAACAACAATTTAAATGAATTCGGCCAATCATACATAATGAACCAACTATAGAATATACATATATAATTTATTAGAATCGATTTGAATGCACGTTAATATAAAATAACATATGCCAAGACCCACGGGTACTTGTTTTTTTTAATCAATGGGAATGTCGACTATCCATGTAGGACCAATTCAACTGTCATAATGATATGTGAAGATGCAATCTATAGTGCATGAGACTTAAATTTCCAGATTAACATGATAATATCTACCTAGAATTCAGGTAAATATCAAAAGCTAATGAACAACAACATTATGTTTTAATTTTAATTATGTTTCTGTACATAACATGTTCACAATGATACTTGAATTCACGAACAAGGTATTGTTGAATACAATATCAGTTGGCATGGGACATATTAACTGTAATCACATTAGGGTGCACAAAAGTCATTAGTAAATAAGTACTCACAACTAAGACAAATATCCAGGAGTTTTCCTCTAACACAAAATGTGCTACTAGTAACTACTATTTACTCATCTGGAGCATCTGAGTTCACCCCCGGTTTGTAGTAAGATTCGTGGTGCTCCATCTTTAGTTTTCTGTGTAGAGCTTTGTCCGTTTGTCCTTTATGCTTGGCCATTGTGTTGTCTGTTCTTTTTTGAGTTGCGGCTTCTGATTACCCCTTGTGGTATTTTCAAACTTTTTCTTATCACAACACATTCAGTAACAGTTAAAATGTCATTGATAGCCACACATATTTGATATTTGAATTAGAGACCTGCTAGAATCTGTATCCACTGTTTTTGGCCAACGATTATTTTGCTATAGAACCCAATATTGTTTTGTAGTCTGGCTTTTCAAATGTTACCTTCGGGCAACAATGAATGATACTATTGCTTGACGAAATGTGCATGTGTTATCTTCAAATTTTTCTTCTGGCAAATTCATATGCAGAAATGTTTGATGATACCAAAGGAGTATTCAAAAATCATAAATCGAAAGACAGACAATACAGTAGCCAAAAGAAAAGGACGAAAGGGCAATTATGCCAATTGTCCAACTGTATTTGTTTTGTTTGTTTGATTGTGTTTAACGCCACTTTCAACAATATTTCAGCTATATCGTGGCGGTCAGTTTTTTTGGCGGAGCAAACCGGAGGACCCGGAGAAAACCACCAACCTGTCGCAAGTCACTGTGGTGAAAGACACTGATTGCATAGGTAGTTGTATATCCAACTACCATAAGATCACGGCCACGACGACCCCCTTACAAACTGTATGCAAGTGACAAGTAGAAAGAGGTCAATGTGCGAAATGGAATGAGACTAGAGGCTCAGCACTGAGCTGAGCCTGTGTCGCTCACCTTTCATTCTGCTCTGAGGAAACTTAATACAGAACCCTCCATAGCCTATAGGTGCTTCCCACCAAATTTCGGTTCGTTTTGGCAAAGCAGTTTCAGAGAAGAAGATTTTTAGAAAGCGATCAATCTAAAACAAGAATTGCCTGTGGCAGCCATGTTTGTTAATGGATAAAAACGAAATGATCAATCTCTATAGAGGACCTTCCATAGATTCTTCTTACCAAGTTTCATATCATTTGGCGAAGCGGTTTCAGAGGAAAAGCTGTTTTAGAAATCAAACAATAAGAAACAAGAATTGTCTATGACGGCCATGTTTGTTAACGGATCAAAACAGAATGAGCAATTCCCATAGAAGACCTTCCATAGATGCTTCCTACCAGGTTTCGGTCTATTGGCCAAGCTGTGTCAGAGAAGAAGATTTTTAGAAATTGACCAATCAGAAAAAAAGATTGTCTGTGGTGGCCATGTTTGTTAACAGATTGGGACAAAATGAGCAATCGTTATAAGAGGACTTTCCATAGATGCTTCCTACCAAGTTTCGGATCATTTAGCCATGCGGTTTCAGAGGAGAAGATTTGTAGAAATAGACCAATCAGAAACAAGAATCGCCTGTGGTGGCCATGTTTGTTAATGGATATGGGATAGAATGAGCAATCTTTATAGAGGACCTTCCATAGATGCTTCCTACCAAGTTTCGGTTCATTTGGCCATGTGATTTCAGAGGAGAAGATTTTTAGAAATAGACCAATCAGAAACAAGAATTGCCTGTGGTTGCCATGTTTGTTAATGGATCGGAACGGAATGAGCAATCTGTATAGAGAACCTTCCATAGATGCTTCCTACTAAGTTTCCGATCATTTGGCCAAGCGGTTTCAGAGGAGAAGATTTTTAGAAATCGACCAATCAGAAATAAGAATTGCCTGTGGCGGCCATGTTTGTTAATGGATCGGAACGAAATTAGCACTCTTTATAGAGGACCACCCATAGATGCTTCCTACCAAGTTTCGGTTCATTTAGCCAAGCGGTTTCAGAAGAGAAGAATTTAAAATCAGCCAATCAGAAACAAGCGTCGCCTGTGGCGGCCATGTTCGTTAATGGGTCGGGACGAAATGAACAATCTTTATAGAGGAGCTTCCATAGATGGTTCATACCAAGTTTCTGTTCATTTGGTTGAGGGGTTTTAGAGGCATATTTATCTGTAATTCAATTCAGAGATAACTGCATTTTGAATAGATACAAAATGTATCTATATTTAAACTAGAGTTATCTCCCTTTTAACAGAAAAAATGATTTTTTAGATATCACTCAATCAGAAACAAGAATCGCCTGTGGCGGCCATGTTTGTTAACAGATCAAGATGAAATTAGCAATCTTTATAGAGGACCTTCCATAGATGCTTCCTACCTAGTTTCGGTTCATTTGGCTAAGCAGTTTCAGAGGGGAAGATTTAAAAAAATAGACCAATCAGAAACAAGAATTGCCTGTGGCGGCCATGCTTGTTAATGGATCGGGACAAAATGAGCAATCTTTATAGAGGACCTTCCATTTATGCTTCCTACCAAGTTTCAGTTCATATGGTTGAGGGGTTTCAGAGGAGAAGATTAAAATGTGAAAAGTTAACGGACGACAGACGACAGACGACGGACGACAGACGACGGACGACGGACGTCAAGTGATGACAAAAGCTCACATTGCCTTTGGCAAGGTGAGCTAAAAAAGCCAAAGGGTGAATAAATTTGAAGTTTGTGGACGTTTGTTTTCAAATCTTAATCATTACACTTACTGAGAAGGGGAGGTAACCAGTTTACACTAGCTTCACAGTGAGAGTCAAGAAAAATAAGAACTTCCCCGGTAGCAGCCAAGGCACCTAATATTCTGGTCCTAATTAAACCTTCTCGTTTCTTAGCTCTTATAACTCTGACATTCGTGAAGTGCTCCTGTAAATAGTCCTCTAACTGTTTCCCTAAAAATTCTGAAAACATAAAATACTACAGTCAAACCTGCACCTCTATTGAGCAATAACTTGTATTATGTGACCTTAATTCTAATTTCCATTCATAGTGCATTTCATATTAATTAAACCTTTATTTAGTGACAACCTGTCTTATGTGACCCTATTTCAATGTTGTCTTGGAAGGTCACATAAGACAGGTTTGACTACATGTACATATGTATAAAGCTTGTCTTGACTCCACGTATATGTAAAGTACGAAATGTATTAATTTGTATTTGATATTTCGTTTTTGACCCCATCTAAAAATTATATTTTTGTTGTAGTAAAAAAGTAGATGATCTAACACAAGGAATTAATCACAAAATTAAACAGCTGAAAACGATACTCTAGGTCTATTATTTCAATTCATACTTTTATTATTTATTGGGCCCATAAAACTAGTTTCAACCCTCCACCGTTCATTAAAGTGTCGGTACCAAGCCAGGAAAGTCAGCAGCCATGCATATGTGTGTTAGGAGTATCAATTTCCTTTCTTTGCAACTGAATTTTGGAGCTGTTCAGACATTACGGTATTTTTTTTTTTTTTTTATCTTATTATACTATCACACTGAATGTAAAATGATTTTTTTTCAAAACCTACCTTTAGACATGCATGTACATTATATCTAATATAACCGGATCAGTGGTGTAATGGCGAGAGTACTTGTCTCGAGTGTGGTAGATCTTGGGTTCGATCCCCTGTAGGTTCAAACCAAAGACTAAAAATTTGTATTTGTTGCTTCTCGACTAAGAAGGCAGTATTAAGGAGTAAGAGCAATGACTGCTTGGCTCGGAATCAGGATAATGTGTAGGAGTGAAGTTACATGTCTACCCGCAGACTGTTACACTACAGTGAGCAAGCACTATAAAATTCCAAATCAACGTATTAGTCTAGTACAAAGTGGACCTCATCATCACCATCATCGTGATCATCATCATCTCATCAAAATATAACTTGTTCTCGCCATGATGTATCTGAAACATTGCTCATTTGGCGTTAAACAACAATCACTCAATCACTCATTACATTTGATATTGTAACAATATATTATATATATTATCGTTAAGGAATTATTATACATTATCCTTCTTGCTACTCAACTTCCTGTTCCGGCGATGTGTGATATTTGACATTAACTATTTCAAGTAAGCCATATAATACTTTATCGAATTTATTTTGAAAGATTGGGAAAAAACAACACAGAAAGGATAAATGAATAAGGAGAAAAGAGGGAGAGGCGTTAAGGTGCAAAATGGGCCCCACATTTTATTAAAAAATAATGCTTGACATAGAATAAAAACAATTTACTAATTTAATTGTTATATTTACAAATTTTCAAAAAATATATCTTTCCGTGAGATTGGGTGCGCTATGACGTCACAATGACATCATAATTAGACGGATAATGCTAAAAATGGACTATAAACGACATATTCAATGTATATTTTAGCTATTTTATATACCTCCACAGTCTTCCACCAACACTAAATTGAGCGTTGTTTTGAGTATAGAGGGTTAATGATTGTATCAAAATATTTTGTTGGTGGAGGATATTGTGGAGGTTGTTAAATATTAATTTATTTATAACCTCGACCAGACCCTTAAAATTAATATTTTCACTCTTTTGATTGTATATATGATACCATTATGTATATATACACAATCTCTGTACATTTTATGATTCATTTCAAGTAATGAAATTCATCAGTAAATAACTTGTTTCTGTAAATAATTGTATTTATTTTAAATACAGTTTGCATACATTGAAACCAGGAGAAAAACTCAGTGCATGCAGTCCGGCGTCAATGCGATAAAAAGAACTGGGGACTATAAGCGCAGGGGCTCGCAGTTATATTTTCACATCGCCAGGTATATGTTAAAAGAGAAGGGAGGACACTTTTTTTGCTGCCCAAAGTGGAAGTAGAATTTCGGCATCTTTCTTCGCTTCAAAAACGGTTTAGTCTTTGTTCTTACCATAAAATTAATGCAAATATCGTTGTTTTTTGCTGATTGACTGGTTTACAGTGGAATAACACTCGTTTTTAAATTCCAAGCGCTCTGGACAACTTCTTATCATACTCATTTCCGGTTTATACGGACTTAATAATATTGATAGAAATAAAAAAATCGAAATATAATTTTAAAAAGTAGGAAAAAAGTCAACTTAAATCTCTTGCATTAAAATATATTTTTTCCTTGTTTCAATCAATCTGGAAATACAGGAAGACAGCATTTTAAGAATATCTTTTGACAAGATGAGTAAATAATTTCCCGCAAAAATGTCAGTTTAAATCCTTCGACCAATAAAACTCACCTTGATATTTAGACCGTATAAACCGGAATTGAGTATGCTAAGAAGTTGTCCAAACCGCTTGGAATTTAAAAACGAGTGTTATTCCACTGTAAACCAGTCAATCAGCAAAAACATCGATATTTGCATTAATTTTATGGGAAGAACAAAGACTAAACCGTTTTTGAAGCGGAAAAAGGTGCCGAAACTCTACTTTCACTTTTGGTCCCCCAAAAAGTGTCCTTCCTTCTTCTTTTTAATACATATCTGGTGATGTGAAAATATAACTGCGAGCCCCTGTGACTATAAGTGCCATATATGGCCCCATATTTAATAAATCATTATCTTAGAAAATACTTGATTAAAATTTGATGTGGTTTATTTTATAGACGACATCATACTTTTGATGTTAAAACTTGTTTCCAACAAAATCGATACGTTTTTGTCGTCATTGTGATGTTATTTGTTTTCTGTATTTCGTGGGATTTTTCCCGCGATATTTCGACGGTTTTCGAAGAAATTAAGCATCTCCGTAGTCGTGCACCAGACAATATTTTACCAGATTATTAAAATAAATAAAACACAACTACTGTTAAAGTATTTTTTTGGTGCACGAGGTGTTACATTTCTTGAAAAACGACGGGAAAATGTTCAAATATTACAAGCGCTTAGATGACGTTTTGATATTTGAGAAGCAATATTTGTCGTAAAAAACGATGGTATGTCGGCACGTAACAGTTATATATAAAAATAAAATAAACACCACTTCATCCAAAATAGTTTTTTCCATAAGCCCCCAATTATTGATTATATATTTTCTTCCGGGATACTGAAATAGTTATTACTACCGGGATACTGAGGTAGGTTTAATGGTCTATCGATGCTACTTCTAAAATGAAGTAAAATAGTTTGATCCAAAGGGAGTAGATATTTTTTGGGCACAATCCAACATATCCTTAAGAAGAGTTTGAAGATACCAAAGGGGCAATCAGAATCCGTATATGCGTTCTGTCATGTGCATAAGTTATTGTTTGCATGATTGACAGACAATATTCATCATATTGTTTTCTAGCTTCTGAACTGTCGATCGAGAAAAAAATAAAATATTCTAGACAGGCAGCATATAGCCAGTCAATGGGGTTTGCAATTAACATTTCGCATGCACAATAGCGACCCAACACCACAAGGTGTGGAAAATAGAAATATTCTTCTGTGGTTTAAATGCGTATTAACTGCATTACATGTAAACTGTATTATTCTGTTTGATAAAGTCCTTTAACTAGAACAGAAAAAAATGTACCCTTGAGTGAAATAGTGTTGTAAGAAAATATCGTGAATGTGATGTACAAGTATGAAAGTATTTCAAGGTATATTTTAAATGAGGTTGAAACATGTCGCCATTTGATATCAATTCGGTTGTATTTCATTTTGACGATTTTAATTACGAAAGACGATCACAACCATATTTTCTTTAACAATTGCTCAGCTGTTTTTTTTCCATAACATATAATAAAATGAAAAAATATATATCACACTGTCGGAACAGTTCCAACATTCAATAGAAAAATCGTAGAAATATTATCATTTAGTGTCCGTCGTTTGTTATCCATAAGTTTTTGAACATATTAATATTTAATCTTTTTCTTTGAAACTGCAAAACCAAATGCTTTATTTTACGTTATCAAGTTTTAGGACTATTTTGTAGCGCGTGCATATATAGTACATGTTTATACAAAGCGCACATGCATAAACGCTTACCTCACCATGACCAGACCCAAAGGGTCTAAGGTATTATCATCACATTGCGTCCATTGATTGATTGATTGATTGGTGTTTAACGTCCAGCGAGCAATTTTTCAGCTATATTCAGGACGAGAACATTTAACAATTTAAACGCCACGGGACTCGAAACAAGGAAATGTGATGGGTAGGGACGGATAATTTTGGCAGTGCAACAGGTCTCTTATGGACCACTCATCATGAGCATGCTCATAATGAGCTGTTACACTGGGTTCTTTAACCTGCGGAGAGGGTGGCAATCTCTCAACACGGGACCTCGGTTTTATTTACGTCTCATCCGCAGGACGGGTTGGTTGTGAATTTCTACATCCCGCACAACCGACGGACGCCCCTTCAAGCCGAAGAAGCTCTCGGTCCCATTTCTATACCCCGGGGTTCCCGCGGGGTTGTCTGTAAATCTTTAACATTAACATTGGAGGGATGTAGGAGAGGTGTGTATTCAGTGCCGTCTTAACGCATGGGCACGCGGGGCAGTTGCCCGGGGGCCACGAGCATAGGGGCCCCATGCTTACCTATGTATGTTGTGTACTGTATGTTTTTCTAAGGTTTAAACACTGACGTAGGCTTTGTTGGAAATACCAATACAATATATGTTTAATTTTATATACAATTACAGTTTTATTCCTATGAGTGGTTGTGTAGATATGGGCCCCATTGTACTGCTTTTCCTGGGGGCCCGTGATGCTGTTAAGACGGCCCTGCTTCTATTGTTTTATCCAAAAAGCAGTAGAGAGGGTCTACACGTGTAAAATGCTACCGTAACGTTGGTGTTTAGATATTTCAGCAGATAAACAATACAAATTAATTTGTGAAGAAATGGAGCTTTTGAAGCACATCTATAAAACATGTATTAAAGGAAAATTTTTACTACGCTGATTATTAAATGAAAATGAAAACGACGATTGTATTACATGACGTTTACTGTGACGTAGCATATCCGGAATATTTACACGTCCGCAATCGATATTACAAAAACTCTACGTCCTTTAAGTGTTTTAAAATAATCGTTTTTTAGCGCTTCATTGAAAATGTACTTCGGTCAACGCTTTCATACCCCAATGAAACTTCAAAAGAATGCATTCAATTCTTATAATTATATTTAAATCACACCAAAATTTAATATAGTTGAATTTTTCGTTGTGAATTTTATTTGTTTTAGATTATTTGCTGTTGGAAATTACTACGCCATTGATTGTTTACATCTGACGTCGTCGTGGAGGCACGTGCAAGTTCGGATTTGAGTTTCATTGGGATGTGAAATATCACTTTTATAATCATGTGACCACTTCATAACCAATCATATTGTAACATTTCAATGAAAAACGGAAGTAATGTAATTATTAAATTTAAAAAAAAATGCAATAGCACAACGGCATTCCGAAGACTGAGCTTGGACAAATTTTAACAGTCAACAGACTTTATCATTAAATACGATATTTCCATATGGCAAAGAATACAGGGATTGAACGTAGCAAGAAAAACCCTATAGAACTCGAACATAGAACTTGAAGAATAGGATTAGGATATCCCCAATCCGCCGGTTCCTTCATTACTTGTATTGAACATCGTTATGCCGTTGTTCTGCTCGGCTTTAGTGGTCACGCTGCTACTTTCTCTTTAATGTGATCACGTGACCTCTGTGATTGATTCCTAATATTGTTGTTTTTTCATATAAATAAAAAGCAGCAACAAAAATTCCGATAGCATGACGTCACATGAAAAACAGAAAGTGATATTATATTCAGTGCGAAGTTTGATAAGTAGTATCTTCTGATAAACAATTTCATAGTTTCACAAGTACAACTGTGAAGTCATAAAATGTAGTGCGTACGACGCGTGTCTGAAATAACCTTATCAAGTACACTCAGTTTTAGAAAGACGTATAACTTTGGGAGCAAGAAAAACAAAGGATCTAAACAGGATAGCGAGAATCACTAATATAACTTGTAGGACTATAATTTCGTTTTGATGGCTGGTTTATGGTGTTTAACGCCACTTTAAACAGTATTTCAGTTATATCGTGGCAGTCAGTTTTATTGGTGGAGGAAACCAGAGTACACGGAGAAAACCACCGACCTGTCGCAAGTCACTGACAAACTTTATCACATAATGTTGTGTCGAGTACACGTCGCCATGAGTGGGATTCGAACTCAAAATTTTAGTGGTGATAGTCACTGATTGCACAGATAGTTGTAAATCCAACTACCATACGATCACGACAGCCCCCGATTTCATTTTGATGTAATCAGTACATTTAAAAAGAATACTTGAAAAAGGTAGTGGTGTTTAAATGGACGTTGTCTATTTCGTAATCATTAGATAAAGACTATAATACACCCACCTTTGTCACTGAAATCATCCACCAGTATTACTTCCTTGTTAAGTTCAGGCGGAGCCCTATCCAACACACTCCATACTGTTCTTAGTAACGTAGACCAGTGTTCATTATGAAAAGGTACAATCACGCTAACATTCAGCAGCTTGTTCCAATACGTTTTAGAGTTGCAACTGAATTAGATTTGGAAAACAATTATATTTAATCAACCAGTATATGTCAAGTTAAAACAACATTGTTTATTTTCACTGTTCATGTCATTTAGCTAAAAACTAGACTATCTAATGTAATCAGTTATATACAGTGTAAAGCAATGTTAGAGAAAACCAAAGGGACAATCACGAATGGACAACCCAGAGGCACTGGCAACATTGAGTACACAAGTCACAGGACAAAGGGTAGAGAAAACCGAAGAGACAATCAAGAATGGACAACACAGAGACACTGGCAACATTGAGTACCCAAGTCACAGGACAAAGGTTAGAATAACCAAAGGGACAATCAAGAATGGACAACCCAGAGGCACTGGCAACATTGAGCACACAAGTCACAGGACAAAGGTAGAGAAAACCAAAGGGACAATCAAGAATGGACAACCCAGAGACACTGGCAACATTGAGTACACAAGTCACAGGACAAAGGGTAGAGAAAACCAAAGGGACAATCAAGAATGGACAACCCAGAGACACTGGCAACATTGAGTACATAAGACACAGGACAAAGGGTAGAGCAAACCAAAGAGACAATCAAGAATGGACAACCCAGAGACACTGGCAACATTGGGTACACAAGTCACAGGACAAAGGTTAGAGAAAACCAAAGGGACAATCAAGAATGGACAACCCAGAGACACTGGCAACATTGGGTACACAAGACACAGGACAAAGGGTAGAGTAAACCAAAGGACAATCAAGAATCGACAACCCAGAGACACTGGCAACATTGAGTACACAAGTCACAGGACAAAGGGTAGAGAAAACCAAAGAGACAATCAAGAATGGACAACCCAGAGACACTGGCAACATTGGGTACACAAGTCACAGGACAGAGGTTAGAGAAAACCAAAGGGACAATCAAGAATGGACAACCCAGAGACACTGGCAACATTGGGTACATAAGACACAGGACAAAGGGTAGAGAAAACCAAAGGGACAATCAAGAATTGACAATCTAGAGACACTGGCAACATTGAGTACATAAGACACAGGACAAAGGTTAGAGAAAACCAAAGGGACAATCAAGAATGGACAACCCAGAGACACTGGCAACATTGGGTTCACAAGACACAGGACAAAGGGTAGAGTTAACCAAAGGGACAATCAAGAATAGAAAACCCAGAGACACTGGCAACATTGGGTACACAAGTCACAGGACAAAGGTTAGAGAAAACCAAATGGACAATCAAGAATGGACAACCCAGAGACACTGGCAACATTGGGTACATAAGACACAGGACAAAGGGTAGAGAAACCCAAAGGGACAATCAAGAATTGACAATCTAGAGACACTGGCAACATTGAGTACATAAGACACAGGACAAAGGTTAGAGAAAACCAAAGGGACAATCAAGAATGGACAACCCAGAGACACTGGCAACATTGGGTTCACAAGACACAGGACAAAGGGTAGAGTTAACCAAAGGGACAATCAAGAATAGAAAACCCAGAGATACTGGCAACATTGGGTACACAAGTCACAGGACAAAGGTTATAGAAAACCAAAGAGACAATCAAGAATGGACAACCCAGAGACACTGGTAGCATTGGGTACACAAGACACAGGACAAAGGGTAGAGTAAACCAAAAGGACAATCAAGAATCGACAACACAGAGACACTGGCAACATTGAGTACACAAGTCACAGGACAAAGGGAAGAGAAAACCAAAGAGACAATCAAGAATGGACAACCCAGAGACACTGGCAACATTGGGTACACAAGTCACAGGACAAAGGTGAGAGAAAACCAAAGGGACAATCAAGAATGGACAACCCAGAGACACTGGCAACATTGGGTACACAAGACACAGGACAAAGGGTAGAGTAAACCAAAGGGACAATCAAGAATGGACAACCCAGAGATACTGGCAACATTGGGTACACAAGTCACAGGACAAAGGTTAGAGAAAACCAAAGAGACAATCAAGAATGGACAACCCAGAGACACAGGCAACATTGGGTACATAAGACACAGGACAAAGGGTAGAGAAAACCAAAGGGACAATCAAGAATTGACAATCTAGAGACACTGGCAACATTGAGTACATAAGACACAGGACAAAGGTTAGAGAAAACCAAAGAGACAATCAAGAATGGACAACCCAGAGATACTGGCAACATTGGGTACACAAGTCACAGGACAAAGGTTATAGAAAACCAAAGAGACAATCAAGAATGGACAACCCAGAGACACTGGCAACATTGGGTACACAAGACACAGGACAAAGGGTAGAGTAAACCAAAAGGACAATCAAGAATCGACAACACAGAGACACTGGCAACATTGAGTACACAAGTCACAGGACAAAGGGAAGAGAAAACCAAAGAGACAATCAAGAATGGACAACCCAGAGACACTGGCAACATTGGGTACACAAGTCACAGGACAAAGGTGAGAGAAAACCAAAGGGACAATCAAGAATGGACAACCCAGAGACACTGGCAACATTGGGTACACAAGACACAGGACAAAGGGTAGAGTAAACCAAAGGGACAATCAAGAATGGACAACCCAGAGACACTGGCAACATTGAGTACACAAGTCACAGGACAAAGGTTAGAGAAAACCAAAGAGACAATCAAGAATGGACAACCCAGAGACACAGGCAACATTGGGTACACAAATCACAGGACAAAGGTTAGAGAAAACCAAAGAGACAATCAAGAATGGACAACCCAGAGACACAGGCAACATTGGGTACATAAGACACAGGACAAAGGGTAGAGAAAACCAAAGGGACAATCAAGAATTGACAATCTAGAGACACTGGCAACATTGAGTACATAAGACACAGGACAAAGGTTAGAGAAAACCAAAGAGACAATCAAGAATGGACAACCCAGAGATACTGGCAACATTGGGTACACAAGTCACAGGACAAAGGTTATAGAAAACCAAAGAGACAATCAAGAATGGACAACCCAGAGACACTGGCAACATTGGGTACACAAGACACAGGACAAAGGGTAGAGTAAACCAAAAGGACAATCAAGAATCGACAACACAGAGATACTGGCAACATTGAGTACACAAGTCACAGGACAAAGGGAAGAGAAAACCAAAGAGACAATCAAGAATGGACAACCCAGAGACACTGGCAACATTGGGTACACAAGTCACAGGACAAATGTGAGAGAAAACCAAAGGGACAATCAAGAATGGACAACCCAGAGACACTGGCAACATTGGGTACACAAGACACAGGACAAAGGGTAGAGTAAACCAAAGGGACAATCAAGAATGGACAACCCAGAGATACTGGCAACATTGGGTACACAAGTCACAGGACAAAGGTTAGAGAAAACCAAAGAGACAATCACGAATGGACAACCCAGAGACACAGGCAACATTGGGTACATAAGACACAGGACAAAGGGTAGAGAAAACCAAAGGGACAATCAAGAATTGACAATCTAGAGACACTGGCAACATTGAGTACATAAGACACAGGACAAAGGTTAGAGAAAACCAAAGAGACAATCAAGAATGGACAACCCAGAGATACTGGCAACATTGTGTACACAAGTCACAGGACAAAGGTTATAGAAAACCAAAGAGACAATCAAGAATGGACAACCCAGAGACACTGGCAACATTGTGTACACAAGACACAGGACAAAGGTTAGAGAAAATCAAAGGGACAATCAAGAATGGACAACCCAGAGACACTGGCAACATTGGGCACATAAGACACAGGACAAAGGGTAGAGAAAACCAAAGGGACAATGAAGAATGGACAACCCAGAGACACTGGCAACATTGGGTACATAAGACACAGGACAAAGGGTAGAGTAAACCAAAGGGACAATCAAGAATGGACAACCCAGAGATACTGGCAACATTGAGTACACAAGTCACAGGACAAAGGGTAGAGAAAACCAAAGAGACAATCAAGAATGGACAACCCAGAGACACTGGCAACATTGTGTACATAAAACACAGGACAAAGGTTAGAGAAAACCAAAGAGACAATCAAGAATGGACAACCCAGAGACACTGGCAACATTGGGTACACAAGACACAGGACAAAGGGTAGAGTAAACCAAAAGGACAATCAAGAATCGACAACCCAGAGACACTGGCAACATTGAGTACACAAGTCACAGGACAAAGGGTAGAGAAAACCAAAGAGACATTCAAGAATGGACAACCCAGAGACACTGGCAACATTGGGTACACAAGTCACAGGACAAAAGTTAAAGAAAACCAAAGGGACAATCAAGAATGGACATCCCAGAGACACTGGCAACATTGGGTACACAAGACACAGGACAAAGGGTAGAGTAAACCAAAGGGACAATCAATAATGGACAACCCAGAGATACTGGCAACATTGGGTACACAAGTCACAGGTCAAAGGTTAGAGAAAACCGAAGAGACAATCAAGAATGGACAACCCAGAGACACTGGCAACATTGGGTACATAAGACACAGGACAAAGGGTAGAGAAAACCAAAGGGACAATCAAGAATTGACAATCTAGAGACACTGGCAACATTGAGTACATAAGACACAGGACAAAGGTTAGAGAAAACCTAAGAGACAATCAAGAATGGACAACACAGAGACACTGGCAACATTGGGTTCACAAGACACAGGACAAAGGGTAGAGTTAACCAAAGGGACAATCAAGAATAGAAAACCCAGAGATACTGGCAACATTGGGTACACAAGTCACAGGACAAAGGTTATAGAAAACCAAAGAGACAATCAAGAATGGACATCCCAGAGACACTGGCAACATTGGGTACACAAGACACAGGACAAAGGGTAGAGTAAACCAAAAGGACAATCAAGAATCGACAACCCAGAGACACTGGCAACATTGAGTACACAAGTCACAGGACAAAGGGTAGAGAAAACCAAAGAGACAATCAAGAATGGACAACCCAGAGACACTGGCAACATTGTGTACACAAGTCACAGGACAAAGGGTAGAGAAAACCAAAGGGACAATCAAGAATGGACAACCCAGAGATACTGGCAACATTGGGTACACAAGTCACAGGACAAAGGTTAGAGAAAACCAAAGAGACAATCAAGAATGGACAACCCAGAGACACTGGCAACATTGGGTACATAAGACACAGGACAAAGGGTAGAGAAAACCAAAGGGACAATCAAGAATTGACAATCTAGAGACACTGGCAACATTGAGTACATAAGACACAGGACAAAGGTTAGAGAAAACCAAAGAGACAATCAAGAATGGACAACCCAGAGATACTGGCAACATTGGGTACACAAGTCACAGGACAAAGGTTATAGAAAACCAAAGAGACAATCAAGAATGGACAACCCAGAGACACTGGCAACATTGGGTACACAAGACACAGGACAAAGGGTAGAGTAAACCAAAAGGACAATCAAGAATCGACAACACAGAGACACTGGCAACATTGAGTACACAAGTCACAGGACAAAGGGAAGAGAAAACCAAAGAGACAATCAAGAATGGACAACCCAGAGACACTGGCAACATTGGGTACACAAGTCACAGGACAAAGGTGAGAGAAAACCAAAGGGACAATCAAGAATGGACAACCCAGAGACACTGGCAACATTGGGTACACAAGACACAGGACAAAGGGTAGAGTAAACCAAAGGGACAATCAAGAATGGACAACCCAGAGATACTGGCAACATTGAGTACACAAGTCACAGGACAAAGGTTAGAGAAAACCAAAGAGACAATCAAGAATGGACAACCCAGAGACACAGGCAACATTGGGTACACAAATCACAGGACAAAGGTTAGAGAAAACCAAAGAGACAATCAAGAATGGACAACCCAGAGACACAGGCAACATTGGGTACATAAGACACAGGACAAAGGGTAGAGAAAACCAAAGGGACAATCAAGAATTGACAATCTAGAGACACTGGCAACATTGAGTACATAAGACACAGGACAAAGGTTAGAGAAAACCAAAGAGACAATCAAGAATGGACAACCCAGAGATACTGGCAACATTGGGTACACAAGTCACAGGACAAAGGTTATAGAAAACCAAAGAGACAATCAAGAATGGACAACCCAGAGACACTGGCAACATTGGGTACACAAGACACAGGACAAAGGGTAGAGTAAACCAAAAGGACAATCAAGAATCGACAACACAGAGATACTGGCAACATTGAGTACACAAGTCACAGGACAAAGGGAAGAGAAAACCAAAGAGACAATCAAGAATGGACAACCCAGAGACACTGGCAACATTGGGTACACAAGTCACAGGACAAATGTGAGAGAAAACCAAAGGGACAATCAAGAATGGACAACCCAGAGACACTGGCAACATTGGGTACACAAGACACAGGACAAAGGGTAGAGTAAACCAAAGGGACAATCAAGAATGGACAACCCAGAGATACTGGCAACATTGGGTACACAAGTCACAGGACAAAGGTTAGAGAAAACCAAAGAGACAATCACGAATGGACAACCCAGAGACACAGGCAACATTGGGTACATAAGACACAGGACAAAGGGTAGAGAAAACCAAAGGGACAATCAAGAATTGACAATCTAGAGACACTGGCAACATTGAGTACATAAGACACAGGACAAAGGTTAGAGAAAACCAAAGAGACAATCAAGAATGGACAACCCAGAGATACTGGCAACATTGTGTACACAAGTCACAGGACAAAGGTTATAGAAAACCAAAGAGACAATCAAGAATGGACAACCCAGAGACACTGGCAACATTGGGCACATAAGACACAGGACAAAGGGTAGAGAAAACCAAAGGGACAATCAAGAATGGACAACCCAGAGACACTGGCAACATTGGGTACACAAGACACGGGACAAAGGTTAGAGAAAACCAAAGGGACAATCAAGAATGGACAACTCAGAGACACTGGCAACATTGGGTACATAAGACACAGGACAAAGGGAATAGAAAACCAAAGAGACAATCAAGAATTGACAATCTAGAGACACTGGCAACATTGGGTTCACAAGACACAGGACAAAGGGTAGAGTAAACCAAAGGGACAATCAAGAATAGAAAACCCAGAGATACTGGCAACATTGGGTACACAAGTCACAGGACAAAGGTTATAGAAAACCAAAGAGACAATCAAGAATGGACAACCCAGAGACACTGGCAACATTGTGTACACAAGACACAGGACAAAGGTTAGAGAAAATCAAAGGGACAATCAAGAATGGACAACCCAGAGACACTGGCAACATTGGGCACATAAGACACAGGACAAAGGGTAGAGAAAACCAAAGGGACAATGAAGAATGGACAACCCAGAGACACTGGCAACATTGGGTACATAAGACACAGGACAAAGGGTAGAGTAAACCAAAGGGACAATCAAGAATGGACAACCCAGAGACACTGGCAACATTGAGTACACAAGTCACAGGACAAAGGGTAGAGAAAACCAAAGAGACCATCAAGAATGGACAACCCAGAGACACTGGCAACATTGTGTACATAAAACACAGGACAAAGGGTAGAGCAAACCAAAGAGACAATCAAGAATGGACAACCCAGAGACACTGGCAACATTGGGTACACAAGTCACAAGACAAAGGTTAGAGAAAACCAAAGGGACAATCAAGAATGGACAACCCAGAGACACTGGCAACATTGGGTACACAAGACACAGGACAAAGGGTAGAGTAAACCAAAAGGACAATCAAGAATCGACAACCCAGAGACACTGGCAACATTGAGTACACAAGTCACAGGACAAAGGGTAGAGAAAACCAAAGAGACAATCAAGAATGGACAACCCAGAGACACTGGCAACATTGGGTACACAAGTCACAGGACAAAAGTTAAAGAAAACCAAAGGGACAATCAAGAATGGACATCCCAGAGACACTGGCAACATTGGGTACACAAGACACAGGACAAAGGGTAGAGTAAACCAAAGGGACAATCAATAATGGACAACCCAGAGATACTGGCAACATTGGGTACACAAGTCACAGGTCAAAGGTTAGAGAAAACCGAAGAGACAATCAAGAATGGACAACCCAGAGACACTGGCAACATTGGGTACATAAGACACAGGACAAAGGGTAGAGAAAACCAAAGGGACAATCAAGAATTGACAATCTAGAGACACTGGCAACATTGAGTACATAAGACACAGGACAAAGGTTAGAGAAAACCTAAGAGACAATCAAGAATGGACAACACAGAGACACTGGCAACATTGGGTTCACAAGACACAGGACAAAGGGTAGAGTTAACCAAAGGGACAATCAAGAATAGAAAACCCAGAGATACTGGCAACATTGGGTACACAAGTCACAGGACAAAGGTTATAGAAAACCAAAGAGACAATCAAGAATGGACATCCCAGAGACACTGGCAACATTGGGTACACAAGACACAGGACAAAGGGTAGAGTAAACCAAAAGGACAATCAAGAATCGACAACCCAGAGACACTGGCAACATTGAGTACACAAGTCACAGGACAAAGGGTAGAGAAAACCAAAGAGACAATCAAGAATGGACAACCCAGAGACACTGGCAACATTGTGTACACAAGTCACAGGACAAAGGGTAGAGAAAACCAAAGGGACAATCAAGAATGGACAACCCAGAGATACTGGCAACATTGGGTACACAAGTCACAGGACAAAGGTTAGAGAAAACCAAAGAGACAATCAAGAATGGACAACCCAGAGACACTGGCAACATTGGGTACATAAGACACAGGACAAAGGGTAGAGAAAACCAAAGGGACAATCAAGAATTGACAATCTAGAGACACTGGCAACATTGAGTACATAAGACACAGGACAAAGGTTAGAGAAAACCAAAGGGACAATCAAGAATGGACAACCCAGAGACACTGGCAACATTGGGTTCACAAGACACAGGACAAAGGGTAGAGTTAACCAAAGGGACACTCAAGAATAGAAAACCCAGAGATACTGGCAACATTGGGTACACAAGACACAGGACAAAGGGTAGAGTAAACCAAAGGGACAATCAAGAATGGACAACCCAGAGATACTGGCAACATTGGGTACACAAGTCACAGGACAAAGGTTAGAGAAAACCAAAGAGACAATCGAGAATGGACAACCCAGAAACACTGGCAACATTGGGTACATAAGACACAGGACAAATGGTAGAGAAAACCAAAGGGACAATGAAGAATGGACAACCCAGAGACACTGGCAACATTGGGTACATAAGACACAGGACAAAGGGTAGAGTAAACCAAAGGGACAATCAAGAATGGACAACCCAGAGATACTGGCAACATTGGGTACACAAGTCACAGGACAAAGGTTAGAGAAAACCAAAGAGACAATCAAGAATCGACAACCCAGAGACACTGGCAACATTGTGTACACAAGACACAGGACAAAGGTTAGAGAAAACCAAAGGGACAATGAAGAATGGACAACCCAGAGACACTAGCAACATTGTGTACACAAGTCACAGGACAAAGGTTAGAGAAAACCAAAGGGACAATCAAAAATGGACAACCCAGAGACACTGGCAACATTGGGTACACAAGACACAGGACAAAGGGTAGAGTAAACCAAAGGGACAATCAGGAATGGACAACCCAGAGATACTGGCAACATTGGGTGCACAAGTCACAGGACAAAGGTTAGAGAAAACCAAAGAGACAATCGAGAATGGACAACCCAGAGACACTGGCAACATTGGGTACATAAGACACAGGACAAAGGGTAGAGAAAACCAAAGGGACAATGAAGAATGGACAACCCAGAGACACTGGCAACATTGGGTACATAAGACACAGGACAAAGGGTAGAGTAAACCAAAGGGACAATCAAGAATGGACAACCCAGAGATACTGGCAAAATTGGGTACACAAGTCACAGGACAAAGGTTAGAGAAAACCAAAGAGACAATCAAGAATCGACAACCCAGATACACTGGCAACATTGTGTACACAAGACACAGGACAAAGGTTAGAGAAAACCAAAGGGACAATCAAGAATGGACAACCCAGAGACACTAGCAACATTGTGTACACAAGTCACAGGACAAAGGTTAGAGAAAACCAAAGGGACAATCAAGAATGGACAACCCAGAGACACTGGCAACATTGGGTACACAAGACACAGGACAAAGGGTAGAGTAAACCAAAAGGACAATCAAGAATCGACAACTCAGAGACACTGGCAACATTGAGTACATAAGACACAGGACAAAGGGTAGAGAAAACCAAAGAGACAATCAAGAATGGACAACTCAGAGACACTGGCAACATTGGGTACACAAGTCACAGGACAAAGGTTAGAGTAAACCAAAGGGACAATCAAGAATGGACAACCCAGAGATACTGGCAACATTGGGTACACAAGACACAGGACAAAGGGTAGAGTAAACCAAAGAGACAATCAAGAATGGACAACCCAGAGATACTGGCAACATTGGGTACATAAGTCACAGGACAAAGGTTAGAGAAAACCAAAGGGGCAATCGAGAATGGACAACCCAGAGACACTGGCAACATTGGGTACACAAGACACAGGACAAAGGGTACAGAAATCCATAGGGACAATCAAGAATGGACAACCCAGAGACACTGGCAACATTGGGTACATAAGACACAGGACAAAGGGTAGAGTAAACCAAAGGGACAATCAAGAATGGACAACCCAGAGATACTGGCAACATTGGGTACACAAGTCACAGGACAAAGGTTAGAGAAAACCAAAGAGACAATCGAGAATGGACAACCCAGAGACACTGGCAACATTGGGTACATAAGACACAGGACAAAGGGTAGAGAAAACCAAAGGGACAATCAAGAATGGACAATCTAGAGACACTAGCAACATTGAGTACATAAGACACAGGACAAAGGTTAGAGAAAACCAAAGGGACAATCAAGAATGGACAACCCAGAGACACTGGCAACATTGGGTTCACAAAACACAGGACAAAGGGTAGAGTAAACCAAAGGGACAATCAAGAATGGACAACCCAGAGACACTGGCAACATTGGGTACATAAGACACAGGACAAAGGGTAGAGAAAACCAAAGGGACAATCAAGAATGGACAACCCAGAGACACTAGCAACATTGTGTACACAAGTCACAGGACAAAGGTTAGAGAAAACCAAAGGGACAATCAAGAATGGACAACCCAGAGACACTGGCAACATTGGGTACACAAGACACAGGACAAAGGGTAGAGTAAACCAAAAGGACAATCAAGAATCGACAACTCAGAGACACTGGCAACATTGAGTACATAAGACACAGGACAAAGGGTAGAGAAAACCAAAGAGACAATCAAGAATGGACAACTCAGAGACACTGGCAACATTGGGTACACAAGTCACAGGACAAAGGTTAGAGTAAACCAAAGGGACAATCAAGAATGGACAACCCAGAGATACTGGCAACATTGGGTACACAAGACACAGGACAAAGGGTAGAGTAAACCAAAGAGACAATCAAGAATGGACAACCCAGAGATACTGGCAACATTGGGTACATAAGTCACAGGACAAAGGTTAGAGAAAACCAAAGGGGCAATCGAGAATGGACAACCCAGAGACACTGGCAACATTGGGTACACAAGACACAGGACAAAGGGTACAGAAATCCATAGGGACAATCAAGAATGGACAACCCAGAGACACTGGCAACATTGGGTACATAAGACACAGGACAAAGGGTAGAGTAAACCAAAGGGACAATCAAGAATGGACAACCCAGAGATACTGGCAACATTGGGTACACAAGTCACAGGACAAAGGTTAGAGAAAACCAAAGAGACAATCGAGAATGGACAACCCAGAGACACTGGCAACATTGGGTACATAAGACACAGGACAAAGGGTAGAGAAAACCAAAGGGACAATCAAGAATGGACAATCTAGAGACACTAGCAACATTGAGTACATAAGACACAGGACAAAGGTTAGAGAAAACCAAAGGGACAATCAAGAATGGACAACCCAGAGACACTGGCAACATTGGGTTCACAAAACACAGGACAAAGGGTAGAGTAAACCAAAGGGACAATCAAGATAGAAAACCCAGAGACACTGGCAACATTGGGTACACAAGTCACAGGACAAAGGTTATAGAAAACCAAAGAGACAATCAAGAATGGACAACCCAGATACACTGGCAACATTGTGTACACAAGACACAGGACAAAGGTTAGAGAAAACCAAAGGGACAATCAAGAATGGACAACCCAGAGACACTGGCAACATTGGGCACATAAGACACAGGACAAATGGTAGAGAAAACCAAAGGGACAATCAAGAATGGACAACCCAGAGACACTGGCAACATTGGGTACATAAGACACAGGACAAAGGGTAGAGTAAACCAAAGGGACAATCAAGAATGGACAACCCAGAGATACTGGCAACATTGGGTACACAAGTCACAGGACAAAGGTTAGAGAAAACCAAAGGGACAATCAAGAATGGACAACCCAGAGATACTGGCAACATTGGGTACACAAGTCACAGGACAAAGGTTAGAGAAAACCAAAGAGACAATCAAGAATCGACAACCCAGAGACACTGGCAACATTGGGTACACAAGACACAGGACAAAGGTTAGAGAAAACCAAAGGGACAATGAAGAATGGACAACCCAGAGACACTAGCAACATTGTGTACACAAGTCACAGGACAAAGGTTAGAGAAAACCAAAGGGACAATCAAGAATGGACAACCCAGAGACAATGGCAACATTGGGTACACAAGACACAGGACAAAGGGTAGAGTAAACCAAAAGGACAATCAAGAATCGACAACTCAGAGACACTGGCAACATTGAGTACATAAGACACAGGACAAAGGGTAGAGAAAACCAAAGAGACAATCAAGAATGGAAAACCCAGAGACACTGGCAACATTGGGTACACAAGACACAGGACAAAGGGTAGAGTAAACCAAAGAGACAATCAAGAATGGACAACCCAGAGATACTGGCAACATTGGGTACACAAGTCACAGGACAAAGGTTAGAGAAAACCAAAGGGTCAATCGAGAATGGACAACCCAGAGACACTGGCAACATTGGGTACACAAGACACAGGACAAAGGGTAGAGAAAACCAAAGGGACAATCAAGAATGGACAACCCAGATACACTGGCAACATTGGGTACTTAAGACACAGGACAAAGGGTAGAGTAAACCAAAGGGACAATCAAGAATGGACAACCCAGAGATACTGGCAACATTGGGTACACAAGTCACAGGACAAAGGTTAGAGAAAACCAAAGAGACAATCGAGAATGGACAACCCAGAGACACTGGCAACATTGGGTACATAAGACACAGGACAAAGGGTAGAGAAAACCAAAGGGACAATCAAGAATGAACAATCTAGAGACACTGGCAACATTGAGTACATAAGACACAGGACAAAGGGTAGAGTAAACCAAAGGGACAATCAAGAATGGACAACCCAGAGATACTGGCAACATTGGGTACACAAGTCAAGGGACAAAGGTTAGAGAAAACCAAAGAGACAATCGAGAATGGACAACCCAGAGACACTGGCAACATTGGGTACATAAGACACAGGACAAAGGGTAGAGAAAACCAAAGGGACAATCAAGAATGGACAATCTAGAGACACTGGCAACATTGAGTACATAAGACACAGGACAAAGGTTAGAGAAAACCAAAGGGACAATCAAGAATGTACAACCCAGAGACACTGGAAACATTGGGTTCACAAAACACAGGACAAAGGGTAGAGTAAACCAAAGGGACAATCAAGATAGAAAACCCAGAGATACTGGCAACATTGGGTACAAAAGTCACAGGACAAAGGTTATAGAAAACCAAAGAGACAATCAAGAATGGACAACCCAGATACACTGGCAACATTGGGTACACAAGACACAGGACAAAGGTTAGAGACAACCAAAGGGACAATCAAGAATGGACAACCCAGAGACACTGGCAACATTGGGCACATAAGACACAGGACAAATGGTAGAGAAAACCAAAGGGACAATCAAGAATGGACAACCCAGAGACACTGGCAACATTGGGTACACAAGACACAGGACAAAGGGTAGAGAAAACCAAAGGGACAATCAAGAATGGACAATCCAGAGACACTGCCAACATTGTGTACATAAGACCCAGGACAAAGGGTAGAGTAAACCAAAGGGACAATCAAGAATGGACAACCCAGAGATACTGGCATCATTGGGTACACAAGTCACAGGACAAAGGTTAAAGAAAACCAAAGAGACAATCGAGAATGGACAACCCAGAGACACTGGCAACATAGGGTACATAAGACACAGGACAAAGGGTAGAGAAAACGAAAGGGACAATGAAGAATGGACAACCCAGAGACACTGGCAACATTGGGTACATAAGACACAGGACAAAGGGTAGAGTAAACCAAAGGGACAATCAAAAATGGACAACCCAGAGATACTGGCAATATTGGGTACACAAGTCACAGGACAAAGGTTAGAGAAAACCAAAGAGACAATCAAGAATGGACAACCCAGAGACACTGGCAACATTGTGTACACAAGACACAGGACAAAGGTTAGAGAAAACCAAAGGGACAATCAAGAATGGACAACCCAGAGACACTAGCAACATTGTGTACACAAGTCACAGGACAAAGGTTAGAGAAAACCAAAGGGACAATCAAGAATGGACAACCCAGAGACACTGGCAACATTGGGTACACAAGACACGGGACAAAGGGTAGAGTAAACCAAAGGGACAATCAAGAATGGACAACCCAGAGACACTGGCAACATTGGGCACATAAGACACAGGACAAATGGTAGAGAAAACCAAAGGGACAATCAAGAATGGACAACCCAGAGATACTGGCAACATTGGGTACACAAGTCACAGGACAAAGGTTAGAGACAACCAAAGGGACAATCAAGAATCGACAAGTCAGAGACACTGGCAACATTGAGTACACAAGTCACAGGACAAAGGTTAGAGTAAACCAAAGGGACAATCAAGAATGGACAACCCAGAGATACTGGCAACATTGGGTGCACAAGTCACAGGACAAAGGTTAGAGAAAACCAAAGAGACAATCGAGAATGGACAACCCAGAGACACTGGCAACATTGGGTACATAAGACACAGGACAAAGGGTAGAGAAAACCAAAGGGACAATGAAGAATGGACAACCCAGAGACACTGGCAACATTGGGTACATAAGACACAGGACAAAGGGTAGAGTAAACCAAAGGGACAATCAAGAATGGACAACCCAGAGATACTGGCAACATTGGGTACACAAGACACAGGACAAAGGTTAGAGTAAACCAAAATGACAATCAAGAATCGACAACCCAGAGACACTGGCAACATTGGGTACACAAGTCACAGGACAAAGGGTAGAGAAAACCAAAGGGACAATCAAGAATGGACAACCCAGAGACACTGGCAACATTGAGTACACAAGACACAGGACAAAGGGTAGAGTAAACCAAAGGGACAATCAAGAATGGGCAACCCAGAGATACTGGCAACATTGGGTACACAAGACACAGGACAAAGGGTAGAGTAAACCAAAGGGACATTCAAGAATGGACAACCCAGAGATACTGGCAACATTGGGTACACAAGACACAGGACAAAGGTTAGAGAAAACCAAAGAGACAATCGAGAATGGACAACCCAGAGACACTGGCAACATTGGGTACATAAGACACAGGACAAAGGGTAGAGAAAACCAAAGGGACAATGAAGAATGGATAACCCAGAGACACTGGCAACATTGGGTACATAAGACACAGGACAAAGGGTAGAGTAAACCAAAGGGACAATCAAGAATGGACAACCCAGAGATACTGGCAACAATGGGTACACAAGTCACAGGACAAAGGTTAGAGAAAACCAAAGAGACAATCAAGAATCGACAACCCAGAGACACTGGCAACATTGTGTACACAAGACACAGGACAAAGGGTAGAGTAAACCAAAGGGACAATCAATAATGGACAACCCAGAGATACTGGCAACATTGGGTACACAAGTCACAGGTCAAAGGTTAGAGAAAACCGAAGAGAAAATCAAGAATGGACAACCCAGAGACACTGGCAACATTGGGTACATAAGACACAGGACAAAGGGTAGAGAAAACCAAAGGGACAATCAAGAATTGACAATCTAGAGACACTGGCAACATTGAGTACATAAGACACAGGACAAAGGTTAAAGAAAACCTAAGAGACAATCAAGAATGGACAACCCAGAGACACTGGCAACATTGTGTACACAAGTCACAGGACAAAGGGTAGAGAAAACCAAAGGGACAATCAAGAATGGACAACCCAGAGACACTGGCAACATTGGGTACACAAGACACAGGACAAAGGGTAGAGTAAACCAAAGGGACAATCAAGAATGGACAACCCAGAGATACTGGCAACATTGGGTACACAAGTCACAGGACAAAGGTTAGAGAAAACCAAAGAGACAATCAAGAATGGACAACCCAGAGACACTGGCAACATTGGGTACATAAGACACAGGACAAAGGGTAGAGAAAACCAAAGGGACAATCAAGAATTGACAATCTAGAGACACTGGCAACATTGAGTACATAAGACACAGGACAAAGGTTAGAGAAAACCAAAGGGACAATCAAGAATGGACAACCCAGAGACACTGGCAACATTGGGTTCACAAGACACAGGACAAAGGGTAGAGTTAACCAAAGGGACAATCAAGAATAGAAAACCCAGAGATACTGGCAACATTGGGTACACAAGACACAGGACAAAGGGTAGAGTAAACCAAAGGGACAATCAAGAATGGACAACCCAGAGATACTGGCAACATTGGGTACACAAGTCACAGGACAAAGGTTAGAGAAAACCAAAGAGACAATCAAGAATCGACAACCCAGAGACACTGGCAACATTGTGTACACAAGACACAGGACAAAGGTTAGAGAAAACCAAAGGGACAATGAAGAATGGACAATCCAGAAACACTAGCAACATTGTGTACACAAGTCACAGGACAAAGGTTAGAGAAAACCAAAGGGACAATCAAGAATGGACAACCCAGAGACACTGGCAACATTGGGTACACAAGACACAGGACAAAGGGTAGAGTAAACCAAAGGGACAATCAAGAATGGACAACCCAGAGATACTGGCAACATTGGGTACACAAGTCACAGGACAAAGGTTAGAGAAAACCAAAGAGACAATCGAGAATGGACAACCCAGAGACACTGGCAACATTGGTTACATAAGACCCAGGACAAAGGGTAGAGAAAACCAAAGGGACAATGAAGAATGGACAACCCAGAGACACTGGCAACATTGGGTACATAAGACACAGGACAAAGGGTAGAGTAAACCAAAGGGACAATCAAGAATGGACAACCCAGAGATACTGGCAACATTGGGTACACAAGTCACAGGACAAAGGTTAGAGAAAACCAAAGAGACAATCAAGAATCGACAACCCAGATACACTGGCAACATTGTGTACACAAGACACAGGACAAAGGTTAGAGAAAACCAAAGGGACAATCAAGAATGGACAACCCAGAGACACTGGCAACATTGAGTACACAAGTCACAGGACAAAGGTTAGAGAAAACCAAAGGGACAATCAAGAATGGACAACCCAGAGACACTGGCAACATTGGGTACACAAGACACAGGACAAAGGGTAGAGTAAACCAAAAGGACAATCAAGAATCGACAACTCAGAGACACTGGCAACATTGAGTACATAAGACACAGGACAAAGGTTAGAGAAAACCAAAGAGACAATCAAGAATGGACAACTCAGAGACACTGGCAACATTGGGTACACAAGACACAGGACAAAGGGTAGAGAAATCCATAGGGACAATCAAGAATGGACAACCCAGAGACACTGGCAACATTGGGTACATAAGACACAGGACAAAGGGTAGAGTAAACCAAAGGGACAATCAAGAATGGACAACCCAGAGATACTGGCAACATTGGGTATACAAGTCACAGGACAAAGGTTAGAGAAAACCAAAGAGACAATCGAGAATGGACAACCCAGAGACACTGGCAACATTGGGTACATAAGACAGAGGACAAAGGGTAGAGAAAACCAAAGGGACAATCAAGAATGGACAATCTAGAGACACTGGCAACATTGAGTACATAAGACACAGGACAAAGGGTAGAGTAAACCAAAGGGACAATCAAGAATGGACAACCCAGAGATACTGGCAACATTGGGTACATAAGACACAGGACAAAGGGTAGAGAAATACAAAGGGACAATCAAGAATGGACAATCTAGAGACACTAGCAACATTGAGTACATAAGACACAGGACAAAGGTTAGAGAAAACCAAAGGGACAATCAAGAATGGACAACCCAGAGACACTGGCAACATTGGGTTCACAAAACACAGGACAAAGGGTAGAGTAAACCAAAGGGACAATCAAGATAGAAAACCCAGAGATACTGGCAACATTGGGTACACAAGTCACAGGACAAAGGTTATAAAAAACCAAAGAGACAATCAAGAATGGACAACCCAGATACACTGGCAACATTGTGTACACAAGACACAGGACAAAGGTTAGAGAAAACCAAAGGGACAATCAAGAATGGACAACCCAGAGACACTGGCAACATTGGGTACATAAGACACAGGACAAAGGGTAGAGTAAACCAAAGGGACAATCAAGAATGGACAACCCAGAGATACTGGCAACATTGGGTATACAAGTCACAGGACAAAGGTTAGAGAAAACCAAAGAGACAATCGAGAATGGACAACCCAGAGACACTGGCAACATTGGGTACATAAGACACAGGACAAAGGGTAGAGAAAACCAAAGGGACAATCAAGAATGGACAATCTAGAGACACTAGCAACATTGAGTACATAAGACACAGGACAAAGGTTAGAGAAAACCAAAGGGACAATCAAGAATGGACAACCCAGAGACACTGGCAACATTGGGTTCACAAAACACAGGACAAAGGGTAGAGTAAACCAAAGGGACAATCAAGATAGAAAACCCAGAGATACTGGCAACATTGGGTACACAAGTCACAGGACAAAGGTTATAGAAAACCAAAGAGACAATCAAGAATGGACAACCCAGATACACTGGCAACATTGTGTACACAAGACACAGGACAAAGGTTAGAGAAAACCAAAGGGACAATCAAGAATGGACAACCCAGAGACACTGGCAACATTGGGTATACAAGTCACAGGACAAAGGTTAGAGAAAACCAAAGAGACAATCGAGAATGGACAACCCAGAGACACTGGCAACATTGGGTACATAAGACAGAGGACAAAGGGTAGAGAAAACCAAAGGGACAATCAAGAATGGACAATCTAGAGACACTGGCAACATTGAGTACATAAGACACAGGACAAAGGGTAGAGTAAACCAAAGGGACAATCAAGAATGGACAACCCAGAGATACTGGCAACATTGGGTACACAAGTCACGGGACAAAGGTTAGAGAAAACCAAAGAGACAATCGAGAATGGACAACCCAGAGACACTGGCAACATTGGGTACATAAGACACAGGACAAAGGGTAGAGAAAACCAAAGGGACAATCAAGAATGGACAATCTAGAGACACTAGCAACATTGAGTACATAAGACACAGGACAAAGGTTAGAGAAAACCAAAGGGACAATCAAGAATGGACAACCCAGAGACACTGGCAACATTGGGTTCACAAAACACAGGACAAAGGGTAGAGTAAACCAAAGGGACAATCAAGATAGAAAACCCAGAGATACTGGCAACATTGGGTACACAAGTCACAGGACAAAGGTTATAAAAAACCAAAGAGACAATCAAGAATGGACAACCCAGATACACTGGCAACATTGTGTACACAAGACACAGGACAAAGGTTAGAGAAAACCAAAGGGACAATCAAGAATGGACAACCCAGAGACACTGGCAACATTGGGTACATAAGACACAGGACAAAGGGTAGAATAAACCAAAGGGACAATCAAGAATGGACAACCCAGAGATACTGGCAACATTGGGTATACAAGTCACAGGACAAAGGTTAGAGAAAACCAAAGAGACAATCGAGAATGGACAACCCAGAGACACTGGCAACATTGGGTACATAAGACACAGGACAAAGGGTAGAGTAAACCAAAGGGACAATCAAGAATGGACAACCCAGAGATACTGGCAACATTGGGTACACAAGTCACGGGACAAAGGTTAGAGAAAACCAAAGAGACAATCAAGAATGGACAACCCAGAGACACTGGCAACATTGGGTACATAAGACACAGGACAAAGGGTAGAGAAAACCAAAGGGACAATCAAGAATGGACAATCTAGAGACACTGGCAACATTGAGTACATAAGACACAGGACAAAGGTTAGAGAAAACCAAAGGGACAATCAAGAATGGACAACCCAGAGACACTGGCAACATTGGGTTCACAAAACACAGGACAAAGGGTAGAGTAAACCAAAGGGACAATCAAGATAGAAAACCCAGAGATACTGGCAACATTGGGTACACAAGTCACAGGACAAAGGTTATAGAAAACCAAAGAGACAATCGAGAATGGACAACCCAGATACACTGGCAACATTGTGTACACAAGACACAGGACAAAGGTTAGAGAAAACCAAAGGGACAATCAAGAATGGACAACCCAGAGACACTGGCAACATTGGGCACATAAGACACAGGACAAATGGTAGAGAAAACCAAAGGGACAATCAAGAATGGACAACCCAGAGACACTGGCAACATTGGGTACATAAGACACAGGACAAAGGGTAGAGTAAACCAAAGGGACAATCAAGAATGGACAACCCAGAGATACTGGCAACATTGGGTACACAAGTCACAGGACAAAGGTTAGAGAAAACCAAAGGGACAATCAAGAATGGACAACCCAGAGATACTGGCAACATTGGGTACACAAGTCACAGGACAAAGGTTAGAGAAAACCAAAGAGACAATCAAGAATCGACAACCCAGAGACACTGGCAACATTGTGTACACAAGACACAGGACAAAGGTTAGAGAAAACCAAAGGGACAATGAAGAATGGACAACCCAGAGACACTAGCAACATTGTGTACACAAGTCACAGGACAAAGGTTAGAGAAAACCAAAGGGACAATCAAGAATGGACAACTCAGAGACACTGGCAACATTGGGTACACAAGACACAGGACAAAGGGTAGAGTAAACCAAAAGGACAATCAAGAATCGCCAACTCAGAGACACTGGCAACATTGAGTACATAAGACACAGGACAAAGGGTAGAGAAAACCAAAGAGACAATCAAGAATGGACAACCCAGAGACACTGGCAACATTGGGTACACAAGTCACAGGACAAAGGTTAGAGTAAACCAAAGGGACAATCAAGAATGGACAACCCAGAGACACTGGCAACATTGGGTACACAAGACACAAGACAAAGGGTAGAGTAAACCAAAGAGACAATCAAGAATGGACAACCCAGAGATACTGGCAACATTGGGTACACAAGTCACAGGACAAAGGTTAGAGAAAACCAAAGGGTCAATCGAGAATGGACAACCCAGAGACACTGGCAACATTGGGTACACAAGACACAGGACAAAGGGTAGAGAAAACCAAAGGGACAATCAAGAATGGACAACCCAGAGACACTGGCAACATTGGGTACATAAGACACAGGACAAAGGGTAGAGTAAACCAAAGGGACAATCAAGAATGGACAACCCAGAGATACTGGCAACATTGGGTACACAAGTCACAGGACAAAGGTTAGAGAAAACCAAAGAGACAATCGAGAATGGACAACCCAGAGACACTGGCAACATTGGGTACATAAGACACAGGACAAAGGGTAGAGAAAACCAAAGGGACAATCAAGAATGGACAATCTAGAGACACTGGCAACATTGGGTACATAAGACACAGGACAAAGGGTAGAGTAAACCAAAGGGACAATCAAGAATGGACAACCCAGAGATACTGGCAACATTGGGTACACAAGTCACGGGACAAAGGTTAGAGAAAACCAAAGAGACAATCGAGAATGGACAACCCAGAGACACTGGCAACATTGGGTACATAAGACACAGGACAAAGGGTAGAGAAAACCAAAGGGACAATCAAGAATGGACAATCTAGAGACACTGGCAACATTGAGTACATAAGACACAGGACAAAGGTTAGAGAAAACCAAAGGGACAATCAAGAATGGACAACCCAGAGACACTGGCAACATTGGGTTCAAAAAACACAGGACAAAGGGTAGAGTAAACCAAAGGGACAATCAAGATAGAAAACCCAGAGATACTGGCAACATTGGGTACACAAGTCACAGGACAAAGGTTATAGAAAACCAAAGAGACAATCAAGAATGGACAACCCAGATACACTGGCAACATTGGGTACACAAGACACAGGACAAAGGTTAGAGACAACCAAAGGGACAATCAAGAATGGAAAACCCAGAGACACTGGCAACATTGGGCACATAAGACACAGGACAAATGGTAGAGAAAACCAAAGGGGCAATCAAGAATGGACAACCCAGAGACACTGGCAACATTGGGTACACAAGACACAGGACAAAGGGTAGAGTAAACCAAAGGGACAATCAAGAATGGACAACCCAGAGATACTGGCAACATTGGGTACACAAGTCACAGGACAAAGGGTAGAGAAAACCAAAGAGACAATCGAGAATGGACAACCCAGAGACACTGGCAACATTGGGTACACAAGACACAGGACAAAGGGTAGAGAAAACCAAAGGGACAATCAAGAATGGACAATCCAGAGACACTGCCAACATTGTGTACATAAGACACAGGACAAAGGGTAGAGTAAACCAAAGGGACAATCAAGAATGGACAACCCAGAGATACTGGCATCATTGGGTACACAAGTCACAGGACAAAGGTTAAAGAAAAACAAAGAGACAATCGAGAATGGACAACCCAGAGACACTGGCAACATTGGGTACATAAGACACAGGACAAAGGGTAGAGAAAACCAAAGGGACAATGAAGAATGGACAACCCAGAGACACTGGCAACATTGGGTACATAAGACACAGGACAAAGGGTAGAGTAAACCAAAGGGACAATCAAAAATGGACAACCCAGAGATACTGGCAACATTGGGTACACAAGTCACAGGACAAAGGTTAGAGAAAACCAAAGAGACAATCAAGAATGGACAACCCAGAGACACTGGCAACATTGTGTACACAAGACACAGGACAAAGGTTAGAGAAAACCAAAGGGACAATCAAGAATGGACAACCCAGAGACACTGGCAACATTGTGTACACAAGTCACAGGACAAAGGTTAGAGAAAACCAAAGAGACAATCAAGAATGGACAACCCAGAGACACTGGCAACATTGGGTACACAAGACACGGGACAAAGGGTAGAGTAAACCAAAGGGACAATCAAGAATGGACAACCCAGAGACACTGGCAACATTGGGCACATAAGACACAGGACAAATGGTAGAGAAAACCAAAGGGACAATCAAGAATGGACAACCCAGAGATACTGGCAACATTGGGTACACAAGTCACAGGACAAAGGTTAGAGACAACCAAAGGGACAATCAAGAATGGACAACCCAGAGACACTGGCAACATTGGGTACACAAGACAAAGGACAAAGGGTAGAGTAAACCAAAAGGACAATCAAGAATCGACAACTCAGAGACACTGGCAACATTGAGTACATAAGACACAGGACAAAGGGTAAAGAAAACCAAAGAGACAATCAAGAATGGACAACCCAGAGACACTGGCCAAATTGGGTACACAAGTCACAGGACAAAGGTTAGAGTAAACCAAAGGGACAATCAAGAATGGACAACCCAGAGATACTGGCAACATTGGGTGCACAAGTCACAGGACAAAGGTTAGAGAAAACCAAAGAGACAATCGAGAATGGACAACCCAGAGACACTGGCAACATTGGGTACATAAGACACAGGACAAAGGGTAGAGAAAACCAAAGGGACAATGAAGAATGGACAACCCAGAGACACTGGCAACATTGGGTACATAAGACACAGGACAAAGGGTAGAGTAAACCAAAGGGACAATCAAGAATGGACAACCCAGAGATACTGGCAACATTGGGTACACAAGTCACAGGACAAAGGTTAGAGACAACCAAAGGGACAATCAAGAATGGACAACCCAGAGACACTGGCAACATTGGGTACACAAGACACAGGACAAAGGGTAGAGTAAACCAAAAGGACAATCAAGAATCGACAACTCAGAGACACTGGCAACATTGAGTACATAAGACACAGGACAAAGGGTAAAGAAAACCAAAGAGACAATCAAGAATGGACAACCCAGATACACTGGCAACATTGGGTACACAAGACACAGGACAAAGGTTAGAGACAACCAAAGGGACAATCAAGATTGGACAACCCAGAGACACTGGCAACATTGGGTACACAAGACACAGGACAAAGGGTAGAGTAAACCAAAAGGACAATCAAGATAGAAAACCCAGAGATACTGGCAACATTGGGTACACAAGTCACAGGACAAAGGTTATAGAAAACCAAAGAGACAATCAAGAACGGACAACCCAGATACA